>JAFIDM010008419.1:53154461-53165587 GCA_023159025.1 Thereuonema tuberculata | reverse complement strand
TTTCTACAATTCGCTGTTAGAAGCTGATTGATTCGACGACGAAATCATTGGATCTAAGGAAAAGGAAGTTTACAAATAAAAAAAAGGAAGGAAAATAACAGAAATAGAGCCTTTAAACGCTTTTAAAAACTACGCTTTTACCTAAAATGCACTAAAAGCCGCGGGACCAGGTAGTAACGGCGCACGGAAGGACGTGTTGCCTTGGCGAAATATATTAATATAAAATATATTAATATAAAATATATTAATATCTTAGTATATGTATATTATTGTATTGTCATCGGAGATAAGCAAGTGTGCAAAATTTAGTGAATTAAAAATTGATTACAAGATTTGAAACCAGACAGTGTGAATTAATAAAAGCGTGATAAAAATGAAATAAAAAAAGATTTTATTAAATAAAATTTTACTGCTCGTACAAATTAGAAAATAATTTAATTTCTGTTAAATATTTATTTAAGAAATATATCGAACTAAAAACAGTATTCATAAAACATATCGTATACTAGCAAATTTGAACAATTCTTTCACGTTCAAAACTAACTAACTAAGTTCCTATTAAAAACGTATATCTTATACTGAAAAGTACAATAGCAACAAGTTGAATAGAAGCTGGAAAGCTGGTAACAGGAATGGAATTGAAAGAAATAGCTTAAGTAAAGTATTGCAAAGTTATGTGTTCCAAGATGGCGGACATTGCTTCTTTATAGATCAGATAATTATTAAGTTAATAGTTATTGTTAATCATTTAAGTAATGTAATATGTTGTAGAATATCAAAAGTTTATTTTTAAGTGTAAAATTTTAAAAAAAATGAAGGAAAAATAATAACGATTCTGATCAGAGGTGGCTTTATAAGAAAAAAATTGTCAATAAAAGTCGTAAATTTGCTTACATCTCCCACATTCCCACAGATATATTCTTACCACAAAGACAAGCAGCACGCCATGTTGTCACAAGAGTGGCACAGTGCATTGATGTTGACAGTGGGTTTTTGAAAATTTATTACACATTGTACAAAATTTGTTACTTGAATAATAAAAATCAGAACTACTCTTATCAGTAATTTGTTAACTATAGATTTAATAGATCAAGCTCGGAAAACTGTTCTTAATAAGACCCATGTTCATATAAACATTTCTTAAAGTGATCGATACCATCTCCTAGAAAACTCCTAGAAAACTCCTGATCTCCTAGAAAAATCCTGGGAAATCCTATATCTAAGTTTCAAAACTGTTAAGAATTGCTTTTTGAGATAAGCTATATCATTCAAGGATAATTATCAAATTAATAAAAACATTTAAAAATTTTAAAAGCAAATACACATTACATTAAAAAAAATATAATTTGCCCACTAAATACCAATCTCTACAAAAGATTAAGTACCATGTGGCATGCTTACTTCAAGTTTCAATAACATATATAAAAGAAGGGTCCTGAAATATTAAATAATCAAAATGAAATATGGAGAAGTTGACATAAGCTTCAAAGAAAATATCTCCGAAAAGACAATATAATAAATATTCATTGAGCACATTCTATTTTAATTGGAGCCAAAACCCCGGACAAAAAAAGATGTAGTTTAAAAATATTAAAAAAAAAAATTCATTATAACTTATTAAATCTTTTATTCTTATTTTAACGTATAAGAAGTTACAAGGGAATTTTTCCAATGTAACTTTTTTTTAAATCACTGATTACAGAATAGTAGCTTAATTAAAATGAAGCAAATCTTAGTTTAAACTTCAAAATTATTAATATTTCTACCCTCATATAATTCTATATTAAATTCAAGCAACGTAATTGAAATTATGAAAAAATAATAATTGTTATAGTGGACCCCCGCTATTCGTACACAATCCGTTCCAGGAGGCAGTTCGAATGGCGATTTGTACGAATGGCGAATCATTTTTTCACATAAGATATAAGGTAAATTGGATTAATCCGTTCCAGAACCCAGAGATGATTGCTTATTTAAACCTTTATAATAATACTTTAAGCGTAAAATACATAAAAACTATGAAAACAATAAATATTCTTATTATGTCTTTCTTTTTCAGTATAGACGATATGGTTGATTTCGCCATGCCATACTGAGTTGCCAGGTCAGAGACACGAGTTCCACTTTCAAACTTCGCAACGAGTTCTTTTTTCAATTCAATTGTCGTTCTCACTGCTTTCCTTTTAGGCTTAGTTGAATCAGTAATCTTTTTTTTTGGGACCCATGGCTGCACTATTTTCAATAAAAATAACAAAAAATAACAATAAAATATCACAAAGTTTCATGAAGCTTGCGTGGATGATGCGTAGCGTACGGAAGCTAGCACGAGACTGAACTGAAGCGACCGCGTGGGGCGGCCAGTAACAAGGTCACGCTGTCCGAATCGCGAGCAAGCCTACGAATGGCGAGTTCAATTTTACTTGAAAAAGTTGGACGAATAACGAGTTGTACGAATAGCGAGGCGGACGAATGGCGGGGTTCCACTGTACTTCTCTATTAAGAGTTTTATAATTATTTAATTCTTTAACAAGCTCAATTCTCCTCCAAACGGGTCCTAGAGCCTTCCCAGCCCTCTGTAGAATGAGTACCGGGTTTCTTTCCCGGGAGTTAACGGCGGGCGGGCGTCTGGCTGACCACCCGACCTCATACTAGTCCCGTTGGTCAAGAAACGTCGGGAGCCTTACCTCCCGCGCACCCGTGGGCCTGTATGGCCTGTTTGGGGACAGCTTTAACTTTTTAATTCTTTAACAAATTCGCAAACTAAGGCAGTTTCGAATTTACAAGCCATTATCAATTGAATGTGAATTATTTTTTTTCTTTGATAAACTCAGAATAACGTTATTCTTAACAGATTTCATTATTAATACTGATAATAAAAATTCTTGCTAATAAAATTCTTTAGCTTTCATTTTCTAATGGAAAGAGATTTTGGCAAAGTGGATTAGAACCTGTTTTATAAAAATGCTTGAAAAGATCTGATTTCGGTATGATGTACGCGATAATGATTGCAATATTACAATGTTTTCTGTTATATTTTACGATTATTACTAATAGTTTTTTAATTGCAAGAACTTTCATCACTTTAACTGGAATAATGAATTAATTCCATTATTATAGGATAATTCAAAACACATTTGTTAACTTAACCTGAAGGACTGCTATAACCTTTTGTTACAAAAACTGAATAAATTTTCCACCATTTACCTTTCTGCTATTATAAAATATGAGCACAAAATCTTCACTGAGTAAAGAGTAAATAGGAGCACAATAATCCATTTAAATTAAATAATTATAGAAAGATAAAGATAAATAAGAAAGAAGACGAAACAATTTTTTTGTATATTACGAATCATGACAAGGTCGATTCAGGACATGCCAAGATCAGTCGTGAGAGTGCAGAAGAGAAGTAAAATAAAAACGTAGTTTGAAAATGAAGCCACTTAAAGATATCAGACAAAGACATACAGAGGGTATAGTGTTAAGACATTTCGGATTCTTTGATCGCTTTATCAGAAGATTAACAAATTTTAAAACAGCTTATTATGCTCTGCGTTTAATAAACCATTACCTGAGATGATGATATCGTTAAAAGATCAACAAAAACGTCACAGTCGAAGAATAGGAACTACATATTATTGAGAAAAATTGATTTCTGGGTAAAAAATTAGGAAAAACGCCCAAAAATTGTCAGAACTTTACATAGGTATAATTTATAACATAGGCCATAGTAATATCAGACCAATTTATGACTTTTAATCATCCATTTACATTTATCTTTTTTTAGAAAAAAGAATGGACTTTCCTAATACATCAATGCTAATCAAAATAGTATTAATTACATCAATTGAAAATTCTTATTCTCCATAAGTTAATCTCTTTATTTAGTTTTCCAGATCTATCAGCGTCTAATGCACTTCCGTAACGCACTTTCTCAGTGTTTGGAAAATAATTTTAATTTCCTGTGAAAATAGAAATAATTTCTACAATGAAACGTCCGCGACAGGAAAGGATCCTACAAACTTCTGTCCGAAGTCAGACTTTTTATCCACTAGGCCACGGGGACTACATTAAAAAAATTGTTAAATGTCTCTTATCACTGCCTCTATGTGTATAAGACGCAATGAGAGAAGAGCCAGAGGAAAAAAAAAATAACTCTACTTTTAGCCTACTATAGATTAAAATTTAAATTTCAATGTTCATTTTTTTAGCCTAGTGCAAGCGCAGGCCAGACGAGCATTAGATGCAGAAACTCGTCCTCAATGATGTACTGAAGAGTAATTAGAGAAATTTCTCGACATGAATGAAGAAACTAAAAATAACATTTAAACACAGAAAAAACTTCAACTTAAAATATTCTATCTCAACTATAAGCCGTAACATTGCTCTCCCTTCATTAATAACGGGGGCGTATATACTAGTAAGTTAATAAGTTTGCAGCATTTCGAATGATTATTCATATATTACTTGATATATGAAAACATTCTATTATTGTAGAAGCTTATTATAAGTTTCAATGTATTTACATGAAATTAATTCTAATAAAATCAGAACCATTGAAAACTTGAAATACGTATGTATTTGACTCCTTATTATGTACATTGGCAATGATCATCAATGATTTTTTTTTCTCTAATCAATTTTATTCCGTTCATAAATGTAGCTGTGCACATGATATACTGTAGATATTTCTTTTCTACGCTATTGCTATTTTATTTTATTGACACGTTTTTATAAGCTCGGTTTCTTCGATGTCTGTTTGCTCGGTATAAATTTTGCAATTGATTTTAAACTAACTTCCCGATGAGCTAGCGACTTGTGACTTTTTAAATAATTATTAGTAATATCATACGATTCTGTTACGTAGCGTTATTTTCAGTTTTTCATTGCAAGATATATCTAGATAAGTTTTACTATATTTCGATGTTGCAAGAACTTACGTACCTGTAGGTCATCCCATCATCTGATTCCTCTTCTGCACAGAGGTTAGTTGATTATCACTAATTTACCTTAGTTCTCTTAATAAGGACGGAGCCTTAGGGAAGAGAGTCTCATTATGTTATCGATTGCTCATCCACAACCTCCCTACAATCTAACTTCTTTTTTATGTGCCATCATTAACAAATCACATTAGTTGAAAAGAGCAGAGAAAGTCAAAGGAACAAGACTTTAAATTTAGTAAAAAACAAACAATGTAAGTTTAAAACATAAATAAAACAGTCAAAGCAACAATTAAAACCACCGCTTTCTCTAATTTTAAATAAATTAGAAAAATAATGTTGAAATTATTTTCTCCAAAGCGGATATAAAACATTTAGAAATTGTGTAAAAATTTGTGCACTGTTGTTTGATCAGATAGTGACAGTTAATATTATTTTATTTCTGAAAAATATGTTTAAACAACACAAATTTCGATATCTTGAAAATTCTTACAGAAACCAAGAGACTCAGTACGTATTAAATACAGTGTTTTGCTCTGTTTTCTACTATGCATAACTCTGTCAACACTTATCAAAGTTTTCAATTAATTTCACTTGGAAACCTTTTTTCTAATTATCTTATTCATTTGACAAATAAATTGTTTGTTAGTTCCTTTACGACAAAAACAATTAGATACTCTTATCTCTTTTTCCTGACTTGGAAGAAGCAAATTACGAAACGACACTTTAATGAAAGCTAAATAGGAAATGGGTTTTTAGGAAAGTCTCTTGTACTTACACCCACTCTTGTGCTGTTTTGTACTGAAACCCACTGACCATTTTTAAAATGAGGTTAAAAGTTTCAAAACATCATCATCATGAAACATTAAAATAAATATTAAAATACTATATATATTTCTTTCTTCATATTGGGACAGTTTGTATATAAATATTTTTAGAAATCATTTATTTATCTATAGAAATTATGTATCCATGTTCATCTGTATTCATTTTTATCCTTAACCGTTATTTATTCCTTTGCTTTTCCTTATAACTCGTGTTCTGTTTAAATTTCACCTCCCCATCCCCCCGCCTATCGGAAATTCCATTTGTTTCCAAGACCATCTGCCTTCTGCCTTTCTATTGGCTATTTTCTGTCCGACTCAGAAGCGTTGGCTTTAACGAAATACCATGGAGCCCACTAAACGAAAACGCGTTTTGTTAACAGTGGAACAGAAGTTCCAAATTGTGAGCAGAATTGAAGCAGGTGAAACTTCTAAAATAAGCAACTGCGATGCTTTTGCTAAAGGACTGATGTGGTTGGAGCAACAGACTGACTCTGATTCTACAGAACTTATGCTACTGAAACAACTTCGGGACAGAGCGGCTAAATGACGTTGACCAGTCATGCTTACGGCAGAGCAAACTTCCGTTTAAGCCAATGTAAAGTATCTATCGTATCTCAGACAAACATTTACATTGCATTTTCTGACTTGTGTGAAATTTATTGTTTGTAATTATAGTAATATAATTAAAAAACATCACATTTAGTTATTTTGTACATGTGTAGGTAATTTCATTGTATAAATCTTTAATTTTGTTTTATTATCTCCCAATGTCATGTAATATAATTTAAAAGATTTATTTTATTGTATTCGGAATAGTAATAGCGCTAAAGTTGAAGTAGATACGGCGCTATGATTCAAGTGATTCTTACTAGGTGGCGCTCAAGTGTTTTAGAGTTTTCAGCTTCTAGTTTGAACGCATTACTTTCCGATGGCTGTTCGTTACAGTGAAAATGTCTTTTCTTGAATGTATGATAATCGCCGGAAAAAGATGGATTGCTGATCCATCTTTTTCGTGTACCCGATGTTAAGGACGTTCGTTAGGCACAACACAAGTTAGGCTTAGATGTCCGGGAAGGTCTAAGACGTTTTTGGGATTTATACCAGTGATTGGTATTATTAAGGCATTTCAGTACAGCAATAATTTTCCGGACTGGAAGGTTATTAATCAGGCTCACGGATGTTTATGGAAAGTTTCATTCGGTCAGTACGAGATACATGTGCAGTCTTATGTTCCTGTGTGGAAGCTTCAGTTAGACAAGGCATATGTATGTATCGGTTCCATTTAGCATTCAATCTGCGTTAAGGATAGCAAGAAAAGAATCACTACAAGTTAAAGTAGGACAGATTACTTTACCTTAAGATTCTACATCGAAATCAAGAATTACGCAACGAGGGATAACCGCCGACAATTATTAAATTCGAAGAACTGTGTTCTAATTTAGTAAAGCATCTTACAATGTCTTTATGTTAATTTAGTAAATTCAATACCTGTGTGGTAGAATTTTAACTTTTATTCTTTGATAAGTAAACTATAAAGTATTATAGTGGGGATTTTAATTATCCTTTATTATTATAAGGTTATCGATGACCGTATTGATATTTAATCTTGATCAAATGTTTTTCGATGTATGCTTAGAGATTTAATTCTAAGAAATCAAGTTCCGAGATGATATTTAATTTTGTAATGTCAAGTTTGTTATATAGTTAGTGTTATAACGTGTTAGATATTTCTATTCGAACATTCGAACGGTATACTATATTATTGAGTGTTATTTCATGATTTATGTTTTTGTTCTTGACCATTGAGTGGGCCAGTAATGCTCAACAGGTTAGTGATTGCGAAATATTATTAAATTTTATTATTTTTGATGTCTGACTATTTTGAATATTACTTTAACGTTTTAATGCCCAGCTATTACTTTCATTGAATTGTGGAATAAATTATTTTTAGACTAGACCACAACATGTTTAAAATTCAGTGTTTAATTCAGTGTTTGCGATCTCCTGACTGCCATTTTTAAGTGCTCTCTTTTATCCGGAATTTTCGATTTACCGACGAAGGTCCAGTCCCGACCCCTTCGGTTAATCGAGAATTACCTTTCAATGTGATATTCTATGAGATTGCTTATAAATATAAAACTGTATTAATATATTGTTACCAAACAGAAGAAAATAATCTACTCTCTGAGTATATTTACAACCCTCCTTACACTTAACTTTGTTGCTACATACAACAACTTTATACCAGAATTGTTGATATAAATAATGTTGTCAGTATTTTATAATAACAACTCGCACAAAAAATTTTCAAGGTACCAAGTCAAACCGTATTGAAGATACACAATTTAATGACTTCTCATGTTTACCACAATTTATATTCTTGAATAATGAAATTAGAAATAATTGTAAAAAATAAGTAACTGCCAGAAATTATAATAACAAAATCATCAATAATCAAAAGAAAAAACAAATACTGATTCTCAACAAAATAAAATGGAGTTGTGTATTTGTTAATATATGAATTATTATTATTAATTATTATTGTTCTTGTCAAACATGTCGAATGTTAAAAGAACGTATCAGAGAACACCTTGACTAGTCCAAATAATTGAGAGTTGGTTCATTGCATCTTAGAAAATCATAATTCAGATCCTACAATAGATTTTTTGTACCTAGAAAACGCTGATTGCACAATATAATTGAATCAGTGTTTATAAGAAATTTTAAATGCATTAAAGCAGGATATAACTATTAATTCTGAATTAAGTAGATTTGTGAAAAACCTTTTAAATCCTTACTTATTCACTAAGCAGTTTCTCTCTGACATCTATTATTAATTTATTTTCATGTCGCTGTTTGAATTATTCTTATCAATGATCCTTTTGGAAGTTTAATATTTGCATTCTTCTCTCTAGGTATTGTTTGCCTAATCATGCTGTGCATGAAAATATATGTACCTTTTGAAATACCCGTTCTTCGTACGGGTTACAGAAAAAAGATGTCCTGATGGGAATGAGAAAGAAATTGAAATTGTGAAATCACTTCGGAACTTTCGCAGTTGTTATAGAAATCATGTGATAGGTACAAAGTAATGTTATATTCGAATTTTGTAACTCGAGATCCCTAGATATGAAATTACTATCGAGATAGAAGGATGTAAAACTTCCTACCCCTTTGTCCTCGTCTTCACACCCCTATTATATCGAACCTTCCCCAATTGTTAAAAAAAATCCCATGATCAGTACAAATTAATGTTAATTCTTATTGCGCAACCCGAAAACCCCGTAGAAATATCCTTCAACAATGTTTTTTCATCCCTTCACCCCCCCCCACGATTTACATCCCTTAAATTCGATCAAATAGCATCTTTTCAATTTTGATATAGAACACTCATGTCAAATTTCGTGTTTCTATCTCAACCGGAAAACACAAGGAATGCACATCAAACTTGTGCAATTCCACTTACAATTGAGAACTATCATGACTAATATAATTTAACACACGTCTTTGAAACCCGATCATTCTTTTATGTCCACCTTGTATTTAATTCGGTGTATGTCTACTGTGCTGAATCTAGTGGTATAGATTCTCTGTAAAATGGGAACCCACTTTCTTTCCTGTGAGTAAAGACGACGAGCAATCTCTAACAGTACCGCTACTTTAAACATCGGAACCTAGATCTTCGATGCCCCGTGAGCCCATAAGGCTCGAATGGGAAATACATATCAGGCAGTACTGCCTTCCTGTTGAATCAGCACTTTTTTGGTCTTATTTGTGCATTTCGTTATATGAAGATTCGTTCTAAAAGAAAAAGAGCTTAATCAACTTCTACAATTTGAGTGATTCAAATCAATAACTAACCGTAACCTTATTAATTCTGTTATCTAGTTGTAACGTGATTTAAGTTTTCATGAGGTTATGTTCTGTTAATCAGTTATTTCTATTTTGCTAGTATGTTGATTCGACATAAATTATATTAGCGTCACCTTTTGAAATGCCACTGCTAATATGATCATTCATATTAGCCTCAGTACGGAGACCTCGTTATTTACTGGTGACTGCCCCTGGCTGATGATCGCTACATAACGTGAAACAGCTGTTCCAGGATGTCACTTGGTAAACAATTTGGTCTCACCCATTGTTGTTTATAAATTACATTAGTTTAAAGAAAAAAAATTCGCATTGTCAACAAGAGGTTTTTATGTACTGGTTTTGGTTTTGAATTTAGCTGGTTCATTACATTTTTTGTTTTTTGTTCATAAGCTTATTCGTTCTAAAAGCAACTAGGGTGATTGGTAGTTGGATATAGGTTGAAGAGAACTCCACGACAACTTGTGGCTGTTCTTCGACAGCTGTTGTCATTCCAAATGGATCCTGAGGCCTATTTAAAACTAATGTTACTGATAATTCCTGCAGGGATTATAATAATCAAAGACTACAATGCATTTCTAGCAGGAGATGGTAGATGTAAATAATTGAAATGACTTTATCAATAATGACAGACTATCTGAACCCCGTGGTGCTCACTTTACGACAGTTGAAGGTTAATTGAGAGGAAATCAAAGGTAGCCGCTTATTAATTACGGGGTCATGAACGCCAAATCGATAGATCCCCTGTAGATTAACCAGTTTAAGCCATACGTATGAAGATGAAGTGGAACTTTTTTGTTTGTTTTGGTAATCCTTAGATTTACATATAATAATAAGTTTTAATCTTCGAAGATCTATTTAATACATCTAAGAAATTAATCATTACATCAAACACGAAGAATTCCAACTAGCAATGAATAAAATTCCTACACAATGACAATAATATTGTAAAGACGAATCTTTCAACAGCTTCTCATGACATTTTAAAAATTTGTAGCTTATGTTTTTAGTGGAATGGAAGGATGAACTTCGACAAAAATTTTTATAAAAATAATAAAGCAATTTAATTTATAATTAATTTTTAAAATAAAATAAAGTGTTCTTGTTGTTATTTTCAAAAACATTAATTTTTCTTTAAGAATATGGCCACATATAAGGAAATTGATGTGTTTTAATCTCAAATCTGTAAATAAATCTGTCAATAAACTCTTATTAGTTAAAGCTCAAATGCTAACTAAAATTAACTACATTATAATTAAAGACAATTAGAAAATTAATTATTTTTATCCAAATGTTTATTCTAGATTTCCATCCCTCCTTTAAGAAAAAAAAAACACAAAAAATTTTATGTTGCTGTTTTTTTTTTTTTTTTGCTTTTATTTTGAGAAGTTGAACCAATCATATCTTTTAGAAATGCCCTTAACCAGTCATTAACAAAATTACAGCAAAATTAAATTTGAGGTTAATAAAACCTTTGTCTCATTATTCATTA
>JAFIDM010008419.1:53142928-53154020 GCA_023159025.1 Thereuonema tuberculata | reverse complement strand
GTGTCTCAATTACTGTAAATAATAAGGAAACAAGCATATTAATTTACACCTTTGATTTGATTTTAGGCGAAACAACGGTAAATTCTCAATTTTTACAATTATGCACCTTTTCCAAAATAGAAGGGGTCCAAGACCAAATTGCGTAATATCCGAATTCGCGATATAAACAACCGCGTTATAACCGAGTTTCAGTGTATAGTGTTTCAGCTTATGTTAACTCGACAATAAAAAAAAAATTAGCAATATTTGAGCAAAACATGAGGAAATGTTATTTTTTTTATTTAAATTCTTTTTAACAGTGGATTGAACTACATTTTTGTTAACACATTAAAAGGTTGCGAGTAAGTATTTTAGTTGTTAGCATCTCAGGATAGCTCTTTATCGATCGTCAGCTGAGAATAGGCACCAGTAAAACAAGGTATTGAAATACAGAGGTAATGTAATCTTAGTCGAAAGAAATGTGGTACAGTAGAGTCCCGATTATCCGAGTTAATGTGGACCAAGACTAACTCGGATAATCGAATAACTCGGTTAAACCGAAAATTGTAAATAAAATACATCGTCTAGGTTTAAAAGTATATAGATAGACCAAATGCAATTCATATTGAAAGAGTTCTTTTACTTAAAAAAATCCTAAATTGTTTTGTTTTACATTACTTAGGCGTTTTTCTG
Organism: Thereuonema tuberculata; assembly: GCA_023159025.1. Classification (NCBI taxonomy): domain Eukaryota; kingdom Metazoa; phylum Arthropoda; class Chilopoda; order Scutigeromorpha; family Scutigeridae; genus Thereuonema; species Thereuonema tuberculata. The sequence continues at coordinate 53,153,348 of JAFIDM010008419.1, read as the reverse complement.
CAGCAATGTTTCGGCATTGTTTTCTGGATAACCCAGGAAACCATTCCCCGATTCCAGGTAGGGGGGGTCATATAACTAAACGAACGAAGATTAATTTGCGAAAAAAAAATCCTAGAAATATTTGATAGCTCGGTTAAAGCGGAAACTCGGATAATCGGGGTTTTACTGTACCTCCAAAAATGAAACTAAAAACAGAAATACATATAAAAAAATAAAATATAGAAAATTCATATGCAGCCTCCGCTAGCCTGAATAAATTTTTCATGCCAAATTAAATAATGCAGCTAAAATATATATCAACACATTAAAAGTTTGAGACCCAGGGTTTTCATATTCCTTTCGAGTAGACTTTTTTTTTTTTTTTTTTAATTTGGGGAACTTACAGTCAGAACGAAGTTATTATTGATACGATAACTCAAAACAGTAATGCTCCTAAATTTCGGATATTTAAACTAAAGTTCAGCTAAAACACATTTGTTAGAAACATATGAAATTAAAAAAAAACCCACATTATTTACAACAAATATTTCTATCTCCGCCTAAGGTTTTTCTCTTAACAAAACAATAAAATGGATAACAAAAAAAAAATTTAAAAAAAGTTCATATTTTAGAAGTTTCAAATGTAGGATTAAACCAAACATTGTGATTTTTTTTAAAATTGTGTGAGATTAAATAATTTTTTAAAAATAATATAAATATTTTAAATAGAAATCATTATTTAACAAATTTTTTATCATTTCAGGTTTTTGTCATTTTTTAGTTGAAAATAACGAATACTATCTCGAAAAAAATTAAAATTCAAAAACAGTCTATTTTTTTGGATGTTTTCGAGATATTACTCGATATTTTCAACTTGAAAAAAATTGACAAAAGGCTGAACTGATAAAAAATTTGTAAAATAATGATTTGTATTTAAAATAGTTATTATTAGTGCAACTGTTCATTTAAAAAAAAATAAAAGATGTATTTTTTAAAATTTTGTGAGATTAATTTGTTTTAAAAAATTAACTATTGCACTAATAATAAATATTTTAAATACAAATCATTATTTTACAAATTTTTTATCATTTCAGATTTTCGTTAAGGTTTTTTTAAGTTGAAAAGACCGAGTACTACCTCTAAATATCCTCCCAAAATGGACTCTTATTGAATTTTAATTTAATTACTTGCAGAATATTTTGAAAATTACAAACAAGAAAATAGAAATCCCAGATGCTTCATATTTAAATTTTCAGGATTTTAGTTTGCATTGGAAAAAGAAATATATAAAATAAATTATATATAAAATATATAAATATAATAAAAGGTTTGCAGTCGCCTGCATTTGCTTGAGTCAGGACCTTAATGAATTAAAGTAGTCTCTCTCTCGTGACAAGTATAAAGATCGATTTGAATGCCTTTCTGGTACACAGATGTCGAACAAAATCTCAAAATCTCTTTAATCGAACAAATCTCAAGTATTGTAACGAGCACTGCAACAATGGCATCCAAAAATTGCCAATTAACATAGTAAGTAAGAAAGGCGTACTTTATTGGCACATAAATAAGTTAAAATTAAACAGACGGCTTCCATTTTGGAAGGACGAATATTGCTACTCTTGGTAGAGTCTTTATATTTTATTGTTTTGAAAAAGGGGATCTATATCTTTGTGACCCCGAAACGTACGTCATGCTTTTTAAACGCTTTTAGATTAATTTTAACTTATTTATGTGCCAATAATGTACTCCTCTCTTATTAAGGCGGGTTAAGCTTGTCACTGACTAGGAAGTATCTTCTAACTTATCTACATTGACTACATTTTCTTTAAAATTTAAGCTTCAAAGTGTAAAAGTTCTCGAAAATTCCAGTCATGAATCCTAGATAAAACCTTTGTCGGAAAGATGGTATCTTGTTGTTGAAGTGGTTTTGGAGACATAAACACGTTTCAAGTTCTTGAAAACGCAGAACTTTATGATCACAAGACCTGACAATTCGTTTTTTACTCTTATTATTATTCTTGTAGAAAGGAAATACTTTTAAACTCAAATCCTAGAAAAGTTTTCTTAAAGCTCTGTGTTTTTTCTTGTAGCCTACTTCTTATATTGAAGTCACTTCCTAGTTGGAAAGTTATACAAAGGAAAGTTGAGTTGAAGAGAAAAAATATGCGAGATTAAAACTATTCTAATTAAAGTAATTTCAAGTTTTTCCATTTCTAATAAAGTCCAAAATGATTCATATATTTGCGTGACAGAAAATCTGATCATGATTGTTATTGGAATGTTTTGGAAGTGAAAAGCGATTCAGAAAAAAATGAGATATTCAATCAATCAGAATTCCATTTCGCCTGATTGAAAAAAAAAAGGGCTTTCAATAAGATTATTCATTGGTCTTTATTTTTTGTACTTCAAAAGGACGTTCGTTTTATAATTCTTATTTGCATTTTAAATTAATTGAGCGAAGAAAACAATCCAAAATTAAGAAAACTAAATTTTTTTTTACAAAATGGCGGAAGAAAAGTTTATATTCACAAACTGAAACGGAAATGGAGTAGAACTACACCTACATGTTAACAACGGAACTCTTGACATGTGGTTCCAGAGAGAAATTGATGACTACCTTCTTAAATGGTGTAGTTTTAAAAAAAAGGCTGCACACACAATGATTAAAAAGCTTAAAAACACATTAAAATCTCGACCAGGTTTCGATCGGACCTGCCGATCTTTCTCAAGTGAAATTCCAACAACATACAGCTGATTACAACAAGAAATTTAACCAATGACAAACGAATGCCAATATGTTGTCTCCCAACGTCCTCTGGTGTCAGGAACTGCAGATATCAGCAGTGTAGACATGAGCAGAAACACCAGTTATAAGCAGTTTCTTATTATAAGCAGCTTCTTTCTTGTTCGAATTTCACTTGTAAAAGATCGACAGGTCCGATCGAGACCTGGTCGAGATTTTAATATGTTTTTATATTTATTGATTATTGTGTATCTGGCCTTTTTTTTTAAACTATATCATTAATTTCACACAAGTTAAATTTCTACATCTACTTTCTTAAATCTTGCATTTTTTTTTTTTAATTTTTTAAAAATTTATGAAAGCAATGTAAATTATAACTTTTATTTTTAAGTTATATTTTACATTTTCTGAAAAAAAAATAATAATACTAATAAATTAAGAGGATTAATACCCTTTATTTAAGACAGATATTGATTTAAATGTTATGAGTGGGAACACACATCACACACACAGATCTGTACACACAAAAGCACAGACTGACTGATTTTGCTGACTTGAGCCTAACTATGCTAGATAAAAATCAATTGTTTCTATTATTTGATTGGTTAATCATAAGCTATTTTCGATTATTATATGCTATGGTGATCCAAACTTCTGAAAATAACTTATATGGTTAAAGAACAACGCCACGTGGTTTATCATCATTTTGGTTATGTAATGGATTGCAATGTTTTGTTGATTGTCATGCACAGAAAGCTGCTTTAAGGCGAATGTCAGGGGATAGACGGAAACCTTAAAGTCAGTTTTGATGAGAGAAAGAGGTCGCATGTTTTGGTTTGGCAAAAAGTTCGTTGTTTTTTTACGTACGTTGACTCTAGTAGCGCTTAGGTGTTTCTAACGTCAGTCGACACAGTTGTGTTAGATTGTATTGGCAGATGTCATATCAGCGTGCATTTAAAACAAAAACTGATCAAAATTGGTGAATTTTGTGTCGAGAATTTGATATTGGAAGAAAATAAGATTATAAATGTAAGAAAATAAGTATGCAAGACCGCATGTTTCTTTGATGACCAGGCAAAAACTGTTACAGATAGGCTGGAAAGCTCCGATTCATCTGCCGTATTCACCAGACATTGCACCTTCGGATTTCCATTTATTCCGGTCTTTATAGAATTCTCTTAATGGAAAAAAAATCAATTCCCTGGAAGACACCAAAGGCACCTGAAACATTCTATTATTCGAAAAGATAAAATCTTTTTGGGAAGATAAAATTATGAAGTTGCCTGAAAGATGGCAGAAGGTACTGGAACAAATGTTATTCAATAACAGTATTGGTGGCAATGATAAATATGTCTTTTATTTTTACTTAAAAACCGAACGAACTTTTTGGTCAATCCAATACATAGACAGTGTTCGATATAGTAATGCGACAGATACAAAGGCGGTAAATACAGAAATTGGGACGTATTTACCAAAAATGACTGTGTTATAGTTGTAGGGAAATGGAGATCAGATGAAAGCAGAAATAAGGGGAGATTGCTCTCTGTCGCCATTGTGATTGAGCAGAAAACGCACCTTAGACAGAGGCATGAGATAGATCTGCATTGATTTCAGCTATTCACTTTTTTCAGTTACTTTTGTGTGAATGAGAAATGAGAAAAGAAATCGAACTAAAAGAAAGTAGAGAAAAGAAGGAAGGAAGGATCAATTATTTTTTCCATCTTCCATTCCTTCAATATCTGAAAGGAAAATTACTGATAACTAAAAAAAATCTAAAGAAAGAAAAATGAATAATGACCACAATGTCAATAAAAGAGCCTTTTTTAGCTAAAATTGAAAAACATTCTCTACGATAGTGCTAACAAAATCAATAGAGCGATAAGGCAGTGTAGAAAAACATGATAAGATGATGGGTTGAGATGTAAACCGAATATTGGATCATTAGTATATTCAAAGAATACGGAAAGAAAAAATGTTTCCAGAAATATACATATGTATATTTACCAAAACGATAATCTTAATCAATGATATATACATCGAAAATTCTTCTTAGCATTCCCTTCTTTGAATAAAGTGAATAAAGAAAAGGAAATTCCGCACTTTGCAAAAAAAGGAAATTGCCTTTCTGATTCGATTACGGGAAGGAATTGGGAACGGCCGTTTCGTCCTTCTACGGACTCATCAGCCCAATCCCCTCCTTCCCTTAACAGAATCAGAAAGGCAAGATCTTGTTAGTTAAAGCCACCGCCATCCTGGCAGTGACCCCACAAACAACAAAAGGCAAGAAAAACAAAAACTCGATGCCAGCTCGATGCCAGCAAAAACCTTTCTCCTACGAAAGTAGGCTGAAAGGAATTAAATAAGAACAGAGGGTTCAAAAAGAATTTACAAAGTAAAATAGAAAAATTTACAAAGTAATCGAATCAGAAAGGCAATTTCCCTTTTTTATGCAAAGTGCTGAATTTCCTTTTCTTTATTCACTTTATTCACTTTATTCCCTGATTCTTACAGCACGTTAAATTCTTTTCTTTTCTTTTTTACATCCCTTCTTTATTCACACTATTTCGTTTTCAAAGAATAGAATAGATTATTTGAGGACAATCTTCTTCCTCTATAATTCGTTATTATACATTCAAAATTAATAATGTTTCTACAAAAAAAACCAAAAAAGAAACAAACCAGAATAAGGACCATGGACTTTCCATTCGTGCAATCCAACAGGTTCCAATAATATGCTACATTTCATATTCATACTAATTTACATACAATAATATATGGGCTTTCCGTCTATGCAATCCAACAATATGCTTACATATTTATATAATCAATTTACATTAATTTACATTATTTTCTGAAACAATAAATGTACTGTTTCAAATTATTCGTAAACTGTACATATATTGTTTTAGTAAACGGTATATATATAATGTAAATTAATGTAAATTGATTAAGATTATGAATATGACATGTAAGTATATTGTTGGATTGCACCGACGGAAAGTCCATATATTATCGTATGAGAAATATATTAATTTTGAATGTATAATAACGAATTATGGAGAAAGAAGAAAGTTTTCTTGTCCTCAAATGACCTTAAGAAGTTTTCTATTCTTTGAAAACGAAATATTGTGAATAAAGTTAAAAATATTTTTATTTTTCATAATTTTATTTAATCATTTTCATTCTTCTAGATAGGATTTGTTGGCTTATAATCATTTAAGTTATCTTACGAAAACTCAAAATTAAATCCTTAATTTTAGGAAGTTTTGAGTTTGAATTGATGACTGTCATCTGTTTGTTTTTGTTGTTTATTTTATAAATTACCTATATTTAAATTAAAAGATAAAAAAAGGAATAAAAAAGATATAAAAAAACAAAAGGAATAAAAAAGAATATGTAAGAAAAAAAAAGAGCAAGGTTTTTAAATATTGCGTTTTTGTTTTTCTCAATTTTCTAAATTTTAATTTCTATTTTTGACACTTGTGCCACTGATGACGCGAGGATAAATTTGGCCGTATCTTCACAGAAATAGTAATTTGAATTTCATATTGGCATTTTTCAAATTTTACATTACTGTCCGGCTTTGTATGTTTAGTAATATAAGTTAATTTTATTCTTTATATTCTATACTTTCTAAATTTCTAAATTGTAAATGATTGATTGAAATCTTTGCTTTGCGAAACTCGAATCCGTCACATTGACTTTTGCCCGTTCGATTATATATAGATATATGTATATTTCCATAGAAGTAGGAGATTAAAATACAGACAGACAAATTAAGATACGCAAATTAAAACCAGGTTGCATATAGACACTACCTACTCAGTCATAAACAGATAAGGAGGGCTTTTCACTCAAAGGATCTGCTGTTTTTTTCTAGCAATGAAATCTTAACTTCTAAAAGGTATCTGAGACTTCAGTTGTTATTTTTAAAACAGCTTAAGAGTTGAACTAAAAAGATTTAGAGTTAAATATAGATACTTGACTTTGATGATGAGAACTCAAAACTATTATCTTCGATGCAATAACGTGATGTTAAAAGTTTGTTACTCAAAAGATATGTTCGTTTTATATAGAATCTGTGAAGTTAAGCTTCAAATATGCTTAAATAGGGCAGAAATAGACTAACTCAAACATGATTAGGTTGTGAATGTCTTTGAGTTACTATATTTTATTTTGGTGCAAATAGGGTTCGTAGGTCATGATAGCATTAGTTTCTGACCACTATTTCCACGATAAATACACAGTAATTTATGAAAGCTGTTGGTTTAGTATAATTTACATTATTTATTGCTTTTTTGTATAATAATTGATCGTAACTTGAAGGTTTACGAAGGGAATTGAAGACTGATTATTAAATTACGTTAATCTCGTTAAATAATAAATTTCTTGACTATAAATAGAATAAAGTCGGGTTGTTTATGTCGGATAGAAAGACAGGAAAACCGACGATTATCATACTAATTAACTGTACTTAAACGTCTACATTGGCGTCCTGCAATTTAATAATAACAGAGTATTTAAGAATTCATCTCTAATTGTATGAGATCCATAAGTTCCCACAGTAATTTATCTTTCTTAAGAGAACGAATAGAAGGAACATTCAAAATTTGAATAAGACATATTTGGAACAGAATCGAAGCGATGATCGAAGATCAGACCATTTTCAGATATTGGATGACAACCAATCAATTAAAGATTGCCTGAATCTATTTACAAAACCAGAGATTCTATTGTTCAATAGAAAATGTTAACTTTGAAAGTTAAATAATGTAATGTTATGTGGTGAGTGTGGATGGCAGTGAAGCCGAGCATCGCGACTGTTGGTCTACTGTGCTATCCCACGGAAATAAGGACAGACGGAGAGAAAGACTGAGAAAGTATGGTGGGAGAAGTGCAGGGCAAGTGGGAGAACCCCGATGAAACCTACCCAGCGCGGATCGTCCACCATCACGAAACCCACATGAGAACCGAACCTCGGTACTCAGAGGTGAGAGACCAGTGTCTTAGCGACAACGCCAACCGCGCGGCCTGAAAGTAAAATAAATAATAAGTCTGTGGTATAAACTGATATAAAGATAATAAAACTGCTTGTAAAATTATTAAATTATAATGTAGTTATTTGTATTATAAACGTAATGATTAATTTTAAGCAATTTATATAAAAATCAGTGCAGGCTTTTGTGTGGTATCAACTAATTTGTTTAAAACTACCGCAACTTTTCCGATACTCTTTCACTCTTACTGCTCTTCCCATTCTTCTTCTCATTATTATTTTATTTACTTCATACTTGTAGCATTAATAGTTCTTTATTCACTTTTACTTCTTTTACCAAATCCTAAGCTTAGTTCTTCCTGCTGTCTGCAGTTTGCTTTCCGTTACTGAATATTCTTATTCCGGAATTAAGGAAATCCGGATGCTCCCTCGGGGATACTAATTTCCCGATTTAGAGTTTTTCAGAGTTTCTAGCAGTGATTCCACGTCTTCATTAATGAGTTTAGACCAGGAGGAAATAGTAAACACAAAAAAAACGAATTTTTTAAAAAGTTTTATCACATCCAAAAAAGGAAAACAAAAGGTTTTTTAACAGTTTTCTCAGAGCTATCCCAGTATTTTTATACTATACCATTTGTATGCAAATTTTTAAGATAAAAATTGATCTACAATGAAAGAAATCTTCAATTAACAACAGAAGTAAAAATAAGAAGAATTTCGAAGTATCTCACCACGCTTGTAAAGATGTTCGCCATTTACGAATATCTATTTAGACAAGTTAGGCAAAGTAGGCAATTTGCTGCTTTCAAAGTAGAAAATTTCGAAAGCAGTAAGTAGATAGAGACATGTTCTACAATTATAGATTAGAAAAAAATTAAAATTGCAATTAAAGAATACATCAATGAAGTTATTAATTGATTGGAATAAATACTATAGTCTTGTTTATGTTTTTTTTTATTCTTAAAGATTCGAAAAGATTCCTTCATATGCTAAATCAACAGTAATAACTCTCCATCGTCACTTGTTTCATGTATACGGATGACAGATAAAGGAACGCAACTTAATGGATGGATTATATTTTTTTTAAAATCCATACACAACTAAACATTATTATTATTTAATACTTCTGTATAATGCAGGTTAGGCATAAAAGAATGGTGGGGTTTCAAAGAGGTATTTTCTGTATTGCTTAACATATACAGTACAACATCTCTCAATTGAAAGTGCAACTGTCCAAGTTTGATGTGTGTCACTCAAAATCCGTGAATGTGAACACCTTTTGCCATTCGGGACACATCCAATCAGAGTCTAATTCTCGATGAAGCATGCCTGGTGTGAGGGCCTCCACAGCATGGGTGATCTGTTTCTTGGTAACGGATCTGGAACGCAGTAGGAGGAGAAGGACAAGATGGAAAAACGGTTGGAAAATATGGACTGGGAAAAAGAAATGACAGAGGAGAATCTTTGGTAAATTTCTGTAAACGGAATGAAATGATTGTTGGAAATACGTTATTCCAACAGCATAAAAGAAGACGATACACGTGGACATGCTTAAGGGATGACAGTAGATATCAGATAGACTATATACTCGTACAGGAAAGATACCGAAATTGCTTAAAAAATGCAAAGACACTACCAGGAGCGGATATTAATTCAGATCATGTCCTACTGATAGGGGAAGTAGATATTCGTCTGAAAAAGATAAGAGGAAGGCAAGTGACGAAGAAGTTTGATATAGCAAAACTTATGAACGAAGAGGAAAAAAGAAAATTTGAAGAACATTTTCAAAAGAAAGCCTCTAATTTAGAATCCACACCTGAAAATAGTAATGAATACTGGACTCATCTAAAAAACTGTATACAGGAAATAGCAGAAGAAACAATAGGATACAGGGAAGGTAAGAGTAATAAGAAACCTTGGGTCACAGGGAAAATGTTGGAGAAGATGGAGGAAAGGAGAAAATGGAAAAACATCAACACAGAAGAAGGTAAAAGAAATTATAAGAAACTAAACAACGAACTAAGAAGAGTAACTGATAAGGCGAAGGAAGACTGGATGAAACAGAAATGTGAAGAAGTAGAGGATCTAGAGAGAAAAGGAAGATATGATTTAATGTACCGCGAAGTAAAATGTTTGGATTTCACAAATAAGAATAAGAAGTCCATGTGGTTGATAGAAGACGAAATCGGCAATGAAATAACCGACAATCAAGGAATTTTGAACAGATGGAAGAAGTATGTAGAAGAATTATATGAGACAGGGAATCGTCCAGATTACTTAGCTATAGAAGATGAAACAGCTGTATCAGAAGACGAAAAAGGATGTTGTATTCTAAGGGAAGAAGTTGAGCTAGCGATTAGGGAAATGAAGAATGGGAAAGCAACAGGAGTTGATGGAATACACATTGAGTTAGTTAAATGCTTGGGTGAAGACAAGAAGCAAATACTATCATTATGCAATGAAATATATGAGAAAGGTGAATGGCCTGATGATTTCATGGAAACAGTATTGCTACCAATACCGAAGAAAAATAATGCAAAGAAGTGCAGTGAGTTCAGGACTATCAGCCTAATATCGCACTCAGCGAAGATTCTTCGGCGAATACTGAACAGACGTTTATATTCTAAGGTGGAAGGAGAGTTGGAAGAAGAGCAGTTTGGTTTTAGGAAAGGAAAAGGTACGAGAGATGCAATTGGACTGCT
>JAFIDM010008419.1:53119183-53138512 GCA_023159025.1 Thereuonema tuberculata | reverse complement strand
AGAGAGAATAAATCTCAATGTTAAGTCCCCGTTGTCTAATGGATAAGACGTCTGACTTCGGATCAGAAAGTTACAGGTTCGATTCCCGTCGCAGACGTTTCACTGTAAAAATTATTTCTATTTTCCATTCTCACAGGAAATTGCGCTGGACAGACAGACCGACAGAGAAATAAAAGATTTTAGTAATATAGATTGAGTATTTTGTTGATTGCTTTTGAACAAGAAAACGCACGAAATTATAATCATCATGCTGAAAATGTGACGGAGACATGAGAATGATATGTTATTTTGAAGGTCTCGATAATAAATGAGGAAATCTGTAAGTAGAATTTGTATTTAATGTCCAAATTTCTGCTACAAATAGATCGAAAGCAGCAGGGTTTATAAATTTTATTCCTTTTAAAAAAATGAGCTTAGAACATCTTTTTCAATCTTGTGTTTTTCAAAAATTTCACGGTATTTCAAAAATGTGGAATTTGTTTTACTTTCTTGAATATTTCACGGGTTGCAAGTAGCTTAATATAAGTTGAAAAAATACAGCTTTGTAATTAAACTGATGAGCGATATAGAAAAGGATCTAATCGGCGGATCACAACGAAAATTGGTGGCGACCTTATTCAGAAGAGAATTTGTGAATAAAAATAATGCCACCAGATGGCGTTGGTGCTCAATAATAATAAATAAACACTAAGTTGAACAAATAGAATGTTTCACTGAAATCGACATAATGATTCAATCTCGATTTCAATTTGCATAAGAACGATTCACTTAGTCTACGCAAATTTTCTTGGAAATGTAATGAGGCATGGTCCACAATTGCTTGAAGCATGTCTTAGGGAATTGCTGCAGCATATTGTGTTATTTTCGCCTTCATTTTCACAACCGATTCAACATTGTCTTAGTAAATTTGGCTTTTCAAAAAATTCCATAACCAAAAATCACATGGGTGGAGGTCTGAGGATCGTGACGGCCAAGCATTGGAAAACATTCAAGAAATGACTCTGTCCTCACGAAGTATTTTGCCATTGCTCTGAGTACTTTGAGTTTAATTAGAACTAACCGATACATTATTCTGTTACTCTCGAATAATAGTGTGTACGAATACATGAACTCAATTGCACGTGCAAACAGTCATTTCTTATCTCGAATTATTAACAATAATAAACAAAACAGTTATTTTCCCAAGATATCTAACAGATTGTACAGATTCATATCATTTGATAATTTTTTTTGTTTAAAACTCATATCACCTGAATGAAGGGAATAGATTGAGGTTTGGGAGTGAATGTTTTGTAGCTGAACCATGCAATTCTTTTGGTAGGATGTCCGCAAACATAACACTTGGTAGCACAAATTACTTTTAAATTTATTTCTTATTGTATCAGAAAATTGTATCGGAATCAGTATGGAGCCTGAAAAGCTAATTTCCTACATAGGATATTTCCTATATGCCTATGTATCGAGACTTGATTGTTTACTTATGACTGCTCTTAGCTGATGATTTTTAACTTAAAATCATGTTATTTTCTTTATTATTAAAAGAAATAATCTTCTCCAGTAATAAAAATAACATTCATAAATGTTAAAAAGAATGTAGATTAAATTCTTCCTTTGCTTTTGTCAGCTCTTTTCTGTTAATTTATATTGTTTTTGATAGCCTGTAATGAAATAGCTAGAGAGTGTAGGTGGACGTGAGGGGACGGATGAACAATCGATAACAGAGTCTGAATGAGACTCTTCCTTGAGGCTCCATCCTCATTAAGAGAACTAAGGTTAATTAGTGATAATCAATTAACCCCATGGGCAGAAGAAGAAGAATCAGATCATATGACGTCCTATGGATATATTTATTGCAATATAGCTGTAGTAGGAAAGGTTTGAATCAAAAATTAACAAGAACCTCCATGATTAGTTACGAGACGCTCGATTACAGAATCCAAAATACATTATTAACATTAAAATAATTTTTGTGATGTAGAGTCTTAAGTATTATTCAGTGAACAAAACAATGGGAAAAAACCATATGATGCATTCAAGCTTAATTCTAACTTTTTGGGTTTTTAACTTATTTTTACCTCATAATTACAATTTTCGTGTTTGTTTTTTTTACTCTTAATTAATCGAAGCCAGTTTAAAAAAAAACAAGCAAACATGATTAACAAGAAAGAAAACTTCTTTTTTTTTAATGGATAAGAATGCATTTGACAAAATAGCAGAAATTAAACTTTGAAAACTATTATAAGAAAAAAAATCATCATGTAGTACCGTACTACAATTCAAAGAAAAGTAGTTAAAATTCGCAAATAATTTGAAAAATTTTAAGTTTTCATGTATTTCAAACGAAATCAAAAATGAAGCCACTAAAAAATATGATAATAATATATTCTTTCTAGATTGGTAGTGTTTCAATTTAATCATTAACTTTATCATAAGAAACACATTGACCTTAACTAAATATTCTTGTTTGTAGAAAATAAATATGACTATAAATAGGATTTCTAACTAAAACAATATAAGTTAAAGTATACCATATACATTAATGGATACTATATACTTTTTTTTTATCTGAATCAGAAAAAAAATGGCTCATAAAAATTCTAAATGTATAACAACAAATGCTAAGGCTTAGTTTATTTCTTCAAAGACTTAGAATTATAAAAACTTAGAATTAAAATGGAATAATGTATATTTCTAATATCTACGATAATAAGTGAAAATATAATTGCTGATTCTTTTCCTTTAAACGAATATAATAATAATTATTAAAAAGGTTTGAGACGGCAAATTATGTGTTTAATTGTAACTTCTTTCTTTTTGTTTAAATTAAAAAAAAAAATCAGGCCCTAAGAGAAATTTTTTACAAGTTCGCAATACTATATAATCTTTAAATTGTCTCAATTTGCTAGATAATCTTGATTATTTTCCAAATACTCTAAACTTTAAGGAATACATTGAATATGGAAAAAGAACTATCTGATCTTTTCTTTACAAAACTCAAGACAATATGAAAAATCACAAAATCATTTTGCTTCTAAAACTTGTTTTAGCTCCTGGAATTTGCAAACATTTCTTCATTATATGAAGGGAAAAATGATGATATTAAATCAGTTACAGCTTGATAAACTATTTCTTTCTTTTTTGAAAGAACCCAATCTTCTAAGAAAAGATCTGACAAAATTCTGTCAAAATCTTTTCCGTTTGTAACGGAATTTCTTTTCTTTCTCCTTATTAATTTCTCCTTTGAAGTTTAAGTGAATTTCCAAAGAAGATGAAATTCTGTTATTGAAAACAGATAAAAGTTGGAATTTTAATACTAAATTACGGAAATAAAAAGAAAACACACATACACACACACAAGGGCATTGATAAGAAAGAGGTTTTTTTTTACTCTGGAATAAGAATTAGATGAAATCTAGTTAAATCTGAAAACGTCAACTTGTCTCGAAAGACGAGAATTGGAAACGAGAATCGGAATATTTTATGCAAATGGTTGTAAAAATGCGGAACTGAATTAAAGGAGTCACTTTTAAAAAATGTGAAAGAAAAAAAATATGTATACGATATATCTTCACGTGGATGCATTCATGGAAAAGATACAGATGGCTTAATATATGTAGAAATTGCAGAAATTTTATTGATTGCAAATTTTTTTTTAATTTAAAAACGATTTTTTAAAGATATTCTTCAATAATATTCAAAATATGATTAAGTAGAAATAAATTTACTAGGAAACAATACAATAACAATGTGTGTTAAACAAACAAAGAACTGTTTGAAACAAAGTTATACAGTCGAACCCCACTTTTACATTCCCTCAAATCCCGTCATTTTTTCTCGGTCCCTTCAATCTTTCTATTACACTACAACCTGGTTTATTCGGCCCTCGTTGATCCGGATCAGATTTGTAGACATTTTTTTTCATGGCGTAGGCTCAGCCCAACACCACTCAAGGTTAATTATTGATAAAGCATTTGCGTGACCGTGCTTTCTTCAAACGCCTCACGTGTTTCAAACAGAAGAAAGTGGACCAATTCTTTGTTAAGAAATGATGTGAAAAGTCATTTTTATATTTTTTAATGTTTTGTAAACAATTCTATGTAATTTTGTTATAAAACATAGTTTTTTTTTTTTCGTAATAAACAGTAAGTCTGCTTATTTAAGGATTGTTTTGCTTATTATCCATATTATCCGGATTATCCGGATTGCCTTTGGTCCTGTTAATCCTGTTGTACTGTATTATAATATACTTTTCTCGTTGTATTTACGCTGACGTAATATCATATTTCCCACAATTTACGTTGTTTTCGCCAAACGGATTAAATAAAAAAAACTGGCATCCATGCGAAAAATTGAACATAAATATCGCCATAAGTACGGTTAATTTATACGGATTCAGTGACATCAGTGCAAAATACCGTATTTATTCGAAACTAATGCGCACCCTTGCTGGCCACATATAGTATCTCCCCCTCCACTTATTCCACTGCTTTTTGATTGCATCTTTGATGTATCGATTGTCTCGACCACTCGATGTCTTCCTTCGGTTTCGGCTTTAACTCGTTTCGACGTTAACTGGTTTCGACATTAACTCGTCTTGTTTCGTTTGAAAAATGTGTATGTAGGCCTTATATTTTGAGATTTTAAAGTGATTAAAATAATATGTATGATAATTTTTCTTTTCTAAATTAAATATTTAATAATTGTTTAATAATTGCATTGATTACAAATCATTCTACGAATTGAACATTGTAACCTTAAATGTTCTTGGTATGCGGAAACCATTTCCCAATATATCAATTTACACCATTTTTTTCAGTCTCTTGAAAAGTGTAAAAGTAACGATGTAATATTACTGTTGTTTTCATTAATTTCTTTTTAATTGTAAAATATTACCTATTTCCTTTTTATTTTTTCCAAAATATTTTGATTTAAATGATTAAACTTTTCCTTAGGAAAATAATTGAAGGATTAGTAGTAACAGTAAGTATTTGAATTAGTAAAAATTGCTTTAGTAAATAGTAAGTACTAATTGCAGACGAAGTATTAATTTCGTATGAAAAACAATGAAATGCTTATTAATTTACTGCACTAGATTTATTTAAAAGTCAAAAGAAGTAATTTGTGCATGACCCAGTCAACTCAGTCAAGCTCACATCTTTCCAAGTCACTTCAAAGAAACACATTAGTCAAAGAAAAAAACAATGTCCGCAATCAAACTCTGTAGCCATCAAATCATCGTAAATCCATCAAAGGCTTCAGATTCCTATTCTCCATCAACAAGTGCATGATTTTATAAAAAAAAATCAACTGTAATTATTACCCACTTCCGATCTTTAAAAAAAAAAGATTGATCAAACAATTGAAATTCTCATTAACGACAGCTTAGCAGGAGGAACTGAATAAAAGATTCCTTTTTATCCGTTATCACGTGATTAAATTCCTTGTAGTTACTTATGTTGTTATGTATTAAATAAAAAGTAAAGATCCTGTGTAATTGGAGCAAACATTCAATGAATTGAATTTCTAGTTACAATTAATCAAATCCTGAAGTGGTCTAAGTTATATTACTTTTCACTACAATTAAAATTCGTAAAGATATCTCACTAAAACTGTAGGCCTATGTAATTTTTTTTCTTAATTTACACAGAGAAACTAATCACAAAAGAAAAATATGAAAATTTTACGAACGATGAATAAATTTATTCAATTGTTTTGAAACTAGCCGGATATCGTCGCTTCGCTCCGAAACCTTGCATATATCGCATTCAAAAAACAAACATTAATTAATTAGCTAATTAATGTGGAGATCGACGGAGAATATACGACTTCCTAGCCCGTCGTGGCTTCCCCGGATAACTCAGATGTATTGCGGGTTGGCGCCATACACCAAAAATTTAAAGCGAAAAATCACATTTTTTCATGTATCTTGCAAACGCAGAAACGTTGTGAATGACTGATATACCGTTCGATAGAACTTTCAAATACCAACATTTTCTCAATATAATGTTATCTTCCAACTTTTATTCTTTTCGTTTAAATTGAGAAAAAGTCAAAATTTGATCCTTTAAAAGGCGATATCTTGGAAACCAAAAAGTTTTTTCGAAAGTTTTTTGTAGCATTTTGTTTGTCTTAAAAAGATCTACATTTTATCCATTTACATGACCAATCTATCTCTTATAGTTTGGTCACAAAATTGGAAAAACTGAAAGTCTTATGACAGAATGACAGACAGAATAATGTTTTTATTATATTAGATTGAGTCTGAAACATCATTTTGAAGTTTATTCACTGGCATAAAGGATTCACTGCAGTACAGAATTAACTAGTATTAATTATTATGATTCTCATTAAAACCTCAACTAATTTAAAGAAATGTTTGAGCTTGAAAAGAAAAAAAAAGGTGAAAATTAAAATTAGTTCTAACTGATTCCTATCCATTTTCATTCTTTTACTTCTACTATTAAAGATAGACATTAGATTCTTTTCTTCGCCATTTCATTGTAATTTATGGGATGGGATTTTAATGAGAATTAATTTACGGTTTCATTAGGAAGTCATTACTATCATCAGCAGATGACTCAATTTATTAGATTCAAAATTTTTTTTCTCTTTTATTCATCATTTCTTTTCCGTTATTCACATCTTAATAGAATCGACGAACATTGTCTTAATTAATACAAATTTAGTATTATTAACTATCATTATATGTTTGAACATTTAAGAAATTGTTTTAACGTATGCCTAAAAAAATTGTTATAATTTTAAATAAGTCAGACAAAACACGCAAGAATGGTCTTTAAATATTGCAATAAAACTTTCAAAATACATTACAAAAATGACGAAAAGAAGCCGTTCACGGATTTCGAAAGCTGTCGTTCTTTTCTAATGTATTTTTAAAGTTTTATTGTAATTTTTAAAGAACATTCTTGTGTGTTTTGTCAGACTTATTTTAAATTATGTTTAAACAGATCAATAAAAAAATTACATTACCAGTAAAGTCTCAACTTTATTTTTATCTAAAGTAACGCCAAGAGAAAAACACCGCTCAGAAATCTTGAAAATTATAAAATTTAGGTATAAATTTCAAAAAATATAAAATATTGAACCCACATTTCCGGTTTTCCAGTTGTTTCTAATTTCCTAAAGACTCGCTTGTAAAGTATTATTATCCACATTATAAACTACCGTTGGCATTATATCGTTTTCTGAACGCCCACCCCTTTTAGACATTAGTATACCAACGTTTCTTTTATACTATTCATTGTCTGTCTAATACAGCAGCGTTAGAAGAAATTACTCCTGAACAATAATTCCCACATACAATCTAACACTTATGTTTCTCACAAACTAAGTTTGTATTTTAAACTTAGATTCTTTAAATTGTTTGACACCAATATCAAGTAATTTTTTTTTCACATTTCATCCCATTTTTCTATCAAGTTTCTGCATGGCTACTTCCTTCTCTATCTAATGGACTATATTGGAAATGTTTTCTTTCTTTTGAGATAACTTTCGTTTCAATATTAAGGGTTGTAAGATGATTAGCTTTTTATCTTTTCTTTCAGTTACACTATAATTCTGTTTCTCTTTAATAAGTAATTTAATAGCAAAACCTACTTTCCTGAAGTCTTGCTGGTTTTTTTTTTCCTTTGTTTTTGTTTTTGTTTTTTTTCATAATCATGAAACTAATGATCATCGGAAGCGCAATGGTGCCTCAAAAGTTTTCTTTTTTGTTGTTCATTTTTCTTTTGAGGCACCACTGCGCTTCCGATGATCATTCATATTAGCCTCAATACGGAGACATTGTTGTTTTACTGGTGACTGCTCCTGGCTGATGATCGCCAAAGAGCGTGAAAACACTTGGTAAACAATTTGGTCTTACCCATCGTTGTTCATGAAAATAATATAAACGATAAAACTCTATTAATTTTTACATTATGCTATCTGCTGAATGGAAACAGTAGAAAACATTATGCCTGCAAGTCGAAACGTTGTGTTTCTTTTATCTTTTATATTTTTAAAAACTTTTTTAAAATATTTGTGATTTAGGCCTAAATTTTAACCATTTTTAGAAATCTTCTGTATTCCGAAAAAATAATTAAAGCACTGGTTATTTAAATTGTTTAAATCCGATTAATTTGTTTGAGCATACAAAACATCTAAAGTCTTTCTATTGTAACTGAATACTTTTTCATGTATCTGTTTGTTTATTTGTATGGTATGACATTGAAAATGGTTGGATGGATTTCCAAAAAACCTGGGACGTAGTTTATTTATGATTCAACTTAAGACATAGGCACCTCTGCCTCTCAAAATTACCCAAACCCCTTGGACTCAATTCTGTTCTTATTCATGGTTATAAATGACGATGATTATTTTGGTCTCCAACTCCTCAAATCCTGAAAATGAGCCCCTAATGCTGCATACATATAACCCACTTCACAATGGATAGCTGATCGTATAAAAGGTTAAAGGGTCCCCACAACAGGCCTTGTAGGCCCTTGGGCCCACGGGAAGTAAGGCTCTGGAGGTTCTTGACCAACGGCACTAAGTTGAGGTCGGATGGTCAGCCCGACGCCCGCCCGCCTTTAACTCCCAGAAAGAAACCAGATACCCATTCGACAGAGGGCTGGGTAGTCCCTAGGACCCGTTTGGATGAGAATGGAGTGTGGAAAATTCCCCGGCCTCCGCCGAGGCCGTTGATCAAACCCGCCACCTCCAACCCGCAGCCATGCGTCCTTACCCACTCGGCTACCTGGTCCACAGCTGATCGTATAACAGTTTATTTTATAGCTCGTACAGGCCTTGCGAAGCTTATCGGATTAACATACAATGTTTCCGTTTCTTAGGTATTTTTTATCATCTTTATTATTTCTCGGCAACGACGTACTCATTACTAACCTAATATAAAAAAGAGAGCTTGTCTCATTCTTTTAAGCAAGCATTTTTAATTTAAAAGAAGAGCCATCTAGAGATTTATTTGTTAGTATACGGACACACACACACAGAATAACTGATTTCATTAGCCTCACGTTGCTATTGGAAAGTGAGCATTCGTTTACAGACATCAACTTTAAATTGAACGTTAATTTGTGTTATACTTTTTCCAAAATTATTACATTCCTTTTTAAAAATGAATGTCTTTACATATAAGAATAAGAATGCCCTTTGAGTCTAGCTGAGACTCTGGAACGCTGTTTCGAGCTTGTTGGGCTCTTATCAGCCAGAGCTACTGGTTGTAGTCAGTGCAAGACTACATAAAATTGGGAATTAATGATGGAGACAGTGACCCATCAATGACTAAAAACAAGAAAATAAAAAACAAGAACACAATGTGGAATTCAAATCCTTGGGCAGCACTCCGGCTACCACAAAAGGAATTTGACCACAAAAAAAAGGAAAAAATAAAAAAAATATAACAAACCCTCTAAAGTAGCTCTGGCTGAGGAGAGCCCAACAAGCTCGAAACAGCCGTCCCAGAGTCTCAGCTCGACTAAAAGGCATACTTAAATGAATTGATTGCGTTCCGTTTACCCTTTAAAGGGTTTGTTATATTTTTTTTTCTTTTTTTTGTGGTCAATTCCTTTTGTGGTAGCCGGAGTGCTATTCAACGATTTGTATTCCATATTTTGTTCTTGTTTTTTTTTTATTTTCTTGATTTAGTCATTGAGGGATCACTGTTTACATAGTGAATTACATCTAAGAAATGTTAAGATTTACAAAATAAAAGTGAAAGTCGTTAAATCTGAAACAAAAATTCATTTACTTAAGGTAATGACGCGTAGATGAGAAAATTTTTTAGAAGTCTTCAAGTGTTTTTCTTTTCCTAATGGTTTTTTGATTACAGGGACCGATTACTTAATAAATAAGACTTTCTACTTTCAGTAGGGATGACTGTAAATCTTCTTTGTTTCCTTGTCTTTATTATTGTTTTCGTGACATGTCTATACTAATGAACATAGGGAGTCTTCGGTGACGCAAATCATTACCTGGGCACCAACGATGAATGAATACAGGTCGTCTTTTGCCGGAGGTGAGGAAAAACCACAAACGGAATTAGGACTAAATGTGCGCTCGATCTAAAAGTAAAGTCAACATTTTAGTACGAAGAGAGAAAAATCTTATTTGCAAACATCAAGAAAGAATAATGAGAAAATTTATATATTTTAGTAATGGAGTAGAATTAAGTACAAGATAAAAATATAAAAACTACAAATATTATTTATGCTAAATTAAGGTATTATGGCCACCTTCATTTGATTAATATTTTTTTATGATTATGGTATTCACTAGAAAAAAGTAAGTGTTTAGAAAGGAACTATCGTTTTGGAAGCATGAAAAAAAAAATCAGAACTTTTTTTAACCCTTTAATGCCCATAGCCAAACTAATACAAATCTAGTGATGAAAATTGATATACAGAACAAAATTAGTGTAAAAAACGTGAAAAAAAAATTTTTTCTAAAAAAAAGTAATTTGAGTATAGGTATTGGAATGTCCAATATATTGGACATTGGTCATTCACGGTATGAAATCATGAATTTTTATGAAAGTCACTAAAGCAATTTTTTGAATTAGTTCCAATACACAAATGAACTTTGTACTTCACACACACAAATTTCATCTTTCTTTTGCAACCCTGATCTCTACAGCGCTGTCCATGGACATTAGAGTCTCTGCTTGGCTAGTGATTTTCACAATCAAATCTGGAACAGACTATGCATGCTCTGTTTGTTTCTTGTTTCACCCCAAAAGCGGAAGCCTGCACCACTATGGCATCTCACACTAAGCCGACGGCAACCGAACGAAGACGCCATGTCTCTAGGCCTGTCATCCCCATATATCATCCCACCGCCCAGGTCTACCCAGCCGGTTATCAACGCACTGTAGCCGGTTAGGCCTACACACCGTGTTAGATCTACTATGCCGCCGCCTAAAAAGTTATGCAAACTACAAATTATTCAGTAATTTTAACAAATAAAATTTGAAACAGAGATTGCTTTTTCTTAACAAACCATACCGTTATGGACCAATGTCCAATATATTGGACATTTCGCTAATGATCTGTAATATTGCTGTCAGATGCATTTAAGCTCTAAAATTTTTCATTATATTATAACTTTAGATATTCTATTTCATATATAACATGTATTTGTTATTTTAAATTTTGTCTAAGATTGCAAATTTACTTAAAAAAAGAAGATATTCATGTGGTTCTGATTTTGTAGGGAGACGCCATTGTTTAAAGTAATCTGATACAATCTCGCTAAGAATGCAACATCTTGCAGTACATGAGGTCATAACAGCGATTCAAATAGTGGACATTGATCTTTTAATCATTTCTCTAGGTGCAGTAGTTACTGAGAAAAAATTTTTTTAAAAATGTCCAATATATTGGACATTGGGCTGTAAAGGGTTAAACCCCAGATTTTTGCTTTTGAATTTTTGAAAAAGCTTGCATTTATAGATAATATGCCCATGTGAAGGTAAGATGGCCAAAGTAAAAAAAAAATATTCATTAATTTTAGAAAAAATATTTTTTTATTAGTGATGAATGAATTTTGGGCTGAAAGTAAATGTGGTTTGGCTCCATTGAAATTCTCATACAGATAATTATTGAATTTTGATGGGCTTACTAAGAAATTATTTCAATTGTAATATTGTAATATTTAAATCCACAGAGTTAGAAGAAAGTCTTTAAAATGATCAAAGCTTTTAGAACATAGAAAGAAAGAGGATAATACAAATCGTGGGTATATGTGTGGCAATTGAATATGTCTGGACTGTCTTTTGTGAGTCAACATTTCTCGTGCTTGTAAGCAACTGTGCCTATCTACCAAAAAATCTCTTTGTTATCAGTTTAATTTGAGTGCATTTTAAAGAAGCTTCGGATGTGTAGAACGAGCTTAGATAACTACAACATGTGATTTATGAACAATAATCACAAATGGCATGCAAGAAAATAAAAGAAAAACTTTCCAACAACGATATTATAACATATATTATTAAATTTTCATTGTCAAATTTCAAATAGCCGCGTGTCCTGGGCTCACTGTTTCCAATATCCCACAAAGGGCGCTGGCTACGTACACATCTTACCTGATAGTTCGACATGCTAGCGCTAAGTTGGATACTTTTTTAATTAATGATAGAACAGGAATTGGTTAAATTTGCATCAAGTATCTTACGTAAGAAGGAAGATTTCAAATTTTGTTTTAAATCTCTAGGTTATTTTAAATTTTGGCCTTCAATTGGAGAAACAGAGGAATAAATAACTAACAATAAAATCCTATCATTGCAAATTACAATAAATGTATATTCTAAAGGAATGGTCAAACATAAATCAAGCAGATTTATTAATTTTATTAACAATTAGTCAAGAAAAGGAAGAAACGAAGGTAAAAAATGGAACGGAAAAGTGTGGTTTGGAATAAAATTAGTATGTAAAACTTCTTTCTACAATCTAATTGAATAATAGCAATATAATTTTAAACTGTCTCATCTTTTTTATTCATTACATGCTATATTTGCTATATTTCATCCAGAAAATTTCTGGACTTCCTCAGGCTTCTTTTTGAAAATTAATTTCTTTGGATGAAATATAGCAAATAATGAATAAAAAAGATGAGATATTTAAAATAAATGAATGAAGATAGTTGACAGTAATATAATGTTTAGAAAATATACAAATCAAATCTGTAAAGTTTAATACTAAACTACCTTCTACCTTGTGTGTATTTTTTCTTATTCTTGTCTTTTTTCTATGCAGTAGTTGTTAATGAAAACTATCACTTAAGAAGAGTCTCCAGAAAGAGAAAGAAAGAAAGAAAAAAAATAAAAATGTGAATCAAACACGTAAGACAACAGAGAAATTGAACATCAGCAACCAATTACCAAACACCCACTTCAAAAAACAAACAACAGTCTTTGGTTCAATGAACAGAAACAGACAGAACCATTAAGGTATTGAAGAAGGGAGAGGGATGGCATAAAGAAATACAACAATAGAAATAAATTATTCTTACTGAAGAAGTATAAAGAAAGAAATTTTGCAAGTATAAAGAAAAAAAATTGGGACAGAAATTATGACTGCTTTTCTTTATCTATTTCTCGGGCTCAAATGAAAACTGTTTTGTTTTTGTTTGGTGAAAAGCAGGAGAAAATGATTTAGAAAAAAGGACTTAATAAGTTTTTTAAGTCATTTTTTCCAAATCTTTCTCCTCCTTTTTCACCAAACAAAACATTTTTCATTCGATCCTGAGAAATTAGTTTCAAATAAGTTTTCTGAAAAAAACAAAATCTCCAATTAACGCTCTCACCAATTGGGTTAAGATAGGGATGTAAATTGGAAAATGAAAGAAATGGGTTTTAATTAAAAAACCCATTTCTTTCATTCATTCTAATAAAAAGAGAAAAATAATACTAAACCACCAATCTCACAACCAATAAAGACCTAATAACGAAATAAAGATTGGTGAATTAATATGCCAGAAGAATTTGGGAATTTCTTCATTGTAATAACCAAACAGACAGTACTAATCATAAGGTCGAATTGCATATTGGATTTATTTATAGGACGTATGATAAGTCACTTTGTTATAAAGATACAATAACTAATAACAAGGTAGTGAGCCATTATCACATTAAGCATTAATTATAAAAGTATAAATATGACATGTTTTCGATGAGCTCCGAAAAACGGTTCCCGTCATCAGAAATAAATACCGAAATGAATTTTAATGGAAGATGTTTTACGTGTGTTTTAAGTTAACATGGAATGACTGGGTTATGGCCACCACACACAGTTCTAATAAAATACATAAATAATAATACAATAAATGCGAGCGCTTTCAAAGTGAGCTACACTTCGTTCTCAAGCGGAGAAATGAATAACATATTCGAAAAATAAGAAATTAGATCCAACGGACGCTTTGAGTTGGGCGGAACCATTCGGGATTTAGGGGTGTTGGCGTTGTGCCCTGTCGCCGGGGGCTATGAAGAGGAGTGGGGAAGAACCTCGTGGAGAGGGAGAGAGATGAAGGGAGACAGCAAAACCCAGTTACGAGAACAAGAAGGGGAAATTTGGAATGAAGAGGAATTATATATATATATATTAAAAAAAAAAAAAAAAAAAAAGTTCGTTTTTTATTTCTGATGATCGGAGTCGTTTTTCGGGGTTCATCGAAACATGTCATTTTTATGTTTTTATTATTAATGCTTAGTGTGATAAGGGTCCACTACCTTGTTATTATTACAACCGCACGTTAAATATGTTTATTCCAGTTTCAGTAACATTTTTTTGATTAATATCATAAATCAATATTTCAAACTGATGAGTCTAAATCTAAGATGATTCTGAAATAAATATAGCTTCCTGATTTTTAACGCACTTTCGTTATTTTTTTCAAATATTGATTTAGGTTATCAATTAAAAAGGTCCTTTTCATTTTAAACTACAAAGTGGGTTATCATAAAGCAATTACTTAATATATAGAATTTCTAGAATTTAAGTAGAGGTGAGGGGCAAGACATCTACTACAATGGTTTCACTCCCAAAAATTTCCGTGATTGTCCTATTCGAAGGTGATCACCAGATGTTAAAAACCTATGTTATTATGTCTAGTAATCCATTATTAATTGCATATGCTTTGTTATGATTGAGATTTTGTTAACGTAAATTTATATTTGATGATTTTAATCAACTTTTTACCAAATGGAAAAATTAAAGTTTGTATTCGGCAAACGTACTAATTTCCGAAAAGACTTTATTTTTTTTTTTGCAAGACATTAAAACAGCAAAAATAAATTAAGTTCATTAAACGAAATGAAGGAATACAGACTGTAAATTCTTCCAATCTTAAGCTTGCAAAGAGTGTTTGCTGGAAGGTTCAGCTCACTTTCTTCAAGTGGTCTTTTTTTTTCACTCATGGCCATTTGAATGATTCTAAAGTGTTTGTCTCTAATTTCTTCTCCTTTCGTTGTCCAAGTATTAGAAACCATTTCATGATCATTTCTTTTTACTCAATTGCTGAGTTTGTAGAAGTGGAAATAACCCAACACGAAGCATCGAACGAGGAAGCGCTTTAGGAGATCTCTAATTAATTTACCCCAATCCCACTCATATCTTTAATTTGATGAAAAGCACGCACAGACAAATCAGAAGAAAAAAACACCAGGTTCCAGCAAACTTATAACACGTCTAACGCTGAAGATGCTGACAGATGGATTTGTGCAAACATTCGTTCAATTAAACTTATTAATATCTTTCTATTTTATTAGTTTAAAAAGTTGAAATAATTGTAGATTATATCATAAAAATGTTTTAAATTTAACGCTAAAAGTTTATCTTATGTTCTTTTAGTTGTCGTTAGGGAATTTTGGGAAGAAGAAAAGAATAAAGTAGCTGTCGTAGCTGTGGGTATAAACGAAATAGTTAAAGATCAAAATGAAAATAATGATACATTATAAACTGCTTTCATTATAAGTATTAAAGTAAGGCAAAAGCACTACTTTCCTCATTTTAAGGAACGTAAACGTTCATTGTTTTTAAGGAACTTATAAATTTATATATAGATATTAGATACATAGGGTGGCCCAAGTAAGTGTTATCCCCCCAAGATTTTTCGTAATTTAGGAATGTGAAGAAATAACTGATTCTAAAGGACAGATTGTGGTGCTTTTTCCCCATTAATTTTCATTTGGATTTGCCTAAATATGAAATGTTGAAATATACAAATCAGGCTCCCACTTTCCAGTAGGAAATATCAGGAAGAATCGCATATTATTCTACTTCCTGTTAATGGATACTGAAAAGATAGCTCCTAAGTTAGCCAGCACCAGTTACGGAATGCCAGGATGCCTTCATATCCAATAAATCATCGTGTAAACATAGGCCTAATTTAGTGCTAACCAGCAAAACATTCATCTGCAGTCAGGGTATATACCCAAACATATCCTGACAGAAGACAAGCATTGATATGAATTAGCCGAAGAATCCGGAAGACTGGAAATGTTATCCCAAGATCATAATCAACTTGCTACAGATAAGGAGACTGTTAGCTTGTGCTGCAAATACACACACAAGCATCACGACAATCGGAAATCAATTAGAAATATCTAACCAATCACTCCTTCGTGTTTTCAAGGCTCACCAATTTCACCCGTATCACAGGGATTTTCATCTACGGTTGAATGAGCAGGATTATCCAGCGCATATAGACTTTTGCAATTGGACATTAGTGACGTATGATTAACATCCAAAAATAATGTCACATATTATTTGGATTGATGAAGCCCAATTCATAAGAGATGGTGTGTTGAATCTCCACAATATTCATTACTAGAGTGATGAAAACCCACTCAAATCATCAGAGGCAAATCATCAGAGACAGTGGCGCTTCAACATGTGGTGTGGGATTATTGAAATCCAAATTGTCGGACCTTTGTTCTGCAATGGTTTGGTGAATGGCCAGAGGTATGTGGACCTAATCCTGAGGGGTCAAGTAGATCGGTACATATCAGGTTGTTTTCGGCAACATATAGCGAAATCTGGTATTCCAATATCCTGGAATGTCCAACTCATTATGCATCAGGTGGTCGAAGATTTCAATACGATCGCCCTACAACTGGCTGGATAAGGGTTCATACAGTAGTTGGCGAGATCACCAGATCTCACACCCATAGACTTTTTTTTGGGGATATGGGAAGGATTACATGTCCACCATATCAACTACAACACAGCGGAATTAGCAGTAACGCATTGTGGAATCAGCGAAACTGTGCTGACATTATTTCATAAATCTATTATCTCACTTGCATTATTTTGTATTGGCAATAACGGGGTTCCATTTAGTATACATTTTGTGAAGGTTTTGAAATTCGGTTAAATTTGTTTGTTTTCGACCTTAAACTGAATGTTTTGTTTTCCTGGGATGAATGGTGAAAACTCACTTCTGTGATTGTTTTCCCAAAAGCTTAAAGGGCCATTTATTTGATAACAGTAAAAAAAAATCATCAGCACAGAATTCCTTAGTTTCCTTTAGAATCTGTCATCGTAGTCTTCATCATTCCTAAATAACGAAAAATCTTGGGGATAACACTTTCCTGGTCCACCCTGTGTATATATGTATAAAACTAGACATTTACACACATATGTATGTGTGTGTGATGTGTGTGTGTGTGTGTGTGAGTGTGTATGTATGTGTACGTTTGCATGTGTAATAACCGGAAACTCGATCGTTTTGATACTTAGAATTATTCTAAACTTGTCTTATTTAAAAATTTCTCCCTTGAACCCCTGCAGAGAATGTACAAATGAATTTCACATTTAATATAAGCATTTAAAACAAATTTCTCAGGGACGGCAAACAACGATTTTGTTTAAAAGCTCAATCTTGATTCCTTAACTGTCTCATTTTGAAACAAATTAGAGAAGTATTCTTTCACAAAATAATCACTATTTAATTCACTATTTTTCTTTTTTCCCAGACTTAATTGGAACTTATTTATCATGTTTCAACTTGATGTAGTAATTATTATGTAATTTAGTGTAATAGTAATTATTATTTTTCATGTGTTTATTTATATCAATTAAAATAAATGTGAAAAACTATTCGAAATCTCTACCATAATTGTTAATTTGTTTCTTAATATTGAAAACTCTTATGTAATATCAATATAATCCTGAGGATTAGGTTTTTTTTTAATGTTGCATTTTCTGCTAATAAATAGTAGAAATTATTACTGTGTATTTTGAAATGAATGTTGAAGTTTTGCTACTTCAATTAACTGTGTTGATTAAGTGTCATGTATGTTAATTTTTCTCAACTGGATGCTCAGGTTGTCAATGACTTCAGGCCTAAAGAATCGAATTATTTTCACCTGAAGACGCTAATTGGATCTACACTCACTTAACGAGTTCTGATTCAAAATGGCTGCATTGGAAAATCTACTATCATTATATAAAAATCTCGTTATGAAGATCCACGACATCAACGTTGTTTCTGTTTGTGAAATATGTTTTTAAACGCTTTTGATTAGTTGATATAAGCTATAATAAATGTAGTTCTGTGTTGATACACTAAATAATATTATATCAGTACTATTAATTTCAAAATAATTTATACTATCTGTGGTTAATAAACATTAATTGTACAGTAGAATTAAGGGTCGTGCTGAAATAGGAAAACTCTAGATACTTTTCTATGCATATAAAACAATTTCTATGCATATTCGATAGATTAATTATAAATAAAGTGAAAAACAGCTAACACACTTGCTTAAAATCTTTCTTTAAATTTTTTTAAGAAACTAGAAAATCTTTAAAAAACATGTAATAACGAACCTAGGTCTGGTTTCTTTATTACATGGTTTTCAAAGATTTTTTTTAGTTTTTTAAAAATTTCTAAAGAAAAGATTTTAAGTGAGTATGTTAGCTTTTTTAAATTCATCCGTAAATGTATTCACACACGTTAAATTTGTGTAGCAAATCCGAAAACGTAGCAACTTGCCTAAAAATGTATATTTATATACTATCATCAAAACAGATTTAGAAAACTCGAATGTCTTTTTTTCTTCTTTTTCAGAACGTAATCTGTTAAAAAAGTTGCTTATCTAACGATTCTTTTCATCCGAGGCTAATTTCAAAAATTTATTCATTATAAAAATAGAACTCTGAAAAGACAAACGATCGAGAGATTTCTAAAGAAAGAAATGTCATTAATGAAGTTTTTATATTTTTATATCAGATTACATATTTAAAATTCTTCTCAGATATCCTTCAAGTTAGGAAGTTGTATTTTTTACTCCAATTTCCTTTTTATAACTTGTACTTCTGTATCTGTATAGAGCCACTTCTGTATATCCTTTTATTTTAAAGAGTCGGTAAGAATAGGAAACTAGCTGAAGAATATTTTAGTATCATAGACTCCCATTTGAATTAACAAAAGAACATTTATGATACAGATGATTCAAACATGTTCTCAAGTAAAAATTTCTTTTTTTATATTTGCAGCTGCTCTTGCTATTTCGAAATTTACCATAGTTTATATAATAAAATAGCATTGATTTAACATTTTTTATTTGCATTTTCTATTAATAATTCAACCTCAACATTATTAAATAATTTAAGTTGTAATGATTATAAATGTCTTAAACATTAATGAGAAATCCCTTAAGCAACAATATTGGTTTATATCTCTAATGGAAAATAACTGCTGACTCTGTCTGGATGTTTCGAATCAACATTGACCCACTTACTTGTCTCTGAACGTGTGTTAAGGTTCTGTCAGTTATCCAGGCTCTTCTGACAGCAACTGAAACAAACTCAATTA
>JAFIDM010008419.1:53085074-53119083 GCA_023159025.1 Thereuonema tuberculata | reverse complement strand
ATTTCTTGTCCTCAATTTAATCTGAAGAAGTTTTGTATTGAAGAAAACGAAATATTGTGATTAAAGAAGAGATTTTACGAAGGTGTTTTAGTTGTGTTTGTTCTGTATCTTCTTTATTTGTTTTTCTATTTATGTTTTCCATAAATTATATCCAGTGAAACAAATAAGAGTCAGATTCAAATTGGAATCAGATTGAGATTTAGGGTTAAAAATTAACTTATTTTAGTGTTAATTTCACTCCGCTGGACGCATGTCAGCAATGATGGATGTAATGATGGGTTTGCAATAACTATTAGATTAACATTTGTGTAGATCAAAGTAGAAAGACGCTTTTATTAAGTAGATAATAGTGTTATAATTCATGTTGTCATTCATTAATAGTGGGCCAATTAACCTTAGTGGACAATAGATGAATATTATTACATTATTGGCTAAAGTGAAATAGGCTTATCGAATTTTCGTAATGGGACGATATTAAATTGTTTCCCCTTCTATTCCAATAATTGGAACTAACTTGATTAATTATTATCGTCTGAGGTTTATTAAATATGATTTCAGCGTTCATACGCTTTATTTAGATTCAGTAATATCGTATTTCCCGAAATATATCTCTCACTTACGTTAAACATGACAACCGAATATTTAAGAACTATTGTTTGTCATTAAATCTGAATAACTTAGTGCCTTTATTCGGAAGTTTTCTATACTAATGGTTTCCATTAGAGTTTCCTGTAGAGTTGAAGATATGTTAATCTTATAACTTTAAAACTCAGTGTACGAGTTTGATCAATGCTCTTATCTGAACGTTTTATCGCCATCTTTGCTAATAATGACAGAAAGTTACTCATTTTATTTTCCCATGTAAATAACTCAGCTTTAGTCAATCAATAAACGTTTTCTTTTTATATAAGATCGTAGGCGATAACTTTAAGACTACCATTCTTATTTATAACTTGTTAATGTAATATATCGGTACATTAGATTTACCCTCTAATGCGTAGATTAGCAATAGTTTAAAATAAAATA
Source organism: Thereuonema tuberculata (assembly GCA_023159025.1). Lineage (NCBI taxonomy): Eukaryota > Metazoa > Arthropoda > Chilopoda > Scutigeromorpha > Scutigeridae > Thereuonema > Thereuonema tuberculata. The sequence goes on along the minus strand of JAFIDM010008419.1, from coordinate 53,118,057 downwards.
TTCAAATATTTTGGACCCGCAGTGTGGGAGTGTAGGTGCTGGACTGGATGAGCCAGATTCAATTCCCTACGGAGATTAGGGATTTTCATCTGGAAGTTTCTCTTCCAGAAGGGTTTTAAGGTTCATACATCAGTTAAGCTACGACCTCGTTCTTTAGGGAGTGCAAAATAAAGGTGGGAGTGCAGAGGCCTGATCATCTGATCCCAACTCCACCTCGATCTCGATTTATTGGGGCTTTTACCTCCATCTCCGAAGAGGTCTAAGTGATCTGTGAAATGAATCTTTCAATTAAAATGTTAGAAGTTTTTATTACTAATTTACAGTTGAGTATTTCATTATTTGTAACTTTAGGATAAGGTTACCCTTTAGCTTTTATACCTTTTTGGACCTTTTTGTATACACAGAGTGGCCCAAAAGTAGGTTTATAGTGAATTTTTAGTAAAGTTTTCGTAAAGCAGACCATTTATTTTATAATTTTTTTCATTCCCAAGGTGATTGCAAACAATCTAAATGAATAACAAAGGAAATAGATATTGAAGCAGTATTGGAAGTCTGAAAATGCCGAGAAAGTACGGAGAGCATTTCACACATTCCACTGTCACGCCAAACAATTTTTCGCATAAGGAAGAAATTTGATGAAACTGGTCTAGTGAGTAATGCACCAAAATCTGGACGTCCCAAGACTTCTGTTACTGAGGAAAATGAGATGTTAGTGGCTATGACATTTGTGAACAATCCAAAGAAATCCACTTGTCGTACGTCTGCAGAACTATCCATACCAAGAACATCATTGCAACGGTTAATGCATAAATTGAAATTAAAACCTTACCGAACACGACTAGTACATGGTCTTTTGGAGGACGACTTAGATCGACGGTTGCAATTTTTCGAAATGATGCATTTGCTGGAGAACAAGCAGACTCTTTGATAAGATTATCTGGTCTGATGAGGCTTGCTTCAAATTATCTGATCATGTGAACTGGCATAACTGTGTGTACTGGATTGATGAAAATCACCATTTGACCATAGAAACCGCAATAAACCAACCTGGCGTTTGTAGAAATTGAAAACATTCATAGAAATTGATGAAAATCGAACTTTATGTCGTACTGTGTGTCGGAGTATCCTGAAAAGGTTTGGAGAATGTTGCAATGTTGAAGGAGGACATTTTGAATACCTGAGAGATTAAATAATTGATGTTTAATGCTTAAAACACGCTAATATTTTGACATCAATTGCTTGCGTATGCATGATACTTTAACTGTAAACCTATATTTGGGCCACCCTGTTTACTATTTAAATTTATTTCACACTTTGACCAATTTTTGTTATATTGATAATGCAGATCCACTTTGGTGTACTTTCTTTCGAAAAGGAATTCATGAAATTTATATAACTTGAAAATGAATTCCTGATTTCAAAATAATTGTGTTTCAGGGACATTAACCTTTTACAATTAATTTGACAACAAATTGACATGTTTATGATCTTGGTCTTTTCCTTGTCACTTTGTTAGCCTTTCAATGTCTAAAATGTCTTTACGATTTTAATGGCTTCGAAAGTGGATTGATTGGTAAGATTCTCGTCTTCATAAATTAATAGTGATTTAGAAGAGCGGAAAAGGAAATGGACAATTAGCTGCAGGCCCTCTCAGATTTCTATGAATCATAGTTAAAAGGCTAACAATAATATTGATGTATTAAAGAATGCTTATTAAATGAATGCTTTAAAGCTATCGAAAAACCAATTTTCATGCAGACTATCGATTTTTATTCCTGTAAAAGTTCCCCACATTTATGTCTTTAAGATTTCAGCTTGCTGGGATAGCTAAGTTTTAGGTTCTTCCAATTAATACGAATTAATAATAATGTAGAGTTTAATGTTGATTTTTGAAGTAGCTTTTAAAGGTATTTACATTTTTGAGATTTAGTTGCTCAAAAGTAAATCCAAGTAAAAATTGAAGAATGTTCTTGAGAACTGAAGAAATATGTCAGTGGCGTGAGAAAACCGTAATGATATGATCTCGATTTGTTTTATTATGTGTTTATGCTTTTTCTATCCATCTGAAGAATATTATATTTAAGAGCCTAAAACTTGCAACAAAGTTTCAGCTTTCTGGGATAATGGGTATTGAGTCATCTTGATTAGAAGATTGGAGAATACGCTATCTTTCACCTTAAACTTATTGACGATATTCTTAAACCTAAAATTCATTCAAGCTCCAGTTTTGCACCTTTTTTTTTGTGCATATTTAGGGAATAAATAGCTTTTCTTACCAAGCGAGTTTAATAATATTTAAAATTTTAAATTACGAATCTAAATGAAATTACTTTCTTACACACATTACATCTTCATATTTTCATCATGTATAGAGTTTTTTATTCCTTAGTATTCTTGTTACCGGAAGTTGTCAGAGGGTTATTCTGAGCGGCCAATGGCGAGGTTTTGCGTCCACAAATCATGAAGAGCGTGGAAGGATAGTGTCTAGCCGAGGATTAGACGGTCGATTACCTTCAGAGGACTTTTTGATCCTAGTGGATTAGATCACAGATTGGACTTCTCGGTTCATTCACTCCATTGTGGACCAAATACATGTCCAGACTTATTGGATTGGCGAGAAATCACCCCTAATAACAACGATTAGTTCCCGCTTCGAAACTGGGCCATCTTTCAAATATCAGTATAGTAAAGCATAAATGTATAAATGTACAAAACATGCATAAATATTTACATGAATTTAATTCATAACTTAAAAAGATTTTGATTCTTTCCATTTGGAGTAATTTTTATCAAATGATAAAAATGATAAAGGAAATATAAAGCCTGAAATATATTCTTATTTAATTACTTAACATCACGGTTTATATATCTTCTATCTCTTTACTTAGTGTCAATATTCACTTCTTTCAACAAAATTTAACGAATCAATACATTAACATTCTAAATCAATGATCCCAGATGACCCGCTTGCCCACCCTTTCCGGAACTTAAATTCCAGAAGGTTCGTAAGTTTAATTTCTCTTTAAATAATTTTTCCTAGCTTTTTAGGCACACAGTCAGCTGAGTGAAACTTCCTACTTCCATCGATAGTCCCTAGATGGCAGTAGCAAACAACTCCATCTAACTTGCAGAAATTGTGGTAAAGCGTTCGTAGCATAGTGAAACAATGGTTTTCTTATTATCAGTAGATGATAAAATTTAATAGTTTTGATAATTGAATTCTAGTAATAAAGTGGAACTTGAATTACAGTAGGACTTACTTAGAAAAATTGCTTAAAATCTGATGTATGAAATTTCTGGTGCCAAATGTCTAAATAATTCTCCTGATAAAAATATGCTTTTTTGAAACATCAGTTCTAATGTGAAAAATGCAAACATAAATTTGAAAGTATCTTTTTTTCCTGATCTAGGATAAATTGACAAGATTTAACCTTTTTTTTTTGTCTATACCTTTTTTGGTGAGGTATAATATAGTAAAAATATCTTAGAACTCCGATATTTCTACGACATTGACCACAACTGTAGCATGTTTGCACCATCTGGCATTTAGTCAAATTGGCCTCACTCCAGATCTCAAAGCAGTTTTCTTCTATTTCCTGCTGATACACGGACTTGTCCTCTTCTCCTATTTCTCTTTTTTTACATCCAGAAGATCTGTTTGAGAAAAGTGAAGATCAATGGTTAGAGTCCGTGATACGGAAAAATAAGGCAGTCTGATTCCTACATGATGAATCTACAATCCATTACACTGTTTTGAAATAACAACGAATCAAAATGAATCTTACTTTATTATAACCCATTATAATAAATCCATTATATTTGACAAGAAAGCAATTACATAAGATATAAACAACTTTTATTCTTTCATTAGAATTAAAAAATATTAATTTTAAAATACATGTAGCAAAGTTTCGGGAACGTGCGCTTTCCCTTTCTCAAGTCATGAATTAATGGGAATTAGAATTAATTTACAAACAATCAACAATAATGGTTTAGCCATCTACTAAATATAAAGACATGGTAAGTAAACAAACTTATTGTTGTTACAAATATAAATCATGTCAGCATTTATAACAAAAGGGTTAGAATTAGTTTACAAACAAATCATCAATAATGGTTTAGCCATTAACAAGATGCAAAGCCATGATTCTAATCCTTTTGTTATAAATGCTGACATGATTTATGTTTGTAACAACAAAAATGTGTTTACTTACCATGTCTTTATATTTTGTTGATGGCTAAACCATTATTGTTGATTTTTTGTAAATTAATTCTAATTCCCATTTATTTATGGCTTGAGAAAGGGAAAGCGGACGTTCCCGAAAATTTGCTACCTATATTTTAAAATAAACATTTATAAATACTAATGTAAGAGTAAAAGTTGTTTATATTTTATGTAATTATATTTAAAGATGAAGCGAGAAAATTTTTGAAGACTTCGGACTCCTTAAAACGTTTATTTATAAATGGTTCATTTTAGGCATTTCAAGCAATATATTAAAAATACTTTTAAAACAAAAAAGTTTCATTATTTTTTTCTTATTCCTGATTTGTTTTAAGATTCATGATCTGTTACCAAAATCAATTGACCAGTCAATGTTATGAAAGTAATTCATGCTATTGCTAAAAAACAATACATCTGCAAATATACATCTCTTAGATATGATACAGATATTCTGTTTTACAGGAAACACTTCTGATTGACTGTGATTTGGAAAATGTACGAAGTATGGTTGCACAGCAAATAAAGAAATCATAAATGGCAACCTCATCGCTGTCCACAGGTATACGTGCATCAACATTTCCAATCTCCTCTTAGCCAATTCAAGTCGATGACAGAAACTTTCCAGTACCTAGAACTCTTATAAGCATCAAAGAACCACAGGAATAGTCGATACTACGAAAGCATCAATAGAAATTTGAAAGGAAGTGTCTTCAATGAAAAAGAAATACAGTAAAATACCATTATTTCTACTGTATTAAGATAGGTTACCCAATTAAGGCCCACCTAACGTTTAAAGATTTTTTACATTTCTACTGCAAGAGTGAAAATTCTGAAAACTGTCTTGAAAGGTAGTTTAAGGTGTGCTGTTATGAAAAAGTGAATTTAGAATTAGTGGCATTTGAAATTCTTTCTGTAATAAAATATAACTGAAGGGCCTTATTTGAAGCCCCTGTTCCAAATAAGGCCCACTACTAGTCACAGGCAAACTCGCCAACACGGACAAGAGCTTGGCAGTGAAAACAGCCAATTTCCAACATTTAGTTCTGACTAAATATTAAGCTACAAATTAATAATTAACTAGTAATTAATTTATAAAATTGTGAATTTAAAACTGGCTTTGATGATTTTTGTTATATTTTTTCTCATTATATATAATTACTTAATGTTATAGAATGAGGGCCTTATTTGGAGCCCCCTGTTAACCCACGCTTTCATGCATTGTTTTACTAAAAAGTATTTAAATGCACGTCAACTGGAAAATATCAAATACAGTATCTTATTCTACTCATTACACACTTTAAAATGACATAAAACATGTTTATGTATATTAAGTTGCCAAAAAATGCAGACGATTTATCAAATTAAGTTGAAATAGTAACGACAAAAGCTTCGGGGGACTTTTACTGTTCAACTGAAACAAACATGGGGAAATTATCCACTTCAACGGACCTAATTTTTGATGTAGCCGCTAGAAGCCAGGACCTGTCTGAAACATAACTAATCTTGGTAAATTGTCAACGTGCTATTAATAAAACGAAGGATGGGCCTTATTTGAAACCGGGCCTTATTTGGGCAATCTACCTTATAAAAAGAAAAGTCCTGACTCACTCACTCACTCATCAACGTCCAGCCCAAACACTTACACCTATAAATCTGAAATTTTGTACAGAGGTTCCCTTTATGATGTAAACAAGGAATAAGGCCGGATGATTCGAAATTCCCACGGGATAGGGAATAAAGAGGATTTATAATTTCGCTTTAAAATGACCATGAAGTGTGGCGGCCAACCCGCAAAACATCTGAGTTATCCGGAGAAGGCCACATCGGGCTGCGAACTCGTAAATTTTCCGATATCGATATTAATCTTCTAAATAAATAAAGTTGTTTTTTGTATCCTATGTATGCAAGGGTTCCGGAGCGATGCGACTGTACCTGGCTAGTTAATAATAAAAGAATAAATAAATCATTAATATTAATTAAATATTTAATTTCTTCTATAATTTATAGATTTGTTAAAGATTAGTAAGAGCTTCGAATGTATCAGTACTCATAGGCGAATCCAGCATTTTCGAGAGGGGTTATGGTGGACGTAGACGTTCAATCAGAAAAAGCAAAATAAATAAACAGATAAAAATTTTAGTTTCTCAATTTTCCACTTATGAACCTACAAGCAAAAAAGGTGCAAAAAATTGTAGGCTAAGGAATTGTGCTTGTCAATATATTGAAACTTTTTTTTTTTCAGGAACAAAAAAAAATTACTTTACTAACTTGTATGGGTCAATCAACTATTCTTTGTACTAAACGCGAGTGACGACATAATGATTTAGTAACAAACAAAAATCGAAAATCTAACTTCCTATGGAGCACATTTTAACGATTAGTTAATGAAGATTTAGTTAAGATAACGGGCAGAGCACTTTTTTTAATATGAAGAGCAATATTTTGCTTTATTTAGTAAAACTTTAGCGGTAATTTGTCCCCTGCGTTACTGTCCCTGCGGGACAAAACAAAACAAACAGCCTACTTTTCCCTGTCATTGTCGCATATCCTTACTATCAGTTACTACTATTTAACATATATTTTGTGTATTTAATAGCAATCTGTATTAAAACATTCGCTTTGGGAGTTTGCGAAGCCTCTGAAGTAACAGGAAAACCAAATACTCGCGGGGAAAAATTGTCTCCCAAGTTATTGTAAAAATAATAAAATATTCGTAATTAAACTAACATCGGTCACTCTAAAGCTTTTGATCAATGACCTAATAATACTTTGGGGTAAAAATAAAGTCAAATAATTATTTCCAAAACAATATTTATTAAATTTGTGTTCGGGACAAACTTAGGTACAAAGAATAGTTGATTGACCCACATACATGCAGCATCAAAAATGACGGCAGAACAATGCGACGGCTGTTTAAATATTATTTGTAATTTCTTCATTGATGTGGAGAAATGTCTCTAACGACTCTTCAGTTCGTCGCTGAGGGTGAGCTTCTGCATCTAATGCTCGTCTGGCCTGCGCTTGTAGTAAGCTAAAAAAATGAACATTGAAATTTAAATTTTAATCTAGTAGGCGAAAATTATCGTTATTTTTTATTCTACCGCTCTTCTCTCGTTGTGTCACACATAAAGAGAGAGGAATAAGAGATATTAAGCAGCAATAATTTGAATGTCCTCGATGCCTAATGGATAAGACAAAAACTTCGGATCAGATTCCTGTCGATTCCTGTCGCGGACGTTTCTTTGTAGAATTTTTTTCTATTTTCATAGGAAATCGTACTATTAATACGGCAAAAAACATACGGATTGTTTGTCATCAATAAATCATATCATTACTAAATAAATATGTTGAAATTCATCAGAAGTTTACTGAAGTTGAACTGATTGACTGTTCATATTTCGATTCTCTTATTATGCAGTGATGCATTAAAACTGTCAAAAAAGAGCGTGTTTTTTATATATATATATATATATAATGTGCTGGCATTTGTTTTGGCATTTGTATTTGTTCAAAAGAAATCAATGAGGAGCAACTGATTGAAATACTGATAGGAACGAAGAATGGGTTTTGAGACTATTGAGAGAATACGTAGCATAAAATCCATCAATTACGATGCCATTACTTTCAACTTTTAGGCTTATTAACTCTCTATTACCCAATTCAACTTGGTTATCGATTAACAAAAGCTTATAAATTGAAAACCACTTATGAGGTTTGCCAATAAATCAATTGAACAGATTAGTCTAAATTCACAAAAGATCACTTTTTGGTGGAGAATGATTTTTAATTAATGTTATTCATCGTAAAGAGATCACTTTCGATTAAGCTTTTAAGCTCAATTACAATGTTGTGGCATTATTCTTAAGCAACTTTGATAAGCGATCGGAGTTAACATGAATATACAGGGTTCTTCCGAACTTATGGTAGATAAAAGGAATGTGGTAGATAGAGGATGCGAAAACAAACAGTTTTCATTAAGTACTAGGCCATCTCCCGTGTACAGATTGTTCATTATAGATATTTGAAGACGAGATTTATTTAGATGGACGTTGGTTGATATAGATGTTAAATGAAGATCATAGCTTATATACGATACTCCTGGCGACGAATTGTTTGTTACTATTCTTTCGAGTGAAGATAACCAAATTCTGAAGACTTGTGAATCTAGACAAATTTTCCTCTTTGGCGGAGACTTCAGACAAATTTTACCTGTAGTCAAGAATGTCCGAGATTACGATATTATTAACAGCTCTTTGAAAAGATCTCATCCTTTCTCTCGTTGTCCATTTCGATACTAATTGATTATCGATGATAAAACGATGGTTTATATGAGATAATCCAAGAATAATCGATTCCAATGAAAGGGGTTAAAGCAACATTTTGAAGTTTTCAAGCCATCTCTTTTTCAAGCATAATATAAAATTGGAATAAGTACAACAAAACAAAATAGTTGGAAGCTTAAACAAATTTCAAAAACACGTGAATCATAAGTTTAGTTGTTTTTACAAAAATATATTAATAAGGTACAATTCAATTATTAAAAGTAATAATAAGAAGAAAATAAAATTGAAGATAATCTAACAAAACTCGATTCCAAAGAAAGCAGTTAACGCATTATTTTGAAGTTCAATAATGCTCATTTTGAATTTGTCGACTTCCTCGTGACAATAAAAAATGAAAAACCATTTGCCATTGTTGCACTAACATTGGGGCACAACAACAACACAACAATTCCGGAGATATAAGTCAAAAAACAATATGAAAAGAGTTGTAGTCCCTATGGCCTAATGGATAACACATCCGACTTCGGATCAGAAGGTTGCAGGCTCAATTCCCGTCGCGGAAATTTCAATGTAAAAATTATTTCTATTTTCCATTCGCACAGAAAATTGCGCCAGACAGACACACAGACAGACAGAGAAATAAAAGATTTTAGTAATATAGATTGTGTGTCCGGTCTTGCACCGATATGGTGCTACAGTCGTTTTAGTGTTGTGGCTGTTGGCCATCCCGCAAGAGGGCATGATTGTCTGATGTTTACTGTTCGTACAATTATTGTTGGAATCATGTAAATAGCTGTGTGTGTGCAACACCTGTCGATACAGTCGAAGAACTGCATGGATGAATTGTCGCTTCTGCAACACCATCCGTACTGCATCTCATTTTTGAAGGTGTGTGGCAGTTAATGCTCCGGCGATGCCACTATTATGTAGAACAAGAATCTTCTCTAATGTACAACTCCAAATAGGCAGGTGGCAATGGCCCTTCATGAATGGCTGTCTACCAACCACTAAAACGACTATAGCACCGTATCGGCGCAAGACCGGATTTACATTGCTATATGAAAACTGTTTGTTTTAGTACCCTCTATCTACCACATTCTTCTGTAATGTTCACACCCTGTATAGCTTAATGGTCGACTTTCAGTAAAGGAGGGTTGTCATATCCGGGGGATCTTGGGCCCGGATGTAATAGAAGTTTTTTTCCACGCCAATTCCAGAAGAATAGACAAAGAAAAGTTGTTACGAATTTATTTTTATTGCTTAGAACAGCACGACTCATTGTATTGTAATTAAATTACTGTAATCAGAATACCAATTTCTATTAATATACAAGCCACAACATATACTCATGGACAAAAAAATTAGCGCACCAAGAAATAATTGCGGGATCGTAACGAAACTTGCTATGAAGGTACATGTCGGGGAGATATGCAAATGATTAGAAATGCAGCGTGATTGCGCATTACGTATAGCCGGTAGAGGGCGTTGAACATCGTACTCTGTGGAGTATAAAACAGGTAACCAAAGCTTGTTTGAGTGTGCTGAATCATTTACAAAGGAAGAGCTGAGGTAGACATGCCATTACGCCGTGTTCGAAGACAGTATACGTAGTTGTCGCAGTTTGAGAGAGGGAGAAACGTCGGGATGATGGAAGCTGGGTGGTCACCTAGGCGAGTAGCTCGTCAATTAGGCCGCTCTGATTGTGTTGTGAGGAGGTTTTGGGACCAGTGGACCCGAGAGATGTCATGTACACGAAGACCAGGCTCAGGACGCCCTCGACAGACCAGTCGTCGAGAAGACCGCCACATAGTCAGAAATGCACGCGTACAGCCAACTGCTTCATCGGCCGCCATCCAGGCACAGGTAGCACCTTCACTAGGGGCCGCTGTGTCTTCTCGAACCATACGAAGGCGCCTGGCTGAAGGACAGTTGGTATCGCGGCGCCCATTACGTGTGCTGCCCTTGACGCCCACCCATCGACGCCTCCGTTTGGAGTTTTGCCGCGCAAGAGGAAACTGGACTGCAGCGGAATGGAACCAGGTCGTCTTTAGTGACGAATCCAGATTCAATCTCGGCAGTGATGACAATCGTGTTCGTGTGTGGAGAGCCCGTGGTGAACGCTTCAATCCTGCCTTTGCTGTACAGCGACACACCGCTCCCACAGCTGGTGTGATGGTATGGGGTGCCATTGCCTACAATACACGGTCACCCTTAGTATTGTTCCGTAGCACCATGACAGCCCAGCGGTATGTTCATAAAATCCTGCAATCATATGTATTGCCACTCATGCAACGGCTCCCAGGAGCCATTTTTCAACAAGACAATGCTCGGCCTCATACGGCAAGGGTGTCATAAGACTGTCTCCGCACTATTACTACCCTTCCTTGGCCTGCCCGATCCCCAGATTTGTCTCCAATCGAGCATATCTGGGATCATTTGGGACATCCACGAGTTTGAACGAACTAGAGGCAAGGTTACAGCAAATATGGAACGAAATGTCTCAAGACATCATACAGAACTTGTATGACTCAATGCCCGATCGTATCGCATCGTGCATTCGCGCTAGAGGGGGTCCAACGGAGTATTAACTCCTCCGTTCTTTTGCCTTTTTCTCTGAAATAAATTATCCTTTTTCTTTGATTTTCTAATCATTTACTTATATCAAAGTAGTCGTTACGTATGTAAATTTTCGTTTCATTTTGACGACTCCTTCTTGGTGCGCTAATTTTTTTGTCCATGAGTGTATATGCCACAACAAAGTCATTTTTCAAGTTCATAAAAAAACAACTTATATTTTTGTTTTCTTCCTAATTCCCTTCTTGTTAGGTTGTGTACGTTCTGTTAATTGGTGACGCTTTATTTTTCTGTAGATTCATTTCTAGCTTTTACGTACTCCTTATATTTGTATTTTCTTTCTTCATTCTTAAGTTTTCATTTCCTTCTTTATTTCCCTTTGATAATTTAAAATATTACAATAATTAAAGTTGGTTGATTTTTACATTTGGTTTTATTCTGGTGCCAAATTAATATAATTTATAAAAAAAGTTTAAAAAAAATACCAGTTCTCGGCTGAAAATACAAACATTAAGTTACAAAATATAAATTTAACTACTTATCAAAAAAGCAATTTTTAGGGAAGACAAGAAGAAGAATAAAATATTGAATTGTCCAAAAAATGAAGAGGAATCAAGGAACAAAGTATTGGGTCTTAGAACAGCTTGATTACGAATTTGGTGAACATTAAAATTCATTAATTGGTTAACATCGAAAGAGAATCCATTCTTAAAAGAGAATTATTGTTCAGAAGTGGCTTCTTTATTTAACTAATGAAAATCAATACGCTAAGGATTTGCTGACCATTAAATTCATCAGTCTCGGTCCGAATTGCACTAATTAAATTAGTGTTATTATGCAAATGTGGCAATATTAAACAACTGTCATGAATCACAGTTACAGCAACTGTCATCGATCCACTACCAAGAAATCCTCTCCCGAACGGAAGTTCTCAACATATCCATCCTCTCTCATTCAATAGCTGAACTGAAACCAAAGGCTTCACTGCAGAGATCCTAAGGAATTTTTTTTTCTTAAGGTTTCTTATTGCTGGTAAAGTCTCCAGAAAGGTAAGAAATTAGAACAAAAAGAATTTCAATCTTATTCTCAAATTCAAATTATTCTCGTCCACCTGTCCATATGTTCTCCTAACTAAAAACTACTTATCCCAGAGAGATGAGGCTCATTGCAGCTGATAATGTGATTTGAAGCTATCAAATGAAGACCTCATTAATATGTCAGATAACATAGGCAAGAAATTAGAAACATAACTACAGAAAAACAATGTTGCTCACATTTTAAAATCACCGAATGATAATACTCAGCAACTAAATGTAATAAAAAGCAGAAAATTTAATGCTAGGTGTTGAAAATTGAAAAACAATTGAATTTTAAGTAAGGGAAATAATATTTGATAGTTTTTTTCCCCTTAACCCCTCTCAATGAAATGGTAAAGTTACTTGTGCAGTTTAACTTTTATTTATTTCATTCCTAAATAAGCAACGATGAAATAATCACATTTGAAGTCTAACATTGATAAAAGTAATTCTAAATATATTCTAGATGTAAAATAAACATTTTCTTGTTCACGATCGAACAACTTTCATATAACTTAGACTTTGGTCTGAGAAAATTAGAATTATTTCTTGTTAAGCTTAAAATTCTGCGTTAACTGATTTAGTTACTTTAACTATAATATTAAACAGTTCGAATATCTTCTTTTACTGGAAATCTCTTCCTATCTTGGGATCTATTTTCTCAAATAGTTACTTTAACTTTACCTTTTGTCTTCATTAACTGTTAAAAACGTAGAAATTCAATGTCCTCACATATGTAGCTGATTCTCTTCTTCTGTAAATTATATTGAGAAAAGGTCTTACATTTGTTCTGGAATATTTTATACCTAATTACTTTATTTCGATGTCCCAAAGAATGTATTTATTCAAACTATGAATTTAAAAACGATATCTTCTCCTTTACAGATGCTTTAAAATGATTATATGTTAATCGAACCATTTGTTTTTAATCTCTATTTCTCCTTATTGGTACATTGGAGAGAACTTCTACGCGCTCTGTTGTCTGTAGGACTTAATCTGCATTTCTTCTGAGTAACAATTTTTCAGTAACATGTTTTTGTTTATTGTTGTAAAACAAAACTATGTTGCATGTTACAACATCTAGTTTTGAATAATGCTTCATCATTTGGTTACTATTGCATTTTTGCAATTTACTTTAGGCACAAATAACACTTATTCTTTTCACATTTCATCACACATCTTTATTTGAGAAGATATTTGCTCCCTCGCAAGTAACTCAATTATTTTCATTAAATACCCATGTATTGTCCTCCAAATGAGAGATGGCAGCCCTGTTTTTGTGAGATCTGCACATGTATGATCGATTAGTCTGGTCAGGCACTTCCGTCTGATTTTATGACAGGACGCCGCCATTACGGTAATCGCTTGTTACTTTGCAAAAGAGCATTGTATTTATAAATAATATATATTTATTTATTTATATAAATACTTATTGTTAGCAACTGGTATTGAAATAACGCTAAATAGTCGAGAGAAGTTTTAATTTGGCATTATCAACATGTCTTTCTCAGTGAAAATAGACGACGGCGTCCATTGTGACAGGAAAACATAATTGATCAGCTACCGGAAGGGCTGCGCAGTTCAAACTTCCGCCGGCCAACTTTCATTTGGAGGACAGTACATCAATGTTAGTCCTCTATTAGTAGAGTTACATATAAGAAGCGTATGTTCAAAAGACTATACGAATTAAGGCAACGTAGCCATTATAAATCTTATATCTCTAAATTATAACAGTATCTCATTGAAAGTGAGAATCACACCGACTGTCTGACCATGCAGCAACGAGAATAGATAATCTTGAAGTCACCTGTGTTTCTGCTTCCTTGCTAAAACCTGATATTAATGCTTTCAAAGGTTTTTCTGTGAGGTAAGTAAGGGTATTTCAGAATTCCCTCCGGGATTTCGAAAGTATGTAGCTCACAGACAAACTCGCCCACAGGGACAAGAGCTTCATAGTGAAAAGAGTACATAATCAAGTTTTTAACATAGCTAAAAGATATGTTTCAATCCCCTGGAAATTCAGGAGGAAATTCTGAACATCCTGTATTTAATAACTAAGTTGAAGGTAGAAAGTGAATTTGGTTTTCTCTAGCTGTTGACAGCGAAACAAAGAAAACTGTAGATCAGACCGGAAAGACCATCACAATATCTGAAACTATGAAATTAATGATAGAGGATATGCACCTAACCTGATCATCTTTTCAGCTTTCATTGTAATATGTGAATATTTCTGGGCTCCTTTGAAATTAATACTGAAATCAAATATTCTTATCCTTCTAAGTTTAATAAAAGTTGATGAAATTCTCGTACTGTCGGTCTGTTAATATAAATATCGTGATCTCAATAACCTTCTGGATTTTCTCTATATCCCGATATAATTATCAATGTCGAGAAATTCATTCAGTTCATCTTCGGAAATTTGCTCGGATAGTTATTCCGTTTTGAACATATCAACACTCAATAGACTACAGGCTGTGTTCCACCTGTTCAAGTTCGTAAGTCATGTAAATTATATTTGTAAGTACAAATTCCATATATACAGTATATTAAACCTTTCCATAAAGGTATTTAAAAAGGTTTGTTCAACGTTACCTATACTATATTACAACTGTTTTATTTATGTTAATTTTTAACATCGTATCCACTTCAGTCCAGAGTTTTCATGTGAATCTATTGGATTTTAATTTTTTTCAACCATGCGTGAACGTTCAGAGGACTGTCGCAGTTTGTAGTCATGCGTATATATTATAATTCGTAGGTTTATTAATAACAGGCAGTAGTGGAGCAATACCCCATCTTCGAGATATTTGACATTGTTTTCATTGAATTTCCGCTATTAGCTTAAATGTTCGAAATGCTACCATCTCCTTTCAGTTGTCAGCTATATCTTGATAGTTAAGATTTCGGACTCATATACAAGTCCGGTTGTCGGTTCAAACCCGTATATCTTACTTTTTATTCTCTTAATCTTTTTTTCTCAATGTCCGCGTGGATTGTTTTTTGTTTTTCTTATTTTCCTAAATTCTTATTTTTATCTTAACTTTTTTTTATATTTCCTTACATTATTGTACTTCCTTTTTTTATTATTAATTTTAATTTTTTTTATTATTTTGGGTCCCCTTAAATTTATGCTTTAGCACAAAATTATATTCAACTGTTTTTTTCTTATTATTTACTAGAATTTGACAAAATGTTAATTTCAGTGTAATTACAAAGCAACAAAGAATTAGAACATATATTTGAAAAGATCGCATTACAATAATGTGATGAAAATTTTGCTGTTTTAAAAAAAAGACAATGTGAAAATTAAGATTTCCTATTTATTTATTATTCTTAAAATATGGATAATTTATTTTTATCTCGGATGATATAATGCATTAAAAAATAATGATAATGATAAGATAATAATAAAAGTGAGGCATCAAATATTGTATGAAAGAAACAAATTTGATTTTAGTTGCTGCTTTTTTCGAAGAATTGAAAAAAAATAATTAATGTTATTTTAGTGAGTTATGAATTTCTTCTTAATATTTTTTTAATTCTAGAATACCACTTACAGATGGCTCTAAACAATTATTCTGAACAAATAGATACTGCTTATGCAATAGCGACTAAAAATCTTGATTCAATGTGGAATTGGATACTTAGATACTATCGGCATCCATTTTTTTTTGTAATCGAATTCTAGTGTGTATTTTAAATCATTATTTCAACTCAAATGTATAATAAAAGTAGGTATTTAAGTATTAACTGATATCACGTGGAAATTAAAAAAATATATATATATTTTCTTTTTTTATTAACACTAGGTTAGGCTAAGTGATGTGCGATCCTTTCCAGGATTTTTCGTATATAACTACGACGGAAAAACTTTCCATTTTGAAATGACAATTGGTATCATAAATAACGACAAGGACAAGTTATTAAATAAAAGTAGAATTACCCATCATGCACATAATGAAAACAAAAACAAAAACAAGCCAAGAGCTTGTCAACGAAGTTAAAGAGTACGGTACGGCCGTTTCATCATTGTTATGAATCCTCAGCCGTAATTAATTTAATTTACATAACAATGATGAAACGACCGTACCGTACTCTACTTCGTTAACAAGTTCTTGGCTTGTTTTTGTTTTCATTATGTGCATGATGGGTAATTCCCCTTTTCTTCAACATCTTCATCTGCACGTTAAGCTTTATTTCTTTAAAAGTACAAGTTACATTTAAAAAAACAGAACACAGAAAATAAATAAAAAGGAAACACCAGAAATCGATTGTAAAAAATGGCTCCGATAGTACATAAGTACCAGAAATTGATAACACATCAGGATAAAATTCTGATACCAATGAAAATGGTGTGTAATTTGGACTCAAGAGAGAGAATGTGTGGCAAGGCAATATTTCTACCTAAGTCTAATTCTTTTTATAAGCGTAAAAATTATGTAATGGTAGACAGTGAAGGGCCGTTCCGGTGTAGCTGAGTGATCTAGGAGACGGCTTTTCATAAGGCAGATTATTGCTTTATTGGAACTTGGGTTCGAATCCAGCGAGGGGCTTGGGTGTTTCTTTCTTCTTCAATGTTTCTCTTCCGACTAAAAAATGATGGAATGAAAAATTCAAGATGATTCGTTCGCAGTTTCAAATGTTTAGACAATAAATCAATTCACTTACACCCCACTGTGCTTACAAACATCCGCAGGAAATAGCTTTGGATGCAAAAAAGAGGGAAACTTAGTTTCTCACGTTTACTATACCGCATTTCAGTTTCCTTCATTTACTATATTTCGATACAACAATAAACGTATGGGAGATTTGAACTGTTTGATAGATTCATTCCTTACTAAGTGTGCACACTGAAGATGGCCTAGGAGAGTTTTTTCACACTTTGTTGAAATGTGTCGTAAATATGTGCAGAGAGCACAGTCTGTGTATAACGCAGCATTCCCTCCAAAACATTTTTAGCGGTCTTTTTGGAGGCTATTGTGATAGCGACCAAAATCGGTAGCTATTGCCTTTATCATGTCCGTCCATCCGTCCGTACCTGTCCACCCCTAACAACTCCCGAACGGTAGATCGGATCGGCAAACGTACTTCACCATCGTGTTCAGAGGCCCAAACAACATAGGAATAAGTTATTTTCAGGGGCCAACTCCCCTCCCATTTTCGAGATTGTTGACATTGTTTTCATTGAATTTCCGCTATTAGCTTAAATGTTACAAACATCTTATTTCTGCTGTTAGCTATAGCTTGATCGGTAGAGTCTCAGACGCAGATGCTGGAGGTTGTCGTTCGAATCCATTTTTTTTTTCTCAATATCCGCGTTTTTTTTTTTTGTTTTTTTTCCTAACTTTTTATTTTATTTATTTTTTCGTTGTGTTTAATGTACTTCCTTTTTATATTATTATTTTTATTCTTTTTTATTATTATGGGTCGCCCTTAATTTTATGTTTTAACAAAATTATATTCACTTGTTTTGTCTTTTGGAACTTAGAATGTATTAGGTAAATTCAGAACTGTGTAGAATACGACGTGTACGAATACTGGCCTTGCAGTTGTAAAGGGAATTACAAATCAAAGATGTAGATTCAAATAATGCAAATGGAAAACTCGAGTAGAATGCGTTCAAATATGGATTACTTTCATAAATTTCACAACAAATAATGGAAAACAAGAAGCTCTAACGTAATATTAACCAAAATTACACCAAAGCATTAGTATATTAGTATTCGAATCAATATATATCAAATCTGAATATACAGCTTAAAAATCTAGCAAAAAAGTAAGAAAATTAAAAAAAAATTAAAACAAATATATTCTATTTTTCTTAGAAAAAAAATGTATTCGTATGAAAGCAGTGTGAGTCAAGTAAATAAATTATTAAAATATATAAAAAAAAATTTATTTACTTACACTGTTTTCATATGAATACATATTTTTTTTCTATGAAAAATAGAATATATTTGTTTTAATTTTTTTTCACGCAAAAAACAGAAATATGATTGTTGTTTTTTTGTTGATCACGCAAAAAACAGAAATATGATTGTTACAAAAATATGATTGTTATAAAATAAATATGATTATTATAAAAATGGAGAGAATTTTAATATTTGGAATCCACAAAAAGATTTCCTGATATCAAATGTTCTTAATTCAGATCAAAAAGTGGGACTGGATACCTTAAATTGAAATTAACAACAAGTTAACTTTACAATGTCCTCATCAATCTAATAGGATTACAACAACAATGAAAAATGAATAGAAAAATAAAGTTCATAATATCACGATATAAACTATCTAAAAATCTTAATGTTATAAATTTTTACTATTTTATTGTATACTACATTTTATTTTAAGTACTACTATATTCAGCATATGTAATTCAGTAGGTCAAATTACGCCTGTAATTTTATATCAATAACATCGGCCGAGTCGTTTTCGTCTGTTACGATTTTCCTGATTTTTTCCGACGGACTAAAAGGCTTAAATTTCGGATAGCCTCGTTTCTAAACAGAATGTTCGAAGGTGGCTGTCTGTGGTAAAACGAAGAAATGTAGTATAGGAAATTTTACAAAATTTACAAGAATTATTATATAAAAATTACATAACAGATCACACACGCCCTTTTGGGACGTTGGAAACGTAGGACCCACCGATTAAGTTTCGGGTTATCGGTTCTACGCCGTTCCGGCTTTGACTCCAAAAATGAAATCCGTATCTCATCCTATAGAGGACTGAGAACCGTAGGAACGAGGTCAAATACCCGGAAAAAAAACTCGATCTCCTCCCAGAATTGAATCTGACTCCTCCAGATCCAACTTTTGTACTACTGAACTATTCATAAGTTAGGTACCGCTATTTATTTACTAATAACGTGTTTATCGATAGCTAGTATATACATTATGTAATATTGTTTTGTATATAAATAAGACGGTATTTCTTTATTGAGAAAAATTCATACTTGAAATTGAAAATAAAGTTAAACCTTGATATCACAGCTATAGATTTTTGTAGTATAATATCAGCAAGTCTTCACAGATGCTTCAGTAACCTTTTGATGTTTTTTAAGGTGAAATGGACAAGTGTTTAAATTTTTAAATATTTTCTAAAGGTTTCAATTCTGTAGGAGGTGTATCGAAAAATTTCAAAGTGGATATTTACAATTATTGTATTAAATTCAGATAGAAATAAAATTAGTGTTCAGTATAACTTACAGCAATTTAACAGAATAATGTTACTTCAATAATACATCAGAGTTAAAATTTAGAGCAAAATTTAATGTACATGATGTGTATATAATAAAAAAAAAGCATAAAAACGGATACAAAGGTTCACTGAACTATTTTTGGAATTTTCATACCGGAAATCCAAAGCAGTCTTCTGCTTCTTTTGCTTTTGGTTCCACTGACAAGGGAAGTGCGTGACCTTGAACGCTGAGAACCGCACGAAAATGTGCTTAGAATATAAATCACTAATGCGAAAAAACGTGATATGAGTCATTCCCATGCAAAACTGCACGTTTTACCACGAGAGACGTTTGAAAGATCACCTATTGAAGGCCAAGAGAGTAACTTTGGTAACACGAAGAAACAAAATATCGATAGAACAGGACCAAAAACACGCTTATTTCAATGTTGTGACTATATTGCTATATTTCCCTCTGCTTAAAATAATTACACTATCCTTAAAGTTGATTGTATAGCACGGAGTGAAGTCTGATGATGAAATGACGATCGTGTAACTTTAATCGTGTGCGGTTTTTTACATTTTAGTCTTACAAAATCAACGATCCTTCTCATGTTAGAGCTTATATTGCCTGAAGAAGTATACATCAAGAGGTTGACAATATTTTGTTGTCTTCGGTGGCAATATCTTGAGATTAAGTACTTGTTAGTGCAGGTACAACATGCCACGTCAGATGGCGCTAGCAGACATCAGCTGAGTTTTGCATGAGCCATACCACTGTTTTTAGGATGAGCGATTTGTATTCTAAGCACATTTTCGTACGGTTCTCAGCGTTCAAGATCACGCACTTCACTTGTGAGCTACGATTCCTGGGCGAATCCAACTGATGAGAGCCAGGAAGCTCGAAACTGTCAGTCATGGATTCCGGTACGAAAATTCAAAACCTACCTCAATGAACATTTTAAGTGTGTGCATTTTTATGCTTATTTCCTTATTGGAATTAAAAGTTTAGCCTTAGGCCTGTCGTTTATTTGTGAATAAATTTTGTTTTATTTAGGTCAAATTTTAAAAGCTAAGTTTCCGTAGTGATATCAGCTACTTGCAGAATAATCAAGCATTATTTTTAGAATTTCTTTAATTAAAATAAGGAAATAAATCTTATAATACTGCCATTTCTAAAGTGTTCTTGTTCAATATTTTGTAATTCTTTTTTTTAATATTTTAATAAAGCGTATTATTAAAACTTCACCTGATTAATAACCACTTGTGCCATAAATCTTAATAACACACTCAATTAGGTGTAAATTTCCTTCATAATTTCGACTCGTGTTGCTGCAGTTTTTCTGTGTTGTGATTGATTCACTGACGAGAGAACTCCTATCTCAATTGTTTCTATCAATATTTGATAACAGACTAGTTAATATTTGCAGTCAGAGATTTTGAAATGACCGATGATTTATCGCTTTGCGAGAAGTTAAAGTGAAAATTAATGAAAATACCAGAAGAGATTCGGTCGCAATTGAAATTTATGCATTTCAATAAGTGCTAATTTCTGTGATAAATGGATCCAATACGGTTAGGGACCATAACCGTAGGATCTTACCTTTAAGGTGAGTTTCTCGTTATTAACTCACTGATAATTAGTTTTAATAAACCGAGATACATTACTCTATGTTTTGTTTTGTAGTATTTAAATAATTAAAACGTAAGCAACGGAATTAGAAATATTACTTTTAATTAATACTTTTTTATTTTCAAATATTATCTTTAAGAGATGAAAAACATTAAAACTAGGTTTGAAGGCATTTAAGATTCGTTGACAAGATACCTGCAGTGGTGCGTATTCCTTATTTCCAAATCACGTGATAGGAGAAATTTTAAATATTAATGGAGGTTGTTATGGCTTTTCCCCTTGTTTCATAAAGTGTAGCAATTATTTAAGAATTGTAATCATTAAAAATACATTACATCTCCGGAGCTTTCGAAGTCTTTCATAGACTTCATTGTCAACTACAATTAACAATAAGGCTCAGTCATCAAAACGCATCGAAGCGCAAATCAAATTTCACCACCAGAGGTCTAACGGTCTTATGTTGGAACCAATCAAATTGTTACATCATTTCATTGCTTGGCAACCTTGTTAAAATTATATAAAAACTGAGGCTTATTATTTTAGTCTGTCTACACGCCTATGTCACATGGTAAGCGACGATTCCATGAATCCATTTCAGGGATCATTTTCAGTGCAAAAAAATAGATTTCGTTTCTTATTTATAACATAGAGGAATTGATGATATAAAATACATTATATATCTATTTTACTTATATATATATTAACAACTGTATTTTATTTTAACCGTAACAATATATAAAACTGATTTGCTGTTTAAGAACTGTTTATTTATTTACATTAGGAAAAATCATAATTGTATATAAATTATATTAATTAATGTAAGTAAAAAATATATACACTTCAGGGTAATAATGTTTTATTTAACAATTAATTGTTGATAGTTAAAAAAACAAAAAACTTGTTTAAAAAACAATCCCGTAAAATTCAGAACATTTACAAATATATAAATTAAGACCATTGGCATTCACACTTTATTAAAGATTAAAAATAGAAGTAGATTGGCAATATTGTTATTATTATTGTCAAGCTACTTCTATTTTTAGTAAAAGTACGAATGCCAATGGTCTTAATTTTTTATTTGTAAATGTTCTGAGGAATCTTACGGGATTGTTTTTTAAAACAAGTTTTTTTTTTTTTTCTTAACTGTCAACAATTGTTAAATAAAACATTATTACCATGAAGTGTATATATTTGTTACTTACATTAATTAATATAATTTATATACAATTATGATTTTTCATAATTTAAATAAATAACAAACAGTATAAAATATAACAGTTCTTAAACAGCAAATCAGTTTTATATATCGTTACGATTAAAATAGAACGTAGTTATTAATATATATAAGAAAAATAGATATATAATGTCGTATTTTATATCATCAATTCCTCTATGTTATAAACAAGAAATGAAATCTATGCATTTGCACTGAAAATAGATAAACGGCTCTGATCCTGAAATGGATTCATGGAATCGTCGCTTACCACGTGACGTAGGCGTGGCCAAGCGTCTTCTCGTCGTAAACAGACTATATTTCTAGTTGACAATGAAGTCTGTCAAAGACTTCGAAAGGAGATGTAACTTATTTTTAATGATTAAAATTTTTAAATAATTTTATTGTGTTTTTATCTCTTATTTTAATTAATGAAAAAAATTATTAGAATTGACCGGTTCGGCATTTCAAGAGATCAATACTTGACCTACGCCAAATTATTATAAGAATAACATAAAAATTTTAAATCTAAATAAAAAATACCATTTACCTGATGTATAACTTATAACTCTTGTAGTAGCCTCAGATATTTTAAAAGAATATTGAAACGGTTTAATAGATTTAATTTGTTGTCGTCGTTCATTGCCGTAGGTGGGCCCTGTTTTCTATTACCATCTGCTTTTAGAAAATTGAAATGTCAAAGCAATAGTTTAGTCTCTCGGTAGTAAATGCCTTGTTTATTTTCTCCTTCACTTTGCATTTATCGCAGTGAGTGCTATCACGAACTGTCGACAGATGGCAGCACTGACTGGTTTCACATTGAGCACAACTCTTACTATCTTGGTAGAAATAAAGCAACCTCTAATTTAGAAACGAAATACTGTAAAATTTTTACTATGAGAAGCGAAATAATTCTTAAACTGTTTCAATCTACAGTTAGTGGCATTAAAAAAATTACTTCTGAATGTAAAATAGATTTTTGATGTTATGTTTACAAACATCTAAAATTCCCTAATAAATTGGTTCTTACAACGAGCAAAAATTAACTTAAGTAAATTTCCAGAAAATTTCAAAGTAAATAAAATTAAAAATGTCAAAAAAAATTTTTGTAATTTAATAAGTTTTTTTTTTCAAATTATCTCATTTTTATTTTAGAATAAATTTTTTTGATTCATTAATGATCCAATTTATAAAATGACAAATAAAAAAAAAATAAAACTTAAGCAAAGAAATATTTTAATTAATCACTGTAAAGTTTTTGAAAGAAATATATACATTTGTTTCAAGAAATTATTTAAGAATATATAATTGTTTTCAAATTAGTTGCTTTCAAATATGGATACATTTACTTATTAACAAAATATAAAACATTGATAGATATTTACGCAATTATGAATTCTATTTCCAATAGAGTAGACTGATAATCTCTTTGCTGATTAGCTATTTCCTAATGACATTGTTAATTTATTACGATTTCAATTCAAAATAGGCCTATACATTTTTAATAAGTTCAACCGTGTAATTAACAAGTGAATATAATTTTGAGCTAAAGCATAAATTTAAATGGGTGACCCATCCTAATAAAAAATTTAAAAATAATAATAAAAAAAGAAAGTACATTAACGTAAAAAAAAAAAAAAGAACGTAAGAAAAATATAAAAAAAAAAAAAAAAACCCACGCGGACAAGTGAGAAAAAAAGATTAAAAGGAAAAAAAAAGACCGGCTATACGGAATCGAATCGACAACCTTTAATATATGAACCCGAGACCTTCAGCATCAAGCTATAGCTGAGAACTGAAATTATAATATTGCATTTCTAATATTTAAGCTAACAGTGAAAATTCATGAAAATAATGCCAAATATCTCAAACTTATTGGTCCCTGAAAATACCCTATTCCTACGGGGTTTGGGCTGCTGAACACGATGGTGAAGTTCGTTTGTCGAACCGACCTTCCGTTCGGGAGTTGTCAGGGGTGGACAGACACGGACGGACGGACAGGACAAGCGCAGTAGCTAGCGATTTTGGTCGCTATCACAATAGCTCCCAAATGGGTCGCTAAAAATCAACCGATTTCAATTGTGTTGTGGATAGATGAGAGAGATTTTTTTTTTTTTGGCTTAAATTGAATGTGACATGGCATAAAATTATTGCAATGTAATTCGTATTTTGATTGACAGAATTAGATAATGTAATTTTGTTAAAGTTAAAGTTAAAGATAGCCACTCTAGGCATTTGGGGTTGCTGGAAGCAAGGCTCCCTGCACAGCGAACCAATGGGACGAAGTTGGGGCCCAGGGGTGGGGGGTCAGCCCGATGCCCGCCCGCCTTTAACTCCCGGGAAAGAAACCCGGTACCCATTCTACAGAGGGCTGGGTAGACCCTAGGAAATACATATAATTAATATCTAGTTTCCATATTTTTACATTTTGGGACTATATCTCAATCCGAGATTGAGTATCGAATTAACATACGTGCTATTAACTTAAGATTATTCATCTGTAAATATTGAGAATGATTTTAATTAAGAATAACATGAAATCTATTTATAGAAGCATTTCTTCTACAAATTTCTTTTTACAAGGGAAAGTATTCCTCAGGATCGTTGTATTCGCAAATTAAACACTTTGAATCCCACAAGTACATATTATTATTAAAAATTAATTTTAAAATATAAACTTAAAAATCTAATTTCCTTACAACGATGTCATGAAAACGATACTGTCTTCATTTTTTTTTAAATTACAAGGTCTGTTGAATGCAGAAACAAAAGAGACTTTTCATTTTCGTTAAAAAAAAATAAATAAATAAATCCACATCACTTACCCAAGTTGCTTAAATCAGATCAGATCCGTCTCAAATTTCTGTGAATCAGTCTTAGGTGGTGGACATTGAGATTAACGTATGCTTTCTTCTTATTATGCCTCGCAACAATGAAATAGATTTTAAAATTCATTGTTAAGACAATCTAATTTATCAACTTCATTGCGATCGCCGATCACTGATTAATAAAAATCAGAGATGTATTATAAGAAATTGCAACTGGCGTTAAAAGCAGCAACGTGGTACAGGTTCACAATTCCATAGCCATGAATACGAAAAATTCTGAAAACCGAGAGTTTCATCTCCATGGCCTGAATGCATTAAACATTGACCGAAGAATAGCTCACGAGACTGAGTCGTTTCATTCAGTTGTGAGTGAGTGCAGCTGTTTTACGCGCTCTCGAAAACTTCCCAAAACACGCTAGAAAACTTCCCAATTGCCAGTTGCAGCCTGTATGTGCCAATGGCAAATCTCGTTTTGCTCTCGTTGAGATCGCGATTAAAAATGCCGTTCGGTGAAGCAACAAACAAGTTGATTTTGCAGCTTTAGTTTTGCTATTAATTGTCATCTCATTCCATAGCAGAGATAACGAAAAAGAAAAGAGAGATCCCGGGAAACGAGAAAGTGATGGATGAGCCGTGGATGGAAATCACGAGCAAAATAGGCCTACATCCCGCATGAAGCGAGGACTGTCGTAGTTTCTTTTCTCGTCCCTAAGGGCGCTGGTGTCGACTTGCTTCTAATACTTGCCTGAATTTAGAACCTGCTGCATTTAGAGCAAGTGTGAGCTTTTCTAGCAACTTGTCGGTTTGAGTGGAGAGCGTTTGAAGCAGCCATTACTGTATAGAAGTACAGATGTTGTTCTCGGATACTTTCTGTCTTTCGAAAAATTGTAATGGTATTTTTGGGAAAGTCTTGTAGGAGCGAAGAAACAACGAGTCAAGTTTGGAACTGAAGTGAATTGATTTATTAAACATAAAACATGTGTTTTTATAGATTTTACAAATTTGGATTTCATTGGAAGATTAATTAAAAATAAACATAGTGATTGGACAAGAAACATAACGAACTTAAATTAATTAACTAATTAAACGGCTGTAACGGAAAAGAATTTAAAAATAAACAGAACAACAATAATTAGAAAATAGAAAACGAATGATTTAAAATAAATAACGATAAAGATTAAAATGAATAAAATACAGATACAGTGAAGTCTCACTTATACGAATATGAGGGGAACCAAAAATTATTCGTATAAGACTATGGGAATATTTCGTGTAAGTGAATTCGTGTATTCACATATAGGACTTATAGAGGTTTTGCCGGGGAATGAGAAATTCTTCGTATAATTGAATGTTTCATATAAGTGAGTTTCGTATAAGTGAGACTTCACTGTATATACAGATAAATACAAATAAATGATTTCTAAAAATATTTACATGTAAACTGTTACAATATTTGGAATTATTTTTTCAAGTATTTTTTGAATATTTTGCAAATAAAATAACTGCATCTGTACTATCTATCCTATTATTATCCTAATATTTATCCTATTATTTCGCATCATTGCTTATGGAGTGCTGCTACAGTATCTGCTCGAATTTTATCATAATACTGTACAGTATATAGTTCCCTATACATAATCATAATACAATACAACTCTGGTTTCCGAAATTACAGAGTTGAGCCAGGAAGTTAATGTTTTAGGTAATGAGAAATCTCACCATTCCAATAGATCATTTTTCTCTTTTTATTTGTACGCCCATCACGCTAAAACGCTTGGACTATTTCTATGAAATGTGTAACTTATTTACAGTCTGCCTGAAAACAAAGATCTATTTATTTTAGATCCCATCTCTTCTACAACTCAAAAATGACCTCCGGAGACCCCGTGGTCCAACTTAAAAATAAGAACACGATTTAATTTCAGTTCCGGAAATAACTTCGTACCAATTTTTAAGGAAGTTCGCTTATTTTAATACATACGCAAATAGATAAACAGACAAATAGACATAAAGATAAACAACGAAAACCAAATATTCAGATGGAATTGCACCAGGGCCAGGCCGTCATAGGGGCCCGGGTTGAGGCCTTAACCAAAAAAAAAAACCAGGTAGGAAAAAAAAAAACAAGGTATGATTAGTAAACCAATCACAATGCTTCGCAACGTCTTCTGATCATTGATATTGCTTTAATTTGCTTGTGTTTAATTTACAATAAACAATCGCAACAATTGCGCCTTTTGACAATCAGAACAATCACTAAAGTCGTCGCGGCGAATGTTGAAACCGGAAATACATTATCATTGACTAATTTCTCCAATATCAATGCCTTGAGCTCCGCAGGAAATATCAATCTTAATTATCAAAATAGGAAATATCAAAAATCTCACATACATCTTCTTGAAATCGACGAGCAACGTTCAGAATAATTTCCCTAGCTTCACTGTTGAGAACTTTTTCTCGTCGAAATGTTGAATGTGAAGCAGCGACCGCCATTTTCTCTGCTATTTGAATGTGAACGACCGGCCAGGAAAGGAAAATCTATAATCTGCGTTGCATTCTGGGAGTTTCATCTCTCGCCGTAAAGACTTTATAAATGTGATTGTTGCGAATGCAAAAGACGCAGTTGTTGCGATTATTATGATTGTTGTGCATTATAACAATTTAATCATTAAAAATTTTATCATTAAAATTTAATGATATTTTAATGATAATTTATTGAGATTTTAATGATACTTGTTCACAGACGGACAGACAAAACGGGAATATTAGTCTGCTGATCTAGATCAGAAGACTAAATTACAGTAATACCTTGAGATTCGAGCGTCCCGACATACGAGTACTCCGAGATACGAGCAAGCCTTCGAGCAAATTTTTGCTTTGAGGTACGAGTAGAGATTTGAGATACGAGCACGCTTACAGACGCCGACGGTAGGTGGCCGAGCACTCGGAGCAGCCCACGCTGCCTCACTCGTTCACTTCACGTGTTCGTCGACTTCCGTACGCATCTCCCGCCAGTCTTCAGTATTGTATTTGCTTTATGTACGTGATTTTCTCTCTATTTTGTGCATTATTCTTCATAATAGTGATAAGCCCTAAGAAAGTGAGTGGTAAGGATAGTAGTGAGAAGAAGAAACGCATGATGACCATGGGAGTAAATCATGAAATTGTCGTTAAATATGAGCGTGGTGCCCGCATGAGTGATCTAGCACGCATGTATGAACGCAATACATCCACGATACGTACCATCCTACAGCAGAAGGATGCTGTCAAGAACGCAAATCCTTCCAAGGGCGTGCTTCCAAATACAGTAGAACCCCTCTCATCCGCCCTCGGCTGGTCCGCCACTCTGGTTGATCTGACCGTGCTCGAGCCGCCGAACTTGTCCCCGACTCGTCGGTGACTCACCACCCGTCGCGCCATTGTATTGTTTACTTGCATATACAGTGATGGTAGATGGTGAAAACGCTCTTAAGAATCACAAAACATTGAAAAAGCCTAAACTTGAACTGCTTGACAACGCAGTAAATCCCTATATTTTACTGTAAATCTGATAATCCGGCCTTTTTTGCGTTCCGACCATACCCCAGTCCCAAAGATGACGGATTAGAGGGGTTCTACTGTATATAGTAAAAAGTAAAGGGCACCCCCCTGTCTCAGTCCTTTATTTGACCAAAAACTATAGGACAATTCATTTTCTACCTTAACTTGATATTTTGTTTCCTTATTTTGGAAATACAGATTTTTGCACATTCAAACATTTGAGTCTTTAATTCAAATTTTTATAAACATGCAGAATTTTTCAATTAAACAATAACACTTCATGCCTAAATTAAAAGGGAAAAATTGCAAAAACATTTTCAAACGTTCTTAAATGATAGTTTTTGACGTGAAATTTCCACCGAATTTTCGAAATAAAAATTAAAACAGAGGAAGGCCATTTGTGTTGTAAGGAATCTACTGAAACTATCTGGCCAAAAATGACTGCGTTAGTTACTTTTACAGCCACAATTGGAGCATAATAATTTTTTACTATTCTGCGATAAAAAAATTTCGTCGTCGCGCCATTGTGTTGTTTACTTGCATATACAGTGATGGTTGATGGTGAAAACGCTCTTAAGAATCGCAAAACATTGAAAAAGCCTAAACTTGAACTGCTTGACAACTCAGTAAATCCGTATATTTTACTGTTAATCCGTATTTTCTGATAATCCGGCCTTTTTTGCTTTCAGATCATACCCCCAGTCCCAAAGGTGACAGATTAGAGGGGTTCTACTGTAAATCGTTCCAAATAATCCTTTCCATTATTATTAGCACTAATAAGGGAGTTTTTGGAGGACCGGAACGGATTGATTTTTTTTCTGTTATTTCTTATGGGAAAAAATGATTTGAGATATGAGCACCTCGAGTTACGAGCTCGGTCTTGGAATGGATTATGCTCGTATCTCAAGGTATTACTGTATATGAATTAGCCTATCATTTCTAGACTTTTTTTATAATCGTCTACATTTTACACAAATAACTTTTCTGCTTTAAACGCCTGCAAAGAGCTGTTTTGCATTACAATATTTGATCATCAATCGATACGTTACTATGGGGTGTTCAACAATGGATATAATGTTGGATGGTTATGTTTAAGAATGTCGTCTTTTTCACGACTTCCTTAAGGGTCACATCACACTTGAGCTTCTATTGGAATTGAACTTCTTTCTTTATTCCATTTTATGATTGAAAACATTCAAATTTCTAACTAAATTAAAGAAATTGTAAGAAAATATGGTTAATTTCAGATTCAGCTTATGAATTCTCGTAATCAATTTAGGTTGCATTGTTAACTTATAATTAAATATTTTAGGTAAACTAAATATTTTAGAGAAAATTAATTTATTCTAAAAATAATGTGTAGTATGTTTAAAAGGGATAGTTACGAAATCGTATGGTGTTTTGGCGATAATTTTGGCTAAGGATCTACGATGTGACTACATAGTGGGAGGGGGTGGGGGCTTCACCGCATTTTGTATCTGGGCCCTGAATGATATTGGGGGGGGGGGGGCTGGTTATGAGTGAGTTTTAATCCAAAAGTAATAATTATATTATTTTAATTCTTTGATATTAATATTATATTTTCGCGGACGATGAGATGAATTGGTCGTGTCTTCCTAGGCTTGCATTTTTTCATTCTGTCATGAGGTGGCGCCACCGATCAAGGCATCGTGAAGATTCGATAGAGCGGATTAAGTCTTGGTTCCAAATAAATAGATCACGGAAGTTTGTTATTATTATACTTTTTAATTATTATTTAATATATTTAAAGCGTAAATTCCCAAAACGAGTTTCTCAAATGACACCGGAGTTCAATGCGGTGAAATTATAGGCTCCGTAAAAGTTGAAAGAACTAAAAAAAAATGTACAGTAGTTTTTTTTTGAGTGGAGATCAGCTAATTATCGAGCAAAGATATATATATAGTAAATAAGGAAATTGCTCAATTGTGGGAAGGCTTTTTTTGGGTTAGAAAATAATAAGCATGCTCATTAAAATCTGATCGTCGGAAAGCACAGTGGTGCCTCAAAGGAAAAAATACACAATGAAAAACTCACTTCCAGGATGTCATTTGGTAAATAATTTGGTCTCACCCATTGTTATTTATTATTAATGCGCAGTTTGAATTTTATGCTTTAAAAAATACATCATTGAGGCCTGCGCACTGCTGGCCCATGAATTTTCTCACTAATTTCTCATTGGTGAGTTTTTCATTGTGTAATTTTTCCTTTGCGGCACCACTGACGATCATTCATGTTAGCCTCAATACGGTGACCTTGTTATTTACTGGTGAGCACTCCTGGCTGATGATCGCCAAAGAGCGGGATAATACTCGTAGATCGGAGAAGTGGAGACCAAAATAAATAGGTTTATAGTTTCAGTTCGACTATAAATAGTCTAATTTTTAAGGAAATAGCTCAGGCATTTTAATTTGAAGCGCGTAAGAAACCAATAAACAGACAAATCGACCAAAAAACAAAACAAGTGAAAATAATTTTGTGTTAAAGCCTAAATTTAAGGGCCACCCACAGTAATAAAAAAAATTAAAAAAACTAATAAAAAAAGGAATAACGTAAGGAAAAAAAAATTAGGAAAAAAATAAAAAAATTAAATCGTAAATTTAACGTGCTGTGAACAATATTAAAGAATCAAAACAAAAGACTTGTTTTGATTCTTTAACATAAAAAAATCTTATGAAAATAATATTAGGAGAAAAAGAGATTAAGAGAAAAAAAAATAGATATTCCGTAGATATCTACGGAATATCTAGATATTATATATTTCCGTATATAAAAATAGTAGATATTCGAAAGCAGATTTTCGAACTCTGAAAATAACCTATTCCTATCATAAAATAGGAATGTTTGGGCTTCAATGTAAAACTTCACCATGTTGGGCCTCTGAACACGATGGTGAAGTCCGTTTGTCGATCCTTCCTTCCGTTCGGAAATTGTTAGGGGAGGTGCAACAACAATGCCAAATATTGATCATGGGGGGGGGGGGGTTGACCCCTGAAAATATCCTATTCCTGTAGGCCTCTGAACACGATGGTGAAATCCGTTTGCCGATCCAACCTTCCGTTCGGGAGTT
Source organism: Thereuonema tuberculata (assembly GCA_023159025.1). Classification (NCBI taxonomy): domain Eukaryota; kingdom Metazoa; phylum Arthropoda; class Chilopoda; order Scutigeromorpha; family Scutigeridae; genus Thereuonema; species Thereuonema tuberculata. The sequence goes on along the minus strand of JAFIDM010008419.1, from coordinate 53,086,418 downwards.
GTAAAGGGTGGACAGAACGGACGGACTGACGATCGGACAGGACAAACGCAGTAGCTCCCAAATGGATCGCTTTAAATGTTCAAATGAAATACTAACATTTCTCATTCTAAGTCAATAAATACAAAACTTGCTATTATAATTTGTTTTCTTTTCTTAATGTTTTTCCGAGATAATGTCATTATGAAAGAATTCTGTTTGAGTTAGTATTAATCCAAAGACAATGGTATTATATTAACTTTTGATGGGCCCGGAGACGGTCTTTCTTATATTTTCATAAGCTTGCAGCTTTTGTCGTTGGGTGGCGCCACCTCTCTTGGCATCCTGAAATCTCCCTTGTAGAGATTGAGTTCATGTATCTGAATTTCCTCGAGGATTTCCACGGGAATTTTGTCGTTAATATTTTATTTTTATTTCACTTATTTTAATACTCAAATTTTGATAACTACTAAATGTCCAACATATAGTTTGGTTACTATACATGCACACAAACCATTGTTGTTATTCTCCGTTATTTTAGTGTGGTGATGTTGCGTGGTCCAGGTACGGACCCTAGAGACTAACCACGATTTGATACTCGGAAAACCAATAATATATAGTATTCAAGTTGACCATTACCTCAGAAGATTCTATGAGTCTTTGCTCATTAGGACGAAAAAATGTTATAATACAGAGGTTTCTGAAAATAATGCATTGCAATATGAGCTTAAATGATTATTTGTGTTAATGATTATAATTATGGCAATAATGATATGTTAATGTTTGTTCACATGTTAGACGTAATTGTAATTCAAAAAACTAGAAAATTTGTTTCTTTTACTTTGTATCATCTGAAAAAGGGGTCCGTATCTGTACTTCGCAACATGTAATAAGGTTTATTTAATATGTTTTTTTAAGTGTGTCAGGTCCCATTTTTTAAATTTTACATTGTTGTTATATTAAGAAATTTTAATTTTTTTTAATTATTATTAATTATTATTTAATTATAACAATAATGTTTAACAACAATAATATTTCTTTGAAAGTAAGTTGTTATTATGACATAAATAATTATTACGTAGAAAAAAATATGTTATATTCTGGATATTTATATAAATTCGAGCATAATTCCTTTTTTTTTTATTTTGTCAATATACTAGATCAGATTTAATTTACAAGGTATACGCTAAGTGTTCCATCGAGTAATTGGGACTGAGAGTCCTTCGCTAAGGGACCCATTTCAATTACGGGGAACGGTTGGAAACATAAATAATCAGGCTGATATTCGACATGAAATAATCATGCTATCAAATTTTAAACTAACCCGTATAGTCAATAGTGAAAAAGAATTTAATATCTCCAAAAAAA
>JAFIDM010008419.1:53019914-53057999 GCA_023159025.1 Thereuonema tuberculata | reverse complement strand
ATTTAAGGACTAGAGGCAATCCAACTTTTATATTTGCAACTCAAAATCAAAAAGGTTTTTGTAGAAAAATGAGCGCGAGAAGACGTCAAAACATTCCACACATAAGCATTAGAATCCAAACAATGGGTTTCTATTGTAGTTCTATTTCTATTCCATCGTCTCAAACACTGAATATTATTTCTTAATCCATTAATTTGCGCTTGGTTAGATTTGGTTAAAATTAATCGACGTTAGAAAATTTAAGTAAATGAAGCGGATTTTATTAATTTTTTCTTAAAATGAAAAATTTGCAATGTTTTTATTCAATAGATGTTGTAATTTAAATATTAATGTAGATTTTTGTTTTGTCACTTTCCCGAACTTAAAAAAAAAAAAAAAAGGTAGTGACAGCGATTAGTAAATCAATCACAATGCTTCGCAACGTCTTCTGATACGTATAAGACAATATAATTGATATTGCTTTAATTTTCTTATTATTATTAATGTGATTGCTGCGAATGCAAAAGGCGCAATTGTTGCGATTATTGTGATTGTTGCTGAGCTGCATTGTAAATGTGATTGTTGCGAATGCAAAAGGCGTAATTGTTGCGATTATTGTGATTGTTGTGATTGTTGCTGAGCTGCATTGTAAATGTGATTGTTGCGAATGCAAAAGGCGTAATTGTTGCGAATGCAAAAGGCGTAATTGTTGCGATTATTGTGATTGTTGCTGAGCTGCATTGCATTGTAAATGTGATTGTTGCGAATGCAAAAGACGCAATTGTTGCGATTATTGTGATTGTTGTGATTGTTGCTGAGCTGCATTGTAAATGTGATTGTTGCGAATGCAAAAGACGCAATTGTCGCGATTATTGCGATTGTTGTGATTAATGATAATTTAAATATATCTTAATGATACTTGTCCACAGATGGACAGACAAACCGGGATTTTTAGTCTTCTGATACTTATCTTCTGATACTTATCAGAAGACTAAAATCTACAAAAAACTTTGAAGAAAGTGGGCTTACGTTCTTTCGATCATCATTGTTATTTTGAAGCGTGAAAACTATAAAAAAGAAAATCCAGCGTTTGTTTTCAAATTGTAATTTTTATATTAATTCTTAAAAATAACTATAATTATTTAAAAATTTTCTTTTTAATTTTTGTTTCTGTTTTTATACAAAATGCCTTAGCATAAGGAACAGTTGCATGATTTAGAACGCAAATATTGATTTTAATTCCTAAGTATACTTTTGGAAAACCACTCTCTTCACCATATTTCGTGCTTGCATTTATCGGCAGATGTGATTTGAAATTGTTCTTTTTTTGTCTTTCTATGAAATAAACAGAATTTTTAGCATTGCCAAAATTTATCAAAATTTAAATTGATAAGAATAGCGGATATGTTTCATTTTATTAGCATTTTCTTTTATTTGTGTAATTTCAAGAATCAGTTAAATTTACAAAAAAAAATATTTATCTAGACTGAAATATTAAACTGTTTGGAATTTAGTACTTTGAACAACGCTTTTCTCGGGACAAGAATTGGAAATTTGATTTGTTCCGTTACTTTGGCTGTATCATCTAATCCTTATTGGGGTAATGCGACTTTGAAGTCGGTTTTGTCTATCTGTCTATTTGTCTATCTGTTTGCTAATTGAAATAACTTGTATAGAACAAAACGACAGTGCTTCGAAGCGGATAGTTAATTAGTATTATCCAATGAGAAAAAAAATGCTGGTATCAAATATTCGCAAATCTCCTCATATCTTTGAAATTCGGACTTTATTAATGCAAGCTTCATCAATGAATTAATGTAGGCCTCTGAAACAAGATAATTTTCTTATAAATTATCCAATATTAGGATGGTGTTAACCAAATTACGCCATCTCATCGAAGCTGCGAATCAGCGGTCGGAAAATCGAGGACTGGAGCCGTATAAGCGGAACGCCGTATAAGCGAAACGTCGGAAATCGAATTGCCGGAAAGCGAAGTTTGTCTACAGAACCTTTACTTAGCATAAAGTTTTCAGGCTATTACGATAGGTAGCTACTTTTTAGGCCTCCATTCCCATGTCTTTCAATTCGATGTAATTACAACAAAATATTTTGAACCAACTTTGAACATGCATGTTTAGACATGCATGTTTAGTAGAAGAGACAAAGTTTTATATTACTTGAAAATGCTTTCATTTACATCTCAGTGTAGAGAATTTATATTGCTGAAGTTCACGAAAATTCCAAAGCAATCTTGAGAAATCAAACAATTATCTCAGACTGAAATTAATTTCTTCTGACGTCCAATGCAACAACCTGTCAGCAAATGGAAAGTTTAAAGTAAATTTATTCGACGAGTATTTGTACAAATACGGAGACTTTATTTCTGTTCATGAATTTGAAAATAGAAATGTTAAAACAAAAGAATATAAAAAAAAACCTATTTTATTGAAAGTAGGCTTTAAGAAACGAAATACAAAATAATAAAATGATTTTTACGGAAAGAAAAGAAAAATGTTTTAAATTATTTTTATTATTTTTTTTTTCTTTGTTGGTAGGGGTTGAACGAGGAAAAAAAGTAGCATTTTAGACATTTTTTTATGGTTGGAAGGGCATCATTGTTTATGAATCATTCTCTTCCGGAAAAGATCACAACTTTTATTTATTATTGAACAACCAAGATAATCATAACAAAGAATATCCAATTACAAATTTCTAGTTACGCTTATATTTGACGGGAACTTCTTATGGATTACATAGTTAAAATTATACTGATTGTAGTCCGTTCAACTATATCTGCAGACACGGCAACCCAATTACTATTTCCATTCTTCACTACGGTTATTCCTTGATCGCATCTGAAATGTCGCTGTGGGTTGTTGTTTTAGCCCTTTTATGATAAGAGATCTTTGGTCAAATGATGATCAGACGACTTGAAATAACAATAAACATTTCAAATGATTTCTGTAAATTGACTTTTCAAGGTTTAGTTGGCACAAACGAACAAAGATCTGTTTTCAGCAGCTGCCATGTTGAGAACCATTAAACGGACGTACGGGGAGTAACTAATGCTCAATCGTTCACCAACTATGGAGCTACTATGGAACTGTCATGTGCCTCCACAGATATAATGAACGGACTATAGTAAATTACAGTATTCAGTTATTCTATATTTAATTGCAATATATTTAATTCCAAAACTGAACGCTGCTACTGTGTTGTGTTTTCTCTTATAACTTTCTTGTCGAAAAAATGCAACCCTGTGCTAAAATTATCAAATAAATTTTATAACCCAGGTTGCATAATACCATTCCCTTTCCCAATTTAAATAAGCATGCGATACCACTGCTCTCTCTCTCTCTCTCTCTGTTTATATATATTTCTGTATATATATATCCTTAAACGGATCTCTGCGTCTATGCTAATACACTGTACATTGTTGTACCTATATCAGCAGTGTATTTGTAAAATGAAATATTTGCATATTTGCTAATACATACTTGTAATGAGCAATCCACTGTACAAAACGGAATTATGGGAGACCTTAATTTGATAGAATGTATCTGACTGTGTTAATTTATTCTTATTTCTTTATTCTTATGTAATTTACATTGTATTCTAAATTAAAGAAGCAACCCATTGTATGATAACGTAGCTTTTCCTGTAAGACAGGTAACCTTTACAAAGAAGCCTAACATCTCTGTGCAAATAATGAATCCCTTAATAGTTTTTCACTCATTAGTAATTATAATTCTCCTACTTTAAAGCTACAAAAAAAAAAAAAAGCAAGGTTAGGGATAGCGATTAGTAAACCAATCGAAGTGCTTCGCAACGGTTTCTGATACGTTATTTATGTTGCATTATTCCTTTAATTTCCTTATTATTATAAATGGGATTGCTGCGAATGCCAAAGGCGCAATCGTTGCGATCGTTGTGATTGTTGTGCTTTGCATTGTGGGATACTTGTCCACAGATAGACGGACAAATCGGGATTAGTAGGCTTCCTATCAGAAGCCTAAAAAACCGTAAGGTATTCCATTTTGCTTGTTTTAATATCTGAGTCTCTTTTAGGCTTCTCATACACGTATCAGAAGTCTTATAATCCCGGTTTGTCTGTCCGTCTGTGGACAAGTATCATTAGCGCAACAATCACAATAATCGCAACAATTACGCCATTTGCATTCGCAGCAATAACATTTATAATAATATGGAAATAAAAGAAATAATCCAACATAAATTAAACAAAATAACAAAAGTTCTGGAATAATGGCGCCACCAAAGAAATCGGAGTAAGAGAAAATGTTGGCGGAGAAGAAGAAGAAAGAATACAAGAAGAATTGGCAAAATTATCGCAGAACATTATCGCAGTTTAAGGGTAGATATGGAGGAATGAAAATTTTGAGGAGCAATGAAATTTTCAGGTTTAACTTTGAGATAGCATTATTATATTTTCTTACATGTATCAGAAGCCATTGTGATTGGTTTACTAATCGCTATCCCTACCTAGTTTTCATCTTATATCAATAAAATTTGAAACAATTAATTCTTGTATTATTTTTTGAAAATGTGAAAAACTTATTTTTTTTAAACATGATAAAACACATGAAAATTTTTTTGTTGTAATCGTTGATTATCAATTATTAAATTTTAAAATAATATTGATTTGTATTTTTGTGAGCAATTGATTTCACTAAACTCTTTCAAGTTGTCTCATTTCCTTTATTTATTTACTTATTTCTTTCTTTATTTATAAAGAAGCAAATTTTTTATTTATTTATTTACTAGCCGGGTAGCGTCGCTTCGCTCCGGAACCCTAGCATACATAGCATAAAAATAAACTTTATTTATTTAGCAAATTAATATCGAGATCGGAAAATATACGAGTTCCCAGCCCGTTGTGACCTTCTCGGATAACTCTGTTGTATTGCGGGTTGGCGCCACACACCTCTATATCGATAAGGCAACTTTAACGGGAAACTATAAATCCTCTTTAATCCCTATCCCGTGGCAATTTCGAAAAATCCAGCCTTATTCCTTGTCTACATCACAAAGGGAAACGTTATGCAACATTTGAGCTTTCTAGATCCAAGGGCTTGGACTGGGCGATGATAAGTCAGTCAGTGAGTGAGTGAGTCAGGACTTTTCTTTTTATATATATATATTGATATTTATTTATTTAAGCTTCCTTTATTTATTTACTTTTGCTTTCCTTTATTTATACTATCTTTTTTATATACTGTTCTTTATTTTATTTACATTATTTTTTATTTATTTACTTATGCTTTCCTTTTTACAGTTTAAAGGCCTACGGGCTGGGCTTGCAATTTAAACGAATTTCTGCATTTTCACTTACTTTTTTCCAGAATATGTTTCTGTTGTGGGAGAGCACTAAAGTTAATTTCGACTCCATTGATATTCTGCCTACTCCTGTACTTTACGTCAAATACGTGAAGCATCTGTATTTATTTTAAACCTGTGCATATTTAATTCTTAATAAAAAATTATGAATCCAGTTTTTTCAGCAAAAAAAAACAATCTTCAACTAAATATTATAGTTAGTTTAAAAATTCAGATTTTACCGGAGAAAATAATTAAAATATCATTCTGTTATTACTAATAATAACAGTTCTATATCTTAATGTTTTAGATACACAGATATAAATTTATGGAGATATAACGTATTTAAAATACCTAAAGCTTATATTACAAGTAATTTACGTGTGCAGCCAAAAAAAATGTTTTTTTATATATTTATAAGTCAAGTTTGAAAAAAAAAAATAGCTCGTATTTTCTTTAATTCATTCCTACAATTTGAATGAGAGACTAAATCCATTAACAGAATTTAGTAAATAACTTTAGCGAAAATTGTTGCTGTTTAATCCTAATTAACAGCGGAATAATAATCTTTTAATCTTAAGCCAGTAATTAGAGCATGCTCATTTTAATCAATTGGAAGCACATTTTTTTTTAAGGTTAAAAAAAAAAAAATCAACAGTTTTAGACGCCATTGAGATGTTGACTACATTCCTTACCATTCTGGTTCTTAAGAGTAACTTATATTGGGACTACTCAGGCCTAATGAGTTAAAAAAAAATCATTGATTATGAATTAACCAAAAGTAAATTCTCTGGTGATTTCCCAAAAGGAGTTAATTCCAGATCACAACAGTTGGGAGAAAATGAACATATTATCTCCAAATGGCCAATTGTAGACTTCATTTTCTCCCAACTGCTTTGTCTGGACTTAAATTCTCTGGGGATTTGACAAAAGGAGTTATCTTCAGTCCTTCTAAATTCTACATTTCAAGATACGACAAACTGCTATATGTGGTATTTGATTAAAATCAAAAACAATTTTTAAGAAAACTATTCATTGACTGCGCATGCGAAAATTTCACTATTCTACAAGAACATTTTTCTTCTTTTCGTCCAGACAACTACGTTAAAACCACTAGACGATTTCCGTAAATCTTGATAAATTTTTATAGTCAACTTTAAACACCACTTTTATTTTGGTGTCAATCTCTCAAACATGAAATGCACCGCGAAAACAACTGGACTGATTATTCCAAAAATTTTGTACGATGCTTACTTGGTGGTGGGTACAGAACGCACCGAAGTGTCAGCTTCGTAATCGATGCATTCGTGTTCCAGGGAGCGATAGTGTTCCCAAGATGGCGAACCCCTAAAAGATCCCTAGAATTGCAAGGGAAGGATACTGAGGTGGTTTCCCGTTTCCTTCCTCAGGACGCCATTAAGAATTGACGTCAGACCGAAGAGAAAGTGAAGAAGAGGCTGACAAACACTGGGAAGGAAATTGAGACAGCCAAGCGACGGCAGGGAATCGAACCCGGATGCCGACACAAAGCCCGCACGGCAGACCGTCGTCAAGACCGCTCGGCCACGACCAACTTAGTCCAACTTAAGCTATATGCGCAGTTATTTTGTCATCTCAAATCTTAAAAATGATCCCGGTTCTACAATTTCAGCACTATGCAAAGATTAGTGAAGCAAAATTTTTATGAGGAATGTTGATATGTAACAGAACATGAGCACTTGGTTAGGAAGTTGATTTTATTTTGAATTTCTTTTGAATCATAACTGGAAGTGACAACTTCATAGAAATAAATGGAAAACACTTAGGCTTCAAAGAAAGCAAAAATGAATGTTTCGTTTAGAGAGGAAGATGAAAAAAGAGAAACAGAATGGAAAGCAGACGGTGGTAATAACGATCTAACAGTTGACAACTCAGAAAGCAGATCTTAAATATTTAATGAAAACCGATGTCTGAAAAACTGTTTGAGAAGGTATGTGTGTGTGTTTCTTTGAAGTTCGAAAAGGGCTTTTTGATATCTCCTTGCCAAAAACATTTTAAGACTATATTTTGGAATTTTAGGAAATCGGGGAGGTAGGGGACAGTTTTGAAAGAAAATAAACTTCAAGTTAGCTTACTTTAAATCAATATTACGAAATAGTTTGTGTCTAGTAAAATGAAAAATAGTCGACCTGCAATATGTTGTTATTGATTTTCATTTTGAGCTTCAATGAAGAGTTGAATAAAAAATAAAATTTACATATTTGTTTTTATATCGTAAATCTACTCTATGTATTCTAATGTTTTAAATTAATAATTCTTGTATTAAATCCCTTCATATAAGCTGATAATTTATAAATGTAGAATTTAATTTTTCATGTTCTAAAACTTTAAATTTTGTTGGATTCCCATTAATAATATACCTAATAATATTAAAATAAGGTCAAAGAGCTTAAAGTCAAACTTCTATAAAATTTGTTTCTTAAAATCTATTTTATTTTACTTTTTATTTTAAACCGTAATCTTCAAAAACGAAAAGCCTATAGCTACATTCCAATTCTAATATTAACTGAATACATTATAAAATTTCCGTTTTCTGAAATAAATTGATTAAATTCTCAATATTTAAAATTTAATTTTTTTTTAGTTTATCTTGAAATCCATTCAAAGACGGAAGAGATTCAGAGTGACTTTTAAACGAATGTTTTTGCTAAATATTAAATCATTTAAATTTCGTTTTATTATATTCTGTCAAATGAGAGAAGAACCACCAATCAGAAGTACTAGTCGGTTAATGTTTTGGCACAGTTCATAAGCCCCGCCCTCCCTCCTGAGACTTTTTAAACATGGCGTCAGGTATGGATTCTCGGTTGGATTCGGAAACTAAACGTCAACTACAATAGTTTTCCATGGCGTTTCTTGCAAAACAATCCACAACCAACCACGGCAGATTATAAACGATGTCTACGAGCACTTCAAGACTTCTGAAGGTGAACAAAATAAAATAGAACTCTGGAAAGCTACTGCTGATGCAAGAGGCGTAGGAATTTCAACTGTCGGCAGCAATGTAATTTTAAATTTCATTTAAAATAAACAATTCTTTTCATAACTTCAGTGAGCTCGTAAAACATCCTAAGTAATAAATTAACAATTTCATTTAATATAAAAAAATCAAAAATTAATAAAGAAAAACTAAATAAAGGAATTTGAAAATAAAAGGGAAGCGGATGCCTTCTAGGCAACAGCAGAGAACTACATGAGAAGAAACTAGACACATGCAATCGCTACGCAAAAGGCCGATTTTGCCCGCCATTTCCCTCTGAAAATGGACATGAACCATTTTTCTCATTTGGCCAAGTGCACCAAACTTCAATTAACTTTAACGGTTGCAATTATGGACGTAGCTAAAATTAGTGGGGGGTTGCTGCTCCAGAATAATTTTAGCCTTTGCTTTAAAATTGTGTGAAAGGAAACAAACATGTATAAAAAGAAAATTTATTCAGGAACTTGATAAATTTCTTTTTATACATGTTTGTTTCCTTTCACACAATTTTAAAACAATGGCTAAAATTTTTCTGCAGCAGCACCCCCCACTAATTTTAGCTATGTCCACAATGCAGCCGTCAAAGTTAATTGAAGTTTGGTGCACTTGGCCATTAAACATCAAACTTGATCTCCTGTTAGTTTTTTGTTGTAAACAGAAACATAGCATGTAGTCTGTTCCAAAATTTTAAATTTTTCAACTATGATTTACCGTATATTCTGCATATTATTGAGTTTTGATTTAAGGAATATTAAACAACTTCCTAGATTATTCAATGGATTATTTGTCCTGCATTCAATGGCATCCCACGAAATACAGCAAAGAAGTAAAGAATTCATTGTGTGCTATATTATCTCTACATTATCTCCTTTAACAAAGTATATCTTAGTGATAAGGGAATTTAATTTCAAATCACCGATTCGTTAATGATTATGAATAGCAAGAGATATTTGGATATAATGACATTTCGTGAACTGTGGAAATATAAATTGAAAAATTTCGAGAATACTCAACATTGATACTATTTTTCAAATCTACGTATTCTGGGAACATGAAAGTTTAATATTAAGAGCAGGCTGAGTGAATTCTCATTAATTTATTAATAGATAAAAACTATGAAGTTGGAACCAAACAACGTAATAACGTTAAAGCGCTGTAATCACTATAATTCTACGTATTTTTTTTTTTTTTTAATGGAAGCTAACTTTTTAAATGGCAGATATTTTTTTTCTTTCTTTTGTAAATTCCCTACTAATTTTGTAACAAAATGGGGCAATAAAAAAGAAATGTACGCGAACGTATCCTTGCAGTTTTCTAATTTGGCATGCTATCTATAATTTGTTTTGAAAAATGTCTTCATTTCTATGTGAGAAGAGCGCCGTTCTTTGTGTTAAGTTGTGTAGTACTTTCCCTTAGTTAAATGGCTTTTAAAAGCGTCAAAAGAAGAATCCCATTCTAAAGCTTTTTCGACTAATTAGTGAAAGCCGTCAGTCCGGAATAAAAAGCGAGCGTCGTTTGCTTTGCTTCAATCCACTCCAATTAGACGACAGGCCGTCCCTTCCTCGGTGTCTGCGTTATCTCAGTCGCAGGATTGTGTTTCCATCCGACCCTCTTTATTTGGTTTGTTTTGTAAGACAGGAAAATAAACATTTATTAAGAGATAATCTGCAATTATTGTGCGGATTAAATTTCACAAATCAAGAAACTGATCTTACAAAAAAATAAACCAAAAAAAAAAAAGTCCGGTTTTACATATTTTTGTTTCAGCGCTCGATAATATTTCTTTAAGGCAGCACTAGATGGCAGCACTGACTAAATATTGAAGCAGTATCAACATTACGGATAATGTTCCTGTTACAAGTCGCCATTGATTTTGTTTTCTTTCTTTTTTTTATTATCTATATCATTTTGTTTATCTGAAAATAATTCATCTTTAAACTACAATTACTAAAACAGCATAAAAAGATACTTAAGGCCTACTTTTATTAAGCTGTTAATTTTTTAATCTGTTTTCTAGCGCCGTGAGAACAATACAAAGGATAAGTCTCCGTGTATTTATAAATTTTTGATATCTGGTGGCTACAAACGGAATCTAAAATTTTTTATTTTCTGGAAATAATGAAGTCAGCAATTAAATTTCCTAAGTCCAAACAACTTTAACCATATCAAAGCAGGCGCACGAGGATTACTAAACGATTAATGGCGATATTAGATATTGATAAAAATTTTGTTCTGCTTCTAATGTTTTTATGGAGATTGTTATCTTCATGTGCAAATTTCTCGACAGAGACAACATGGAAATATTTTTAAATAATCTATCTTCACTTTTTGAGTTAGTACTTGTAAATTTTCATAACATATTTCCAGAAGATTTGTTCACCGGTTCGTAGTTATTAGGAGGGCGGGAGAAACACAGGCTTAGACAGACTGACTGATTGATTTTTATGAAATTAGGCTAAATATAACAATAAACATTATTGAAAAAGTACGAAAAACTGAATTTTATTAAATGTATAAATTACTTATAGTGCAAAACTTTAACGTGCGTGGAAACAATTACATGAGAAAAAAAATAAAAACGCACAAAACTAAGAGTTGGCGAACCCAACTGTAATAGGCTATCTTGGATTCCCGGTATCACAATTTCCAAAAACAGATCAGTGAACTCTTAGTCTTGTGAATTTTTGTTTTATTTCTTATCTATAAATTACTATACAGATTTTTTTAAGACTATCAAAAATGTTTCTTTTATGTATTTCAAATTTATATTTGGAATTTAATATTTATTTTCCTTTGTGGTTCCGTTAGGAAATTTAAAAAAAGAGTGGAAGTTAAGGCCATAATGTTTACTTGGTTACAGTTTTACGGTAGTGTACAACTTCATTATTTACAGTAGGATGTCTGTATGGTGGAAAAAAGAAAAATGAACAAAACATAAATAATAGAAATGTAACAGCACGTTAAATTTCTTATTTTGCTTAAATGTAGCTTTGTTTTCTTTGTGTTTTTTTACTTTATTGCCTTTGGCCTACTAGTTGTGGGCAATGGTTTTGATAATGCCTCTCGGCATTTCAAAAATTTTGTTTCTTGCCTTTTTGCCTTTGGGGGGGGGGTCACTGCCAGGTTGGCCGGTGACCTTCTCATAGGTTTGCGCCTTTTCTGGTTCTTTTATCGAGGGAGGCGGATTAGGGCTGAAGATCCCGTTGAAGGGTGAAACAGCTGTTCCCTAATCCTCCCCATAATTGAATCAGAAAATGTATTTATTCTTGTGCTGTGGCTTTACGTACATTTCTATTAATATTTTCAGCAAGTTAAATTTCTTATTTTATTTAAAACATAAATAAATTTATATAAATATAAGTTAATGCAGAGCTCTAATCACTGTAACTCAACAGCTACTTATCTTAGGTATCTGAATTTTGAATAGGCTGTCTCTATAAAATCCCAAATTTTATTACCAAAAAATGGTAATAAAAAATATAATTGCGAACGTTTTCTTGCGATGATCTGATGTGGCCCGCCATCTTTAATTTGCGTTGAAACAGGTTTTCATTTCTACATGGAAAGAATACCGTTCTCTCTGTTAAATGGCATAGTGTACATTCTTAGTTCTTTTTGGTGTATTTTATATAAACTTATAACATAGTAGCAACTTTACAGAGCAGCACCTGGAGGTTTAATTGTTAGTTTTATAAATAGAAGTCCAGGACTTTTGACAGAAGTGAAATCAACAAATTTGAAGACAATTGTTTTTTTTGTTGTGTTCCTTATTAACAGCGGTTTTTGAATTAGGTTTTTCGTGTTTCCTAGATCGATAATAAGTATTCTAGATATACGAAGTTGAAGGAACTTTAATAAATTGTACAGGCATACCCTGGGAGTTCCAGAATGTTGTTGTAAACTGAAAATCGTGTGATTGTAAAGTACAAAATTATTATTTCTTGAAGATTCCTTACTACTTTTATTTACATAAGATCTTCTTCTTAGCCAACGCCTACCCTTGGTTGTGGAGCCATTCGGTGACGCGCTATTTACATAAGATAGATGGGTTATTTACATAAGATGAATAACTTCTTTTGTAAGAATTACAATTTGTTTTTATTAGTTTATTTATATTATATTTTGAGAGAACTGGTTACTCATGATTAAGATGGTTTATAGGGGTAAGATTCAATATCAATAACTTTATTAACTTTTGGCATTAATAGTTTTTTCTATATATAAGGTAAAACATGATTCTCATGGTAAAAAAGAGTTGGATAGTAAATTTAGTTTTGTTGATTTCTTTAATTGTAACTTTTTGTAGAATAGATTTATTATCTTTTTATATTTGATATGAAATTAAACTAATTCCTAGTTTTTTTAATAATTTTAAAACAACCTTGAACGTGTTCAAGCTGAGTTTATCGGATATTTTATACGTTAACAGCTTCTTTACCATTGTTAATTTGTTTAATATATTATTATGAAGAATTAGGAAGTTATAATCATTTATAGTATTAACTAATGTAAAGATAAATGTGAGAATAGTTATTTATATTTTTTCTATCATTGGAATTTCTTGTAAAAATACTTATTATTTAGTTAAGCTGTGGGTAGTCATAAATTATGTTGAGGTTCCAATTGCAGGTTCAATGGTTTTGGCAGAGATTTTATTGAAAATAGGAGGTTATGGTCTTCTTCGTATAAATCAAATTATTTTAAGTAAACTTATTAGAACAAGATGATTATTGGTTTAAGTTTAGTAGAAGATATTTAGGTAAGATTAATATGTTTGCGACTGTAGTTTCTTTATGAATTTAAAGAAAAATATATTTAAAGAAATATGGATTGTAGCTTATGGGTACATGTATTGCACTGTGATCATCACATACGTGCAAAACTGCCGTAAATGAAGAATTTTAAAACTAAAATAAACATTTTACTTATACAATTTCCTCATGATCTTGACCTAAAATTTATCTTGAACTTAATTTGCGGAAAAGAGTACTTACAAGAAGAAAAGAAAATGAAAATTAGAATCAGTTTATATTAATCAGAGCGTTACATGAAGATGCAGTTTGCTACTTTTAAAAGCAAATTGACGCTATCTGAACGACGAAGAATCTTGTCTCAAAAGTGTCGCATTGGAGAATCAGCTGTCGCAAAAACGACAGATAGTGGCAATTGAAAACCGTCATATAACTGAATCTTCGGAAAGCGAATTGTTATTAAACAGTGGAAAACTGCGTTTAACTAAAGGTCTTATTGTGACGAATGTTGTTTATGAGAAACAGTGTCTGGGAGACCGAGATTTGCTCTGTAAAATAAAACTAAAATAAAGTAAAAACACTGTAGACAATCACCTGGTATTTGACCCCTTTTCGAGGAAATGGACAGCTCCGTAGTGAACGGAAAACACGTTGAGAGGAAAAGGTTTTGAAACTTATCATTTAAGTAAATTATTTTATTATAGATAGAAATGCAATCATTATTTTATTATTTTACTCGATGGGTACCGTCGCTTCGCTCCTGAACCCTTGCATGTATAGCATTAAAAAAGAAAAAAAAAAAAAAACCTTTATTTAGCAAATTAATATGGAGATCGAAGAATACATGATTTCCCGGCTCGTTGTGGGCTTCTCCGCTTTACTCAGGTGTATTGCGCGTTGGCACTCACACGGGGGATTGCCGCAAAAACACTTCATTTTCGCATGTACCTTCCAAACGCAGAAGCATTTGTTAATGACTGATATACCGTTCGATAGAACTTTCAAATTTTCTCAATATAATGTTCTCTTCCAACTTTTATACAGTACTTTTCGTTTAAATTGAGAAAAAGTCAAAATTTGACCCTTTAAAAGGCGCCATGTTGGAAACCAAAAACTTTTTTCGAAAGATTTTTGTAGCATTTTGTTTGTCTTAAAAACCTCTACATTTTACCTATTTACCTGACCAATCTATCTCTAATAGTTTGGTCACAAAATTGGGGAAACGTAAAGTCTTATGACAATTATAGACAGAATTACTCGAAAAATAATTTATATAATTACTCGAAAAATTCAGAGAATACGAAGTTATTAAGAATTAAATAAAACGAATACAAAATAAGACAATAACATGACACTCAGGTCCCAGGTCATTCGTTTACCCCTAAATAAGTTTTCCCGAAGTCGAGACCTAGCTAAATCGCTTTCTCGCAGCCGGAAACGGTAGATTCACCTCATTTCATCATAAATCCTTAGGCCGTTTTCAAGATAAAGTTACAAGAATTGCTCTCTCTGTAGTATTTGATTGATATATCTATTGCGATATTTGGAGTTGTGTTGAAATGGGAAGGATTTCGTTGAACGGATATCTGCCAATACTACAAACGTAGGTAATTTCGCTATTAGCGGAGATTAATAGATTTGTGACGGTTGGACTTTCTAGAACATAATTGATTTAAGCTTTCCCAATTTGTCATATTGACTATCATATTAAATAATAAAAGAAAGTTACCATCATTTATGGTAATCCTGGTGCACGTGCCATGATTAAAATTAATTGGATTTAAGTAATTAAAGGAAAGGATTAAAAT
This sequence comes from Thereuonema tuberculata, assembly GCA_023159025.1. Lineage (NCBI taxonomy): Eukaryota > Metazoa > Arthropoda > Chilopoda > Scutigeromorpha > Scutigeridae > Thereuonema > Thereuonema tuberculata. The sequence goes on along the minus strand of JAFIDM010008419.1, from coordinate 53,043,108 downwards.
TAAGATTTTAATCCATTTTCATAAAATGAAAAATTTGATGATTTTGTTTCTACATTTGCTGATATATTAATTTACCAATGCACGGATAGCATTCATTTATTGTTTTTACGCCTTTAATGAGCATTTTACTAATAATCAGGGCAAGGATTCTGATGGCATTCATTTCATCTTTTAAATAGTTCACCACAGACATTGCTAACTTATATAAATCCTGTACATGGCCCCCAGATTACAGAAATGCATATTTATTAAATCATTTTTTCGTCATTTTTCTAAGTATTTTATTTTTATGTCATTTTATAGAATTTATTAGAATATTTTATACGTTTTGAGTCATTTTTCTCACATTTTTAATAGTTTATGATGCATTTTTTGCATATGGTACTGGATACGAAGACGAGAATCTTCACAACTTTGTTCGACCCTAATTTCTTGGAATTTTCACATTCCAGGAGACACACCAAATTATGACATTCAAATTTTTAGGTCATTTTTTAAAGTTTTCGGGTCATTTTATGGGATATTTACAGTCATTTTATAGATCATTTTTAGGTCATCAAAATCCGGGTCCTGCTAATAATAACCAAACTTTAACTTTATTTTCGAATTCTCAAGTTTTTATTTATTAATTTATTTGTTTTATTGATATTCTGAATAACTTCTGTTATATAGAACTTGGTATAAGTAAAGAGTTAAGGCCATTTTCTTGTAAAGACCCTTTTTTTTTTTTTTTGCAAAAGCAAAAAAAAAAAAATTTTGTAATCTACTTTTCTTGCTTACAGTGTTTCTGTCATCGTAAAGTGATATTCATTTCTAGCAGGCAAAAAGTTTACTATAAAAGATCCAAGTACAGATGATGATAATATAATAAAGTAAAAATTATCAGTTAAAATGTAATATTTTAGAAATATTAAAGAAATATTAAAAATAAGTCCTGCACATAAATAAGCTTTCACGTATTGGAGTTTGTCATCAGAAGGAATCTGGAACGGCCGTTTCGTTCTCATTGGGACTCATCAGCAAGATCCAATCTCAATGATAAATCCAGAAAGGCGTGAAAGGATAGGGAGATCACTTTTGCTCCCGAAAGTGGCCTACAAATCAAAATAAACAATAAAAAAGTGCTTTAAGTGATAAACTCAAAGGCTTATCACTTTGAAAGCACTTGAAAGCACCTGAAAGCTTATTTATGCGCAGGTCTTGGTTTTTTATTTCTTTAATGATTTCTCTGCACGTTAAATTTGTTTTCAAGTAAAATTAAAATTCCTAAAAAACCAATTTTAGAACTTGGTGCTTTACATAATTATTTATTGATGAGAGATTACGTCAATGGTATCATATTTTAATTTTGTACTAAATAGAATTATGAAACTGTTAGTTGATCGGAATTCTAATAAAAATAATAACAATAATAAAAAAACTGAAGAATTATCAGAAAATATTGATTTCTTTTCTATTACAAACCACATTTCATTATTGGCAAAATAAAGCACAATAAATGACTGAAATGGCCAAAGTTATTCCAAAAAAAGATGCCAGGTAATTCTTAAATTCTAAGTGAAATCAGACATCCGTATTTCTTATCTTTTTTTATCTTTATCTTTATCTCATAAATCGCCTGGGGTTATAAATTTCTGTGTGTTTCTTTTGTCGTTCACCTGAGGTCGCTGTCGGTTGTATCTCATATTTTGAAACGGTTTTTTTTTTTCCCATGTGTCTGTGTGGTTTCTCCTCCCCCCTCAAATTTTTCTCTCGGTTTTTGATTTTTATTTTTTCCTCTCTCTTATCCCAAAAATCGATAGGGCAATTTGAAGCAGAAGGCCCTCACTCCTCTGAGAGTCACTAAGTGTCAGGATGCTTCCCAGCTTCACTCTGGCTGGAGACAAAGTTTCTACTGCAACTTATAAAACTCTTCGAACCCATTCAATTCCCTTCCTAATTCAGTATTTCATCATCATTTACAGTAATATACGACAATATTTCAACGAGTATTTGATAATCTTAGCAGAAAAAGTAAATTTGCTCGTTAGAAACCTTGAAGTGATGATTCACATCCCTTAAGAACATCTCCATCCTTACAGGCCAGAAAACAGTGAAATGAAGACAAATGAACAAAATAAAAATAAATTTTGTAAGTAATTTATTCCTAGAAATCTTATTAATAGAATAACGCTGTTTTTTTAATACTCACAATATTTCGGCCTTCTTTGCGAAGGACCACAGTAGCTAAGTTATTTTTTTTAGCTAATTTTTCCACGAAAGTGAGGCTGTATGCACTCTAATCTAATTGATGGATTGATCATTTTGAAATTTGGTATACAACTTGCAGACGATATATGTTTTTATATCTGAAACTTTTCCGTTGAGAAATTCGCTCTTGTAAAGATGACAACAATTTCCACATACAATTAGAAAGCACAACAGATGGATTTCTGTATATCGAACAGTGCCCATTCATCTATTTAGAAATTTTCAATCCCACGCTTTGATATTGCGTTTAAATGGATTTAAACAATTTCTTAAAAAATATAATGAATCTATTTAATCCTTAATAATTATAAAAAGGGAAAATCTGTAGTTTGTTTGTAGTCTGTCATTCCATCACGTCTAAATGGAGCACGGAGCTCAATTAAATTTTGCATGCAGATAGTCTAGGACACGGGAAAGGATATAGACTACTTTTCATCTCAAGTACTTTCCGAGGAAAAGGCCCTCCAAATCGGAATGAAACAATTGCCAAACCCTTCGAGATGTCTCTAGTGCCGTTTTAAATCGCGCCACAGATCTCAATGAAAAACTTCCCAAACCTGTCAATGAGCGCCATTTTAAATCCGCGCTAAATTTGGTTGACAATGAGTGCATTTAAGGAGATTGTTTGCAGGTGCGGGCCACGATTAACTAAGGAGTTATCTGATACTTCTATAAGGCGATTTATACGGTAATGCAACGCAAGGCTTCCGTAGCGAAGCGAGGATAGTAGGCTAGTATTTCATAAAAAAAAGACACTTTCCGATTTCCGTGTGTTTTCACATTTTAAGAAAAATTATAAACAACATAAGAAATATAGGCGTTGAGTTCTTTCTTACTTTCATTTTCGTTAAGAAAAGAAAACCTTGATTTTTGCTAAAAATACTTAATTAATGAATTCTTTAATTGTATCTCATTCTAATTTACGACAATTGCTATCATATCATTTTCTGAATTTTTAGGCGAGAAAAGGTGTTTTTGTTCGTATTTTAATAAAAAGTAAATTCAAGTTGCGTTGAACAGTCTCCTAAGTTTTCCTACCATTCTTTGAGGTTCCTAAATATATTTTCTAGATATAGAAATATATACTAGATATTTCATATTTTTGGATTTACAGTGAACACGCATCATATTTAATTTATTTCGTTATTTTTTATTTATTATGCAATAACCATAATAATATACTCCCAACCTTTCCCTAGAACCTCCGTCTGTGTTCAGACGAATACTGGTCGGGAATTCCTCTTCAAAACCTACCATTAATGTTTCATTAGTTTCCAAGGCCAGTAGTGGAATGTTTTGTGATCATCATATTTTAATGCAACATATAGTTTTGGATTTTAATCTTTCGGACACAGTCTGTTTGAAAGCAAAAAGAGAGTTTTCATTTCGTAACCAGTAAGATTCCAAATTGAGACTATATTGAGACTCCAAAATCCTTTAAATGAAAATAGATTTTGAGTGATTAGCTTTTACAGAACGAATCATAAATGCTCTTACAATCAGATTTACATGATATTCAGTAACTATCGTATTTTAAGACTAGTTCAGAGTTTAGAAAATGGCTTAAATTACCTGAATTTGATAATCTGTATTATTAAAAAAAATTGTGCGTGCTTGACTACGGATGTCCGACTATTACAAATGGATTTCAATAGTCAATGAATATATTTTTTAGAATTTAAACTTTACTTTGTTTTTAGTTTTAGTTTACTTGATGTATTTTTTTCTTTAATAGGCTGTAATGTTTTGTTTTTTTTTTGTTTTTTTTTTTTTCCTGTTACGTATGCGAGGCTTCCTTAGCGAAGCAACTCGGAGTCGTCGAATGTAGGTGAATACAATTTTGTGCTAAAGCATAAATTTAAAGGCGACCCATTTAATAAAAAAGTTTAAAAGTAATAATAATAAAAAAGTACAATAACGAAAGGAAAAAAAAATTAGGAAAAAAATAAAAAAAGTTCGGAAAAGAAGAAAAAAAAATAATCCACGGGATATTGAGAAAAAAAAAAAGAAAATTAGATAAACTGATTCGAACCGACAATCTTCAGTGTATGAGTCGGAAACCTTACCCATCAAGTTTAGCTGTCAACTGAAATAAGATGTTTGCTTTCTAACATTTAAGCTAACAGCGGAAATCCAATGAAAACAATGCCAAATATCTCGTTCATGAAGGGGGGGGGGGGCGTCGGCCTCTGAAAATATCCCATTCCTAGTGTTTTGGCCATCAGTTTGTCGATCCTACCTTCCGTTCGGGAGTTGTTAGGGGTGGAAGACACGGACGGATGGACGGACAGAACAAATGTAATAACTACCGATTTTGGTCGTTATCACAATATCTGCCAAATGGATCGCTAAAATAAAACAAGGTAGGGATAGCGATTAGTAAACCAATCACAGTGCTTCGCAACGGCTTCTGATAAGTCATTTATGTTGCATTATTCCTTTAATTTCCTTATTATTATAAATGTGATTGCTGCGAATGCAAAAGACGCAATTGTTGCGATTATGATTGTTGTGATTGTTGCTGAGCTGTATTGTAGATGTGATTGTTGCGAATGCAAAAGGCGCAATTGTTGTGATTGTTGTGCGTTGCATTGTGGGATACTTGTCCACAGACAGACGGACAAACCGGGATTAGTAGGCTTCCTATCAGAAGCGTAAAAACCTGTATAAAAGTAGGATCTCAAGTTTTTAACTTCCACGAGAGATAACTTATCTCAATTTTGATATGAAGAATATTGAGATATTCAAAGATTTTATAAGTTTAATTATTTTTTAATTACGACGAAATTCCTAAGAATTTAACTTCCTCAGGATATCAAAATCCTTTAAATATCTACATTTCCTTGAAAGAAATAATTGAAATTAAATGAAACTGCTTTTCTTAAAATATTTTTCATAATATTGGAGATACGCTTATCTACAACAGCACTTCAATTTCTTCAATAGTTTCTACGATGTCATATAATTCCATTTAATTAAGATCAATTGTTTGTTTGTTTGTTTTTCCGAATTTAGTTAGTTTTGAAATTGAAGGAAATTTCTAGAGACCCCGTTTCTTTAATTTCACTTTTGGAAGAAATAATTTCAGAAAATGTTTGTTGATTTTAAAAGGTCTGAGAATATATCTAGTTTCGAAGTACTGTGAATACACAAACAAAATACTGGTTTACTTTACCGCTCTTCCTTTGATTCTATCAAAATATTTGGACAAAAGTTTATTTATGGTGAAAGATGCATCAGATGTTTGATTGAGAAGATTCACTTCACCATGCAATGTTTGCAAACGTCTTAGATGTAATAATTCTTTTTTATTTTTAGTTTTTCTTTTATTTTTTCATAACATTTTTTTTCTCAAAATTATGCTAAAGTTTAATAATATTCTAATTGCAGTGATTATAATATTTAAAATCAATGTTAAATCTTGCATTTAAGAGATAAATTGGTAAATCAAAGTTACTGATATCTTTTATGTATTTCAAATCAGTTTTATGCTGCTTGACTCTTCTTACTGTACATATAATTTGGTAGCATATTTTAAGAATAAAATATTTAACAACAGTGATAATTTTGAACTACAGTAATTCCTCACAGCTCGAGTCCATCACTGTCATTCAAAATTACTTCGAAATTTTGCTGTATTTTTCAGCTACCCATTTGGGAGCTATTGTTATGACGACCAAAAATCGGTAGTTATTGCGTTTGTCCTGTCCGTCCGTTCCTGTCTGTCCACCCCTAACAACTCCCGAACGAAAGTTCGGGACACCGGATTTCACCATCATGTTCAGAGGCCCAAACAACGTAGGAATAGGGTATTTTCAGGGGCCAACGCCTCTGTTCAGATATTTGGCATTGTTTTCATTGGATTTCTGCTTATAGCATAAATGTTAGAAATGCAGTCATCTCAATTTAGTTGTTAGCTATAGCTTGAAGCTTTAAGGTCTCGGACTCATATACTGAAGGTTGTCGGTTCGAATCCGTACAGCTACTTTTTTTTTTTTTTTTCCTCAATGTCCGCATAGGTTCTTTTTTTTTCTTACGTTAATGTACTTCCTTTTTTATTGTTTTTTTTTTTTTTATTATTATTAAGGGTCGCCCTTAAATTTATGCTTTAGCAGAAAATTATATTCACTTGTTTAAGTTTACTATAGACACCATTTCACGTTAAAGGACGATTGTTTGAATCTTCAGTATATTAAATGAAATACGTTACATGAAAATGCAGTAGGGAATGTTATCTTATTTTTGTTACGGAATGATTGACTGACTATGCAATGGTAATGTGACTATTCTAAATGATAATAATACTTTCAAGGGCTCTGGATTTTCGGAGTATTTTCCACTTTTTACAAAACTGTTTAAAAAAAATTAAATTTTTAAAATTTTTAAAAAGTTTTGTAATAATAATAATAACAACAATAATAATAAACTTAAAATAAATTTTTTGAAAAGGATAGGAAGCTAGACGTGAGAATTTGAAACACAAAATGTGCCCAAATCCTATATTCCCGTTAAAAGTTAAAAAAAAATCAGTGAGCGGAAACAACAAAAATAAACTTTTAAACAAAAATTAAAAACTTTTTTTAAGCTGTTTTTTTACTTAAAAAGTAATATTATTTAAAATAAATAAAGATTTTTAAAAAGTTGTGGTTTTACTTAAATGTGGTTTGTTTTAATAAAAAAAGCAAAGTAAGTAAAGTCATTCTGACTTTAAGGAATAATCCAGTGAATAGTTTAAGAAACTGTATTTTAAAGTCAAACTTTTTTGGCAAAAGTACTTTTAATGTTGAATACCGGAACCTTTTTAAGTTTTTATTTGAATTATTCCTTTCCGTAATTAAATGTTCTTTCCGGTTTCCTGCGTTAATGTAAAACTTTAAAAATTCTTCTTTCTGAAGTTAGGTTATTTGTAAAATTAGGGAAATGCTGTTTGTTGAAGATTTTTAACCACAAGTCAGTATTGAAATAAAGTAATTTCATTACTAATGTCACGTGTCTAAAATATGGATGCCTTATTTGCAAGTTGTTTGAAAAATTGTTAAACAAGTTATTTGATTAAAAGTTTGTTTGGCTTAAGAGATGTCAAGAGAGTTTAACAGGAAAACATGAGATTTCAATGTTATTTACCGAATACCAATAAATATGCTAAAATTTTACAATTATTTTGGTGGTTGTGCAGTTGTCGTTCAGGTCACAAACAACGGAAAGAGAAGTGGCAGTTAGGAGCCTAATCTCAGCCATAGCTTAGATCATTACAATAGATGTATTTAAGATAAGATAATTTTGTAAATAAGATAATTTAATCTTAATTTATATATTACAGTTTATAAGATATGAAGGGCCATTATCTTGTTAACTTTTGTTCACTTTGTTTCTTGGGATCACTGAGCTGTAAGATACTGGGCGAATCCAGCTTGATGATGGTTCTGGATTTCCGGTATTGAAAACATTAAAAACAGATCAGTGATTCCTTATTTATGTGCGTGTATGCTTTTTATTGTGATGTTTGTAAAAATAGTTGTCCTACATTATTGTGACTTGATACTTTAGGATCACCCATACAATTTTAAATTAAGTTATTAACATTATTTTTTATTTATCAATTTCGCTTGTAAATTGTTTTTTTATTCACATTTTGAATAACTACTGTCTTGGAACCTACAGGCATGATTAAGAGTTATGGTCATTTTTTCAGCGACCTGGTAGTAACAAGCTACAGGATATGAAAGCTCTATTTATAGAAAGTTTCATAATATTATTGTCATAATGGTTTTTGAAAACAATTTTCGATTACATCTATGACATTACATATAACAAAACTGCATATCTCATAATGTTTAAGCTTTAAATTCTTTACATTGTAATGTACTTTACGGTAAGTAATGTGATTTACAAAAACCTTCGAATAAATAAAAATGAACTAAAAGACATTTCATTCGATAAACAAAACAATTAACGTGCTGTGGAAAATTTTTAAAAGGATAGAAAACAAGAGCAGCACTTGAGTAAACAAAACAAAAGGAAATCGCCTTTCTGATTCATTTATGGGGAGGGAATTGGGAACGGCCGTTTCGTCCTTCTGCGGACTCGTCAGCCCAAACCTCGCCCTTCCCGATAAAGGAATCAGAAAGGTTCTTTCTGATTCCTTTATCGGGGAGGGCGAAGTTTGGGCTCATGAGTCCGCGGAAGGACGAAACGGCCGTTCGCAATTCCCTTCCCCATAAATGAATCAGAAAGGAGTTTTCCTTTTCTATTGTTTACTCAAGTGCTGCTCTTGTTTTCTTTCCTTTTAAAAAGACATTTCATTGTTTTAAACAAATCTTATGCTTAATTTACAGTTTTCTGAAATTAAAATGTGGAAGGGAAAAAGAAAGAAGTTCTGTCGTGATGAAAGTAATGGTAGTTAGACAAAATTAATTATGAATAATTTTGATACGACACCCTCAGGATAGCTACTAGTCACTTACTCAGAGTCGAATGGTGGTAAATTATGGTCTGGAAATACTAAATGAGCTGAGCGCAGGCATTGCCTCAAATTGAGGGGTTTTTAAGCTTGCCTAGCCTAACCCTGAAAGAGCAAATTATTGGGGAAATGATTTGAAAGGGTTGGTGGTTATGTACAAACAAAAAATATGCACTTTGCCGCTGTAATTGATATAGCTAATTTTCTTTAGTACATAAAATTACAGCCGCAAAGTATATATTGTTTTTGTTTTTTGTACAGGACCACCATTTTGTACCTTTTCCCCAATAATTTGCTTTTTGAGGGTTAGACTGGTATTGCTTTAAAAAACCCTCAATTGTACTTTACACTTGAATTACAACAGCTTGAAAAATGCTATTGTAATTCAACGAAAAATGCTTTTACCAATGTTTTATGTAATGTACAATGCTTATATAGCTTAAGTATATTTATTAACAAGTCTCCTGTAATTTGTGAAAGACTGCTAATAATATATGAAGTTGTTTTTTGTTTTGATTTTATTAAATCTTCTGGCGCTTCCATCTTCTATGTTTATCTAAACAGCATGTGACATTTTATAATTAGTAATACCCAAGTTTCTATAATTTAGCATTTAGTTGGGTTAAATATCCCTGTAATTCCTTACATTGCCTTTTGTTGGTGAAACTGAACTTTTTGCCTATGAAGGAAAAAAAAAATACGTCATCTTTCCTTTTTGCAATGCTTTGTTGACGTTGTGTTTTTGACGTTGATGTTCATTTTTATTCCTAAAATCGTTTGACCAAGCGGATGTCTTTTACTATCTCTGACATTGATGGATGGATGTTCATCGAATGTAAATAATGCAACGGAGAAAACAAACTTTATCTCCATCATTAGCATATTTCAAAGCCAACACAAGATTCCCAGGCGATCGGGTTGCGGTAGCATCCTGATTCCTTATCGATTATTACTCAAGATTCCTCCCACCTTCCTCCCACCCTAGGGACAGTTAAAAACCCTACTGAAGAAGAAAATGAAACCGGTAAAATTTATCTACCTGTATAAAAGAGCAATTTTGAACCAAAGAATAATTATCTCGAAATTTCCATGAAAATTTTTCGAAAGGTGACCTTCTCCCGATTGTGTTTCGCCGAGATTACTCCCCTTATCCGGCTAAATGAAATTTTTGCGTTTGATTCTCGTTTATTCCCACGCTCATTCAGAACTTAATTAAAAAAATCTGAACAAAATTGCGTAATGAGCAGTGAAATATTATAGAGGTAGATGTATTTTAGTAATCCAGTTTTCTCAAAACATCTACATACATAACAGCAACTGTCTGTTTGCATTGTACTTTTCTAACTTCGAAGCAAGGCATCTTAGACAAAAATATGTGGGGTAAATTTAATATCAAATTTTAAGAAATGATTGCAGAAAATTATCTACATTTTTTGTTTATAGGGAGACCAAACTTAAGTTATATTTTTCTAACATTGCAGGAAACAGGACAAACACGTCCTTATTTGGAGATCAATCAGTTCCTAAGTTGTATGGTTTCTTTCTTAAATCCTATGGTGTTCCATAGGTGTCTTGCGAAAAAAAAAACAGGATTCAAAAATTATTATTTTAAATTATTGCAACTTGATTGCTGAAATTGTAAATTATATTATTAAATTATAATAATATTAGCTGGCAGCGTCGTAATTCCCTCTAAAATTTCAAATTTTCAGCAGGAGTGTCAAATTCACTGAATAAATCCTGAAGTAATTGTGGAATAACTTGATTAGGTTAAAGAATTGAATTCATATTCCCACTACAACAAAGTTAGCAGTACTGTACACACTGATGTGACATTATAGAAATGTATTTGACTCTTAAGTATCCAAAAGTGTCGCTGAAATCGTCGGAAACGATGAAATCCTCACAGTAATTTCTTTCGACTGATATTTCCTGATATCTAAACTGCCCTTTATCTTCTGAATTGTTTTCTTTGTCATTGAATCAATTGTTGCCATAGGTTGCTACCATTTCCATTCTCCATTTTTAAAGTTAATCCTTGAGTCAGTCTTTCGGATTATCTTTAGGATTAATCTTGACTGTCTTTCTAGATCGCATTTAGCAATTTTCAAGGTTATATTCTGTTTATCGGTTAAAAGATACATTTAAAAATCTCAATAATCTATCAAATTCTAAATTATTAAGCTTTTATGAGCTTAATAAAACATTAATATGATTTCCCTTTAGGAATTATCCATCTACTTACTCAACAACACGTATTCTTTCTTTCCAAAATATCTTTTTTTTCAAACCCCTTAAATTTCAATATTAATTTCTGTATGATTACGCCACCATAACCATGTGTAGCACGCGTGTACTATATTTTTTTTTTTTACTTCACTGGGACCATAAATTAACGAGGGGAAAAATAATCCGAATTAAATTCCCTCGGCAGAGGTTTATCGCTAACTGGAGAGATTCCGACTATGCAAGGCTTAATTAGGAAGGTAAAATAAATTAATGCGAAAGTGTAACAAAACAATAAAATGTTTAATAAAACAATCTTACTTTAAATTTGAATACAATCTCTCACAGAGAATTTCAAAAGATAAATAAACTAGAAATACATTTCTATTTCTATAACGTTAATTACTTAATGCTTCAAAGTTAGATATTATCTGTGCGAGTTAATCGAAAGTCCGTCTTCGGCTCGCTTGCCTGAGTCTCAATTCTTCGGTTAAAAGTTAATCTTAAGATTTCGGGGTTTGGACGAAGAGAGTACGAAACTCACGGAAATAAAACAGTACTCACTGGATAATATTTCTGCTTTCCGTTGAACGGGAACTACGAAGTCTCCTTCGGACATCCACGTCGTGTATCGGTAATCCTCCTAGAATCCAATATGGCGACCCACGTTCGAAATAGAATAGTGATCTTCGTCCAATCGCTTTTCACCGAGAATACGTCTTTAAAGCATTATCCTTCACAGGTTTTACTGAGAGAATCAATCGGGATTTCTTCTCAATAATCGATGCATACTAATCGCAGCTTTTCACTTAGAAACTGGATTTCTGCAGTACGGAACCTTGAACTTCAAACTGCGGTAGCGTACGGCTTCACTATAGCTGGATACTTCGTAGCTATCAAATAATGTAGTGATAAAGGATCCTAATCGTTATCACTGGGATCTTGGAACTAACTGCACTTCAGCGAATAAGGCACAAATTCTTTCATCACTGGGAAACTTGGCGCTAGGAAGCGGACTCTCTTGCGGCCGTCAGGAACAAATCCTATCTGCAGCTAAACTACCAACGAACTGCGTTGTGCGGCGACCAGTAACACATCCTCTCCGCACCGAAACTGCCAACGAACTGCCGATCTGAAGCGTGGCTTTCTTCTCCGAAATGCACTGAGCACGGACTCGTTAATTGCATAACAATGGGCCGCTTGCGCGCTTATCATTGTTTAACAATTACTCACGAGATTTCTGTCCGAAGCCTGAATCGGCGATATGGGCGCTGCCATTTTGAAAACGTGGATTCAGGAATGCTTTTATCTATTTAGGCCTTCAGTGTGAAATGGAAGATACTGAAAGATAAGTTTTCTTTCACACAAACACAATTTCTTTGTATGAGATACGTATTGTATGAATTAGAATTTCGAAATATTATGTCCACTAAATATTAATTTTCTTTATTTCATTCTATTTTTTTCTATGTTTATTCTATTTTTGTCTCATTCTTTAACAATTGTTTTGTAGATATTTCAAACATAATATTCAAATCATTTTTGCTGCTTTAACTTTGCGTTAAAAATATCATCTTAATAGTATATTCTTCATAAATAATGTTAAGATGAACAGATGGAGTATTTTGTTGTAGAATTGTTACTTGTGCTTCATAGCTGAGTACGCTACACACTGAGCCACCACTGCACTTCTGCTTTCACTCGACACAGGAAGTATTAAGCTAACATGGGAAAAAATACTCAAAAAATATCAAATATCTCGAAAACAGTAGGTTGCAGGATCCCAAACCCAGATATATTTTGTAAGTAGGCTACTTTGTAAGTACTTTCATCTTACAAAGGGGCATTAAAATCCCTGATATACAACCTTTGTCCTCTCCTTGTAAGTGATAATATAACTTAAAGGAAATCATCATTAATAGAGTACACAAACAGCAACGAAATGAAAACAATATTTTCATCCATTATTTGTAGTTGTTTAGCAGGAACGTCGGAGCTGAGGGGGCAGGGGGGGGGGGGGGGATCATTAATTAATTTTTGCAAATATCTTTCCCCCCCCCCACACTCATGCAGAAGTTCGGACGCTTCTGTTGTTTAGTCTAACATAAAGTATAAAGTTTACAAAGCATTTAGTGTAAAGTTTATTTAGTGTTCTAAAGAACACAGAAAAACTTCCTAAACTTCTTAATTGAATCGACGACTTCTTCAGCTGCTCTCTTGTGACTAAATGTCAGTTAAGACTAACTTATTTAAATTTCTTAATGAGGAGAGTTAATTACTTTTGCCGCTTGAAATATAGAGGTCATTGATCCTGTTAGGTTTAGAACAATGAAGGTCACGTGACAGCAGTTATTCTTGCTAAGCTCTGAATGCCTGGGATTGCCCTCGGTAGAAAATGGAAGAGATGATATTAACAGAACATCTCCTACAGTTTAAAATTTAAAAAAGAAGATTTAAATTTTTATTGCTAAGGCAGACAGAAAAGAATTATCAGTAGCATGTAGTTTTCGAATATTTGTCTGGAAGAACGAACGCTTTTTTATCTACAACAACAATTCAGCTTCTAAATTATTGAAATGTATTACTTTGATGAATATGCTTGCAAGACCTGAAAGCAAAGGAAATTTCCTAAAAAGGTGGTTGCTAATGAATTACTCGACGAGGAAGCTACTACATCGATGCCGCCTCTAGTTCCTATGACATGGGTATTCTTTAAATGTTCGGCCGCCAGAGATCCTATGGTTAGAATCCGAAACATCACGTATATACCGAGTTGACGATTGCGTATCTCAACATCGTAGCTGACCGAGTCCAGTCATACATGTAAACATTTTATCCTCATGCAGATGGTTACTTCCAGCAATGCGCCGATGCACAAAGCCCGCATCACTGTGGGATGGGTTTGTGAACATGACGATGACTTTTCCTTGCTGCGGTGGCCCGCTCAGTCCCCGGATCTCAGCCCGATTGAAAATTGTGGAATGAGATGGAACGGGCTGTTCTCTCCCGGCCTACAGATTTTAAAACAAGATGGCACTATGTGCCGTAAACCATCGTACTCGAACACCACCATAAATTAGAATTCTTACACTCCATCCCGAGCTAACTCGACTGAACGGCTCTTCATCCAAGAACTAAGCAATATTTAAAAAAAACGGAGTGCTAATGATTATCCTAAAGAATTCGTTAATCTGCATGTAAAGAACATCCTCTAAAAGATATACAATAACTGCAACGAACATACCACAAGAAGCATAGACTTTTTAGACTACATAGAAATATGTTATGCTTATTTGTTCCCCGTGCTTTCAAAATTAAAAAAGAATTGTACATGCTTTAGATAGCTTGGCTGTAACTCGTATAAAAGCAATTATTCACAACCTTAATAAAAAGTCCATGAATGAAAGCGATGTTGTCCATCCAATTAATAGAAAAGAACAGTTGTGTATATATTGGGAAGACCCCTTAAATATCGACTGAGGGAGCGTGCCAGGGCTGTCCAAAAACATAATACTAATTACATCACGGCACTTCATGTTAACAAACGGACACTCATTGGATTTGGAGAATTCGGCAATTTTGGCCAAGGCTGAAAAGACGCTCAAATAGAAGATATAAAGAATCTGTGTGTATTGAGCAAAACGAGAATGCATACAACCAAGTGCTTTCGGTTCAATCTACTGCATACTACAGCCATAAAACGTCTCCAAAGATTCCACTATCGCAACTAACCACAAAGCAAAAAAAATTTCCAAGTTCTTGTGCTTTGTGATTTTTTTTTGTATTAACTATTAATTCTTAACCGTGTAATATGTAATAGCAATTTCTAAAGAAATTAACTTAGTAAATAATAAAGAAATTAATGATACTGTGATAAGAAAGAATATCAAAATCACTTTTAATAAGCTTAGTCCTTGATGCTTTAGCAGAAGCTTATTAGTATAATAAACTTTAGATTACAATGTTCGAATAATAAAACAAATTTAATACAACAGCAAATTATAACTTTGAATAATATACAGGGCGATTCCGAAAGGTGCGTCAAATATTGAGCCGTAAAAAACAAATAAAAAACTTCCTATAAGCATGGATCCGGAAATGAATAGTTTTGGAGAAAAACGTCTTGTATCATTATTTAATGTAGGTGTGTTTGTTTCTTGTTTTGTGTTGTTGATACAGTATGATGCGAGAAAACGTATTGGATATATTCATTGTTTTGTTTTGTTGGCATTTATTTTGACGAATTCCAAGTGGTTTCCGTTATTTGTGTTGACTCAATACAATGTTTCCTGCAAACTATGTTTTGCGCGAAAACTATTCATTTCTGGATCAATTAATTGTTTGTTTTTGGTTTTACAACACCTTTTATTAAATCATTCGTTCCCTATTTTGCTTCTATTTGTGCTTCATTTTATGAATATTTGCAATATTAATTCTTGGAATATAGGCCACTCTCATCATCCCACAGAATTCCACTTCATATTTATATATTCTCGTACTTACATTTCTATGGCTTCCGACGATTCTCCATTTTTATTAACGACCTTCTTGTCATACATCTCACTCTATCTCTCTCTTCTTCATCATCTTTATTTCATTGTAGTCTTCGCAATGAAGACTGTAATCGAATAAGACATTTTTTTAAGAAAAACCGTAAACTTCAGAGAAATTAAATCCTCATTACTTAAGTTTACTTGAATCTTACAATTGTAAAATAGGGACTCTTGCGCAATGGATTATCTAAAAGGAGATTAAACTTTATTATTTAAGACAACGAGATGTTAATAGAAAGGGAATCGAATCAATTGTTTAGATTTCAATGCTTTTTCGTGGAAATTTGTCACCTTCAGCTAATTTATAGATAATGACTCATTTGGAATAGTTTCAGAAAGAACCAACGCACGGACTTAGTGATTTGATAAGCCTCACTTCCTAGACACGATTGCTGATCATTGGAGCTTTACATCCTTGATTTTTAGTAATATTTTGACAAGCAAATGGTAGAAGAAGGAAATTCCAATGGGAATGAATTCTCTAAGTTCAATCTCCATTTTGAGTAATAACTTCTTTTCTCCCTTGACTGATTTCTTTTGCTCACAGACAACCGTATTTCCGGGAGAAATCGAGAGTCCGTGACGATCCTACGTCGACTCAGCACTAAAGCCACTTTACTAAGACAATCGATTCATCTTCTCGATTTCTTTGACTTAGCTTTGCTGAGGGGGAGGGGAAAAGCACATTCCTCGTTACTCTTAAGACCAGCCGCAATCAACGATCGTGGCCGGTTAATGAAAACCAATTCTTAACGCTTTTGTTTTGGGTTTCTTATCAAGGTTGACCCGAGGTCAACCGTAAATGCACTAAAATTAACAAAGACCTGATAATTAGAAATGCCTGTCTAATATAATCGTTTTAGCATTTTCAGATAAAAAGTTCAGTTTATTTTGATTACGAAGCTTTAAGAATATCTTCTGTAGAATATTGTAGATCAGTGGGAAGATTCTCATCGATAACACTTATGCTGGCCGAACACGTATCAATTTTCTTCAGTATTGATGGTCAATTTTATTGATATCAACCGTTTCCATCAATAAAAATGATCAATATTGATCATTTCAAGAAAATTGATATTGATACAAAAAAAGGATCAACTTCAGTTGGCAAGAAGTATTGATGGTGCGCGAGCGAATCACATGAACGGATGAAATCACGTGACAATGGTGACGTGCAAGGCGCCGCTTTGAAGCGCCGTAAAGCATCAATAATCAGGTCAATACTAGAATAGAAAAAACTGTGTGTTCGCGCATAATATCAACTGTCAATATCAATTTTAATCAATATTGACCGTCAATACTGAAGAAAATTGACACGTGTTCGGCCAGCCTTACACAAGCACTTCATTATCAGGGAACCAAAGAAGTTCCTGCGGTTTTTTCAATGTTGTCATTTATCTGAAAAACTTCATGGACTTTCGATTACATGATATTTTTTTTGTTATCTCTGGCCGATTTAAATATACAGGTACCTGGAAGAGCGACCTTTGCTCGGTGGAATAAAACGAACGTGAAGTCAGAACACTGTAGACAGTCAGTTATTTAACTCCCTTTTGGGGAATGGACAGCTCCGCAGTGAATACTTGCGATGTTGACAGGAAAAATTTTTAAAAATTATTTTTTATTAGAGGTAAAATAAATATATTATTTCTTATAAAACAGTAAAATAAATGTATTATTTTATTACATGTAAAAACGCACGAATTTATTAAAAAATAAAATAAAATGAAAATAACGTAAGAACACTGTCGACAGTCACCTGGTTATTTAGCTCCCTTTCGGGGAAATTGATAGCTCCGCAGTGAATACACGCTACGTTGAAAGGAAAAATTTTCAAAAATTTTTATTTAAAATTATTATTTTATTAGAGGTTAAAAACGGACGAATTTATTAAAAATTAAAATGAAACCAAAATAAAGTAAGAACACTTCAGACCTGGGTACCCAAGTCCCAGATTAATTATTTGCTCTCTAAATAAATTTTCCCGAAGCCGAGACTTATCTAAATCGCTTTCTCGCACGCGAAAATGGTAGATTGACCACATTTCATCAAAATCTTAGGATCATTTTCAAAATAAAATTTACATAAATTATTCACTTTATAGTATTTGATTGATAAATCTTAGCATAAGCTATTTTTCAACATCCAGGATAAAAGAATATAGAAGGGAAAATCTCCTTTATTCATAATGCTCAATCGATAACTTTTTGATTACATATAGTTTCCCGATGTTTGCGGCTGTTCCCGGGGGAGATCTATCTCTACAACAAATCTTTGCCATATCATATTTTACAACTTCTGGGAAGGAAAAATATAGAAGAATCATCAAAAGAACCCTATTTAATCATGATTCTCAGTCAAAAACTTTTTTGATTACCTGATAATTTCCAGGTGTGCGCTGCTGTTCTCGAGAAGATCTACTTATACAACAAAATGTTAGCCATACGCTATTTTGCAGCTTTCTGGGAAGAAAAAAAGTAGAAGAATGGATAAGAGCCATTCTCATTTACTAGAATGAACTCGTTAACATATAAATGAATTATATGAGAGAATTTTGTTGATCAATAATGCTAAATTATAAAGCTCAAATTAAAAAGGGTTCGTAGAATACGTTTAACTACGGCAATTGGATTGTAGCGATAATGCAATTATTGTACAGATGTAAAGATAGATAAATACATTGAAAATCAATTGAAAGCCAGCTGTATTAATTCTAGAACAAAATGACAAATGGTCTGGTTAAATGCATTTCCATTGCATTTTGATTAATCTCATCGCAATGTATAATGCATCAATTCGAATAGTTTAACTCAGCTTATTGAAATGCCATTAGCGATAGGCGACACCTATTGGAAGTTTCCTGCTTTTTTAATTCGGTGAGATTAACGTAGATTACATGACCTCCCTGTAAAGAATAAACTTCACCTTTTAATCACTTTAATTTTGAGAAAGTATAGAAATGTTAAAAAGTCTTACTGCTGTTAAAAAATCCACTTAAAATAAGTTTCGTGAAATTGTTGTCTTTGTACGCTGCTTATTAGAAACGTTAGATAGTAACTATCAGGAACGGAAGTAAGAAAAAAAAAAAACCCAAATCAATTCAGTTTTGTAGTAAGCGACCCCATACAATTTGTAATCTATCAAACGCTACCATTGCATAAAGCTGCTATTGATTGGCGCGCAAAACTCATTTTTTAAAGCCATTGCAATTCAAGGATCAAATAGAATATTAAGCGATATCGGCAATGAGTTTATTTAGTATTTCTACGTCCCATTTTGCCCCAATCTGATGACTTCGAGCAAGTGGCCAATGGCTCCCTTGAACCGGAAGTAGCCATTTTGGGTCTAAGGTATCAAAGTCGTTCTCAGCGTTGTCGATTCAATACAGATAAACTCCAATCTTGTCCAATTACTACGATTTTCTTTACCCAGTCATTAGACCTTCCTCTCCTCTGCCATTTTGTACTACTCTTAAACCAGAAGTGGCCTGAACCGAAAGTCGGATTTTGTTTTTCAAATCTCCAGGCCATGAGTAGGTATGACTCATGTTCCTATTATCGGTTTGGGTTGTGGAGGGCGAAAGACACTCAGCACGGAACCCTACTAGTTCCCCCGACGAGTTCACTAAAATGCTTTTAATGGAGACTTGCCTAGCGTTTACGAATATATCGGAAATTGCTTGTAATTTATATCGACTGATAAGGGTAGAATCTTATCGTATCTTTGTCCAATGTGGAGTTATCATCGAAGAAGTTTGCCATTAAAAGAATCGACGTTATTTTCAAAAATGAAAAAAACTAAATCAATAGATGAGTATAAAAAGTTCAGAATTTATAATAATATGGTATAAAGAATTACAGTAATATAAATCGTGCTTACCATGTATGTAAGCTGTCAATACATGTGGCTGGATAATGGATCAGCAAGAGACCATTACAATATAAAAATTATACGCAAACGAACATAAGTCACTCAATTTTATTGTGTAATCTACATCCCACTCTTTTTAATACCAGTACAGGTTTTATTGTGATTTTTTTTTTGAGGTAAACCAATATACTGATGTTTTTACTTGTATATAAATTATCATGCATTAATAATTCTTTAACTTTATTGACGAACTACTTACAACAGTTCAGTTTTTCAAGAATAGATGTAGTGAGATAAGATAAAAAAAAAACACGTTTAAGGCGTTCCGCTGTATTGGATGGTCATTGTGGTCGCGGTAGATCAAGCTAGCAGCGTTTCGTGATTAACGGACTAAATTGTGGTCAGTTGGTCAACCCTACGCTATATAGCCTCATTGTACGTTATGTGAAGCCTAGGATCTGTCGCTAGGAGAAGGGAACTCTTGACCACTACCTGGCGGCATCTTCAGTATTCAAATGCTTGCGGGTCCCTTACTGGAATCCATTAGAAAATGTCACCCCTCTTTCTTATTCATTTGTAACTCGAACTTGTAGTTTACGCATACGATAATCGTTCGCGTGGATTTCGTTCCTGTGGAACAGCTGACAAATGACTTCCACTCTAACGAGTGTTATATAAATTCACCAGAATCTGCAACATTTATTCATCCTTTTGATTATACTGAACTGCGAACATGTGGTTGTAAACTTTATCTTAACATGGTAAATAAATCACTTGTGGTTTAAAGTCGTTTTAAAGTTCTGCTGCGGCTGAAAGCGTTACAGCTTTTGCTTCAGTGAGGAAATGTTCGCTTTCCGTGCATTCCTTCCGTAAATATTTTGACACCGAAGTTTGAAAAATGGAAGCCTTAGCGAAGGTTTTTCGCCTTTTTTTTTCCTTCACTTTCGCGTTTTCACATTTCCACGCTCAACTTACAATTTTTTTCATTTTTTTAATGCATTTATTGAGCAGGGAGTAAATGCATTTAATATTACAGCATCCGCAGCAGTCTGCTATGACGGTACCAATACACTACGCCACCTGTAGGGAAAATGAAGAACTTCACTGCATTCAATATCAATTTAAGGGTTTGTTCTGTATTTATTATTTTCAGTGATTACTGTAGAAAATACGAAAACAAACAAAAGTAAAGAAGAAAAACTTTTGAAGAATAGATATAAAAGAGACCATAACACACATATCTTCAATAACAAAAATATATCTTCACATAACATTGACGACACATTTATAGTAATTAATAATAAAAATAATGTCAACACGATCCTCCAAATTTTCAATCAATTCAACAGTAATATACAATTCACCATGGAAACAGAAGTCAATAATGATTTAGCTTTTCTAGATGTACTAGTCACTAGGAATACAAACACTTATGACACCACTGTTTATAGAAAACATACCAACACAAACATTATGGTCAATTTTCTTGCTGCCAGTCCCATGATATACAAAACAAATTCATTAAAGTTCGCAATAAAAAGAGCATTGAAAATATGCAGTAATGGAATATTATTATGTCAAGAACTAAATTATATTAGGAGCATCTTTATGAACAATGATTATCCTATAAAATTTATTAACAGATTAGTCACTAGATTATTAAAATGGGAAAGAAGCGCAAAAATTAGTAATCATACCAAAGATGATTCTAAATATGTGTCCATCCCCTTTGACGACAGGTTAAACAGTAAACTAAAACCCATTCTGGGCATGGTGAATATTAAAACGGCACACAGAGCAAACAATACGTTAGGCAAGTTACTAACAAGTAATAAACCAACAACTAACATAAAAGATAAAACTGGGGTTGTATATGGCCTCCGATGTAAAGGGGGTGATAAAAAGTGTATATACGTGGGCGAGACAAAAAGAAGGGTCTCCAAGCGTATGTCAGAGCACGAGACTGCAATCAAAACTCGTAATAAGCAATATTTAACAACAATCCATCATCAAAAAACAGGACATGAAATTATGTATAACAAACCAATAATCCTTACCACAGAAAAGGATTGTTATCTTACGAAGTTCTATGAATCATTAATAATCAACATGCACAGATGTTACAATACAGATGTATCTATTCGAAATGCATTGTTGTATGATTTGAAATGATTCTGTCAACTTGATGTATTATTAAGAATATTCTTTGTTATTATGTTGTAGTCTTGATTACTTATGTTTTTAAATATGTTTTTCTTTATATATGCATCTGAAGACGAGAAAATAATCTCGAAACATGTTATGTGAAGATATATTTTTGTTATTGAAGATATGTGTGTTATGGTCTCTTTTATATTTATACAGTCTACACACAATGAATAACTTTGATTTTGAAGAATAGCTTTACGATTATGTAAAAGTATTAAGGTTTGGTTAGGTCTTCCTTCCGTCGCGTCGTCTGTATATCTACGATTAAAAGGCTTTAGTTTACACCATGAATGTGAGCTGCTAATATATACAGTTGGATATTGGATCAGCAAGAGTCCATTACAATATAAAAACAAGTGAATATAATTTTGTGCTAAAGCGTAAATTTAAGGGCTATGCATAATAAAAAAATTAAAATGACAGTAAAAAAAGGAAGTTCATTAAGGTCATAGGAAAAATATAAAGAAAGTTAGGAAAATATAAAAAAAAATGACTCGGACATTGATAAAAAAAGATTAAGAGGAAAAAAAGTAAGATATACGGGTTTGAACCAACAACCTTCAGTATATGAGTCTGAAATCTTCACCATCAAGCTATATCTAACAACTGAAATGAGATGGTTGCATTTCTAACATTTAAGCTAATAGCGGAAATCCAATGAAAACAATGCCAAATATCTCGAACATGTCTCAATCATTGATTTTGATGAAGTATTAAGGGTGATATGGCGTACCGACACAAAAACACCTTCAATCTTCAACTTAGATAATTGGCTAAATTCGTCTGTCTGTCTGTAGCTCGATATAATTAAGCTATTAAGATAGATCCAAGGTTCTCAATGATAGATACCATTGAATCAAGGTACTCAAATTGGATGAAATATTAGTTCATTTTGTCATTCCAAGTTGTTTTCATGAAATTTTATCCTTGGCAACTGACCTAGACAACTGAAATTCTAATAAAACATACGTTCAAAACCAAATTATTTTGTTACCACTACACCCATTTTAATGAAATTTGGCATACTTACTCAGTTTTTTACGCTGATTTCGAAACTCAAAACCATTTTTGCCGTAGAAGCTTCGTTCACAAGTTAGCGCAGTATTTAGATTACAAAGATGAGTTTTAAATGCCTTTTGGCGTTATGGATCAAAAATAATAATTATTCCATTCTTACTTTTAGTAAAATTTATTTACAAGGACAAATTTTAGATGTGGTTGGTATATATTTACCAGAGCCAGTTTTTATTCATGGACAGTTACTTGTTGCTATTTCTCGAGCACGTCGTGCTTGCGACGTCAAAATCAAAATTCTTGACCGAATACACCAAGGACATCTGATAGAAGGATCTGATGCTGTTTTAACAAAAAATATAGTTTATAAGGAGATATTTACTTTATAGTTGATAGTTGATAATAAAATGATTTTTTTATGCCTCTCGTCCGACAGGCTTTGCTGCTAGTTGAGAAATATTATATAAGGATTACGTCCTCAATCAAGTTATTGTTGCAAGATTACTACTGTTACATTTTGAAATTATCAAAAAAAAAAATTATTCCTAACTCAGTAATAACAAATTAAGACTGTTTACGCTACATTGCATGTATCTTCGAATAATTAATTGGA
>JAFIDM010008419.1:52983436-52993888 GCA_023159025.1 Thereuonema tuberculata | reverse complement strand
TAAATGGTTTCGATTCGATTAATTTTAATTATATTAAAGCTCGCGTATGCCGTGCCGGCGTGGTCGTGCGGCTTCAGGCGTCGGTCTGCCGTGCGGCCTGTGTGGCGGTACCCGGGTTCAAATCCCGGTCGAGAGAATGGATGTTTCAATCTTTCTTCTTCTGTGTTTCGTCCGTTTCTCCCCTGGTACTTACTATCTCAGGGTTATTTCTGGATGGGATGTAAATCTCGTCCCCTTCTGAAATTTCCTAACCTCATCCTAACATTGTCAGGTAGGGCTAGCCCGTGGTCCATAGTTGGTCAAAGTCGATGAAAGGAAGGAAAGCTCGCGTATATTAAGAGAATTAAAAAGCGAATCAATATATATTATGCCATAGATAAAAATCTAATGTTTTAGTTCAAAGATTTTCTATAGAGATTTTTGTTTCACCTTCTCTTTTGTAATGCTTCAGTTCTGAAGATTTTCCTATAGGGATTTTTTTTTTCACCTTCAGCTTCTCTTTTCTAATGCTTCAGTTCTAAAGATTTTCTATGGGGATTTTTTTTCACCTTCTCTTTTCTAATACTTCAGTTCTAAAGATTTTCTTATGGGGATTTTTTTTCACCTTCTCTTTTCTAATACTTCAGTTCTAAAGATTTTCTATGGGGATTTTTGTTTCTTTTTCACCTTCTCTTTTCTATTGCTTCAGTTCTAAAGATTTTCTATGGGGATTTTTTTCACCTTCACCCTCTCATTTCAGCTTCTCAACAAGGACCCACATGATGAAAAATTCAATACAAAAGTTAGATTGCATCTTGTCATTTAAGTGTTTCAAGTTTCATCCCAAGTTTCAAGAAGATCCATTCAGAGTTTCAAAAGTTATTAGTGGAAAAGGGGGTGGGGGAACATGCATACACATACATCCTAGGAAAGAAAGCTAATAAAATAAGAAATAACTGATAATAAACTGTGAACGGTGAATCTATATGGGACATGGGTATTACATACAGTCGTCCATGTTTTTTGGTCTTCTGGGTTTTGAGCGAAGTTTTTCATTTGATTTAAACATGGAAACTTACTAGAAAAAGTATTCTGTCACCTGTACAGGATCTATCCAGAAATCTATCCTACTGCACAAATTTTAATGGGAGATAGGAAGCATCATGACAAATATTTTTCGTCCATGAATGCAGCTGACGGCAATCTTCGGTGCTAGAAGGCGCTATTTAATGGCGCAGCCATCGGCTTGATGTAGAACACCAAGACAAACCTAAATGAATGGAAACAAGTGTAGACAACATGTTTATTCAAAACAAAAGTACTCAAAGTTGCGACCGGCCACAGCAATGCATGCCTGACAGCGTCGAAGCATTGATCGCCTCACGTTTCGAAAAATTCCGCATTTGCAGATGCGACAACGATTCTTGTGACAAGGTCTTCATGAGAATCTCGACGAGAACACGAGTTTCTGCATGTGTTCCCAAAGGAAGAAATCAATAAATGTTGAATCTGGCTATCTTGAGGACCAGGCAGTAGCGCCCTCTAGCACCGAAGGTTGGCGTCAGCGTCTATATTCATAGACGAAAAGATTTGTCTTGGTGCTCTGTCTTCCACTAAAATTTGTACGGTGTGTACATCCTGTATACGAATACCGAAAACTTAATATAATTTCACATGTAAGGTCAATTTTGAAATATACATCTATCATCACTTAAAAAAAAAACCGAAAAAATTAAAAATTAATTAATTTTTTTTTTAACGTATATAGAAAATTTTCTTTTTTAATTTTTGAAATTAAAACTAAATAATTCTTGGTTTTTAATAACGTTTTGTAGTTATCTACATCCTTACTTTGAAAATCATAAATCGCAAAATTTTAACAAAAATCCTCTCCAAATTAACTACTATTCGATACTCCCAATGACTCGAATAATTAAATAGTAAAACAATCCTATATTTTAGTGTTGAAAGGTAGTTATTTGGGTCTACAGGAAGATAAGAATTGCTAATAATAATATATAATTCAATTAAAAATTTAAATATTAAAAAAAATGATAAGTAATATTTTTACTAAATAATATGAATTTTTACTTATTTATTCTCAAAAATATATTAAAATAATTTCGTTTTTTTTTCCTTACTACTATTGATACAATTTAAATATTTTTTTCCCTTTATTCTTTTTTGCAGAAATCAAGACAACTTTAAGGTAAGTCATTCAAACTTTTTTGTTGATAAATTTAATTCAGAGAGCTAAAAAGGATAACTTTAATGAGAAGTCATTGTTGTTCAACTGTTATATTGTAAGTGCTCACCAGGTGTCCTATTGAAACTAAAAAGGCAGATTTTCGTAAAGTGGAATAACAGCATTAACATCGCTTGAAAATATATAATTTGCAATATTTGGTTGTATAACTTTGTCTGGTAATTTGCAGTGAAGGGAAATGTATTTATACACCAATATTGTAATTTAGCACAAGTCAAAACTTAAATACTAGTTCTAAACTAGCTCTAAAGGATTGTTGGATTCCTATCAATAACAAACAAATAAACAACATTAGTAAGACTGTCATGAAAATCTTTAATTATGTTTAGTTTCATTTTAAGGATAAATCCAATTTGGAAAAACAATATATTGGAGAAAAATATAAAATTTTAAATATTGAAGAAACATTTATTTATAATACAATGGTAATGAATTTCTGTTTTGTTAAAAAAGAAAGAAATAATTATGTATCTAGTTTTAATACAAGACAAAAATTGGTTAAGAATTATTGAAAGAATTAAGCTCAATAATAATTTTGGTAAAAGATTACATGGTAATGTTATGTTGTTATAATTATAATATTGATATAGTTATATATATTTATATGTAGCAAAGTTAATTATATTGATGACGGTTAACTAGTAATAAAGGATATGGCATAAAAAATATTATCATAGAAAAAAATAGCACTCTAATACTTGGTAAACATTTGCAAAAGTAATGTTTATATCTAAGATGAACTTAATGCTTTAAATACATATATCTTTTTGATATAATAATCCACTTCTTGAAATACTTTAACTTCAAGCGTCAGAAGAAATAATCTAATAACTGTTCTATAGTATCAGTTCACATTGGAAAATTCGTAACCCTACTATCGTTCCATCAGTAGCAAAGTCTATCTTTGAAAATTATTTTCACTGGATGATCTATAATATCTTCTGTAAATATTCTTTTTACTGTTACTCTTATATTAAATATCTATCTAGTAATTCTTTATAGTTAACACTATTAACGTTGAATTATTCCGGCATTACGCTGTAACTTTCACTAGGAAGATTCAGTTCAAACTTTAAACTTTAATTATAAACTTTTCCTCTTTACGTTACTTGAATTATTCTTGAATTAAAATTAATAATTCCGATGCACATAACGTTGTCTTCTCTGTGGTAATAAGCAAAGTTATAAAAGTCACTTACTTTGTCTTCTTCTTAATTACCCTGAATAGATCTGTGAGTAGTATACTCTGCGTAGCATCCCTTGTATCGTTGAAAGTTCTAGGACCCATTCTGACTTGTACTTGCTTCTTTGAAGTCGTCTAGGCTTATCGCTTTGGATCTTGAACGTCGGACTATTTCCCTCTTGATTCAGGAAATAAAATTAAAAGGATTAGTACTATACTAAACACAATTAATGTTCAAGTAAAATTACTATTCTTAATTTCGCAATAAGTAATTCTACTTATGTCACTTGCCCTCAGTTGTGCATCTTCATGGACTTAACTTGAATCTGAGACATCTTGATTCTATCATACCGATAGAATACCCTTCTACCTTCCGTCCATCGTTCATCGGCAAGTTTTTTTATATTACCCTCACAGAGTTATTATTGTCACTAAGCAACCAAGTTTTCTAATATGACAATCAAACTTCGCTTGCTTCAGCATATTGTTCCTACTCTTGCATAACAATAACAGTATCTCTATTGTTATCAAATAATTAATTTCCTATCAACCTTTTTGTTAAGGAAATATCACCAGTAATTCATATTGCATAATAAAATAAACTTATTTAACAACAATTGTATCATCTCTTCAGTCAATTGAATTGGGATAGATGCAATTCTGAAAAAATTAAACATATAAAAGCTAACTTAATATCATATTATCAGTGGTAAATTTAAACTAAATTTTTAAACTTAATAATTTAAACTTAAATTTTTATATTAATATTAACTAAAAGTATTAAAATAATCAGCACCTATAATACACGTATACAGTTTCATTTACGTATACCTAATGGGACTGGCATAATATTTAAGAAAAACAAAGGAAAAAAACGCAAACCAGATAAATTTCCGTTCATCCCTTACCACCCGCATCCATTCTCAGCCCTACAAAATATATTCATACCTTTAAATATTACTCTAACCTCGCCAGCTTCTAATACTATTTCGCACATAGTTAACCCTAAACCTAACAAATTGATTTCCTATTTAACCAAAGACGTTGTTTATGCCGTTCAATGTTCCCAGAGCAATTGCACTTAAATTGGAGAAACCAGACAAACATTGAAAAAACGCCTTTCACAGTACATCACAGTCATTAATAATAGAGATTTTAATTACACAACCGCTTCCCATATCCATAATAGCAACCCCACAATTAATTTTACTAATCCTCTTATCTCATGCAAAAAAATCTAAGCATTTCCTTCGCAAATGCAAGGAATCTGTTTTAATTCCCTCCAGCCCTCATTGTTATAAAGAAAACATTTCAGTTCAATCTATAGCTGAATATGATATCACTAAACCCACAAAATACTCATATTGAAATTTCCACCGATTCCCAGAATCAACCCTCCTATTTAATTTATTTTATTTATTTTGTTGTTGTTGTTTTCGTTTATGTTTTCTCTTCATAAATCAAGCTGTTCCTCCTCTGCTTCACTTCCAGTAATCAACTTCACCTTTTCTTGAACCTACTCCAAACAACCATCAGTGCCTTATTGAGAATACCATCTGAGAAATACCGCAGCTATTGTGACGTTCCAATACAGACGTTCATCTATTGATCATACCATTTCAACACTTCATTGGCCCATATTAACCGAATATTTAATTTCATCTCATTGATTGCTGTTTTCTATATAAGCCCGTGTAACCTTTTAATTTGTCAGTCGGTAAAGCCTGGTAAGAAAGACGAAACCGGTACTATGTATTTTTAATATGTAAAAGCTTTTTAAACCTCATAATTTTGTGTGTCGGTGCCTACATTTCAAAACTTTTTTTTCCCAACATTTTTCTCGCGGAATTTAACAGAAAGTGCTTCAATGAATTTTAATACTCTTAAGCAGGGCCCCCACAAGGGATGGGTGGGGTGGGTGGGGGTCAGTTGGTCCCTCAGCACCGGGGCCCGGCCGTCAAAGGGGCCCGAGCTGAGATCCAGTATGTTTATAGTGTAGAACAGGGGTGGGCAAGACTTTTTTTTTTTTTTTGGTTGTCGATTTGGAGATTCCTTTTTTTTTTTTTTAGTCTTAAGGTGACGGCGGCACTTGGAGTGTACTTGAGGTAGCCCTTACCTTACAAAAGTCTGCCCACCCCAGCTGTAGATGTATGAAATCGTGTGGTATTTTTCGCGATATTTTTGGCTAAAAATTATAGATTAGATTTTGTTCATAACGTGGGGGGGGGGTGGGGGGAAAGGCCCGATATTGCATTTGGTAACTGGGCCCGGAATTTGATGTGGGGGGGCCTGCTCTTAAGCCAAAGTTAGACAGTTAGCAAACCATAAGTTTGCTAAATAAAAAATAAAATGAAATAAACCGAAACTCAAAATAAAATAATAGTAAATGATAAATTAAAATTATCAAATATCATCTATAAATATCTTTATATATATTTTCTTAAAGTTATGAATTCGTCAACTTCGAGACTTAATTTCTAAATACAAATTCTTGATGTTATGCATTTTTTTTTTTTGTATTTAAGATAGAAATTTTGATAATCAAAAGTAAAATATCAAAAAAGTAAATAAATGTTAAATGTTACAGCCTTTCATTCCTATAATATATAGATTATAATCTTCTGTTAAATGTAAACAAATATCTTTATCGAATTATTTGTTTGTTAATGTTATTGTTTTAACAAAGTCACACCAATAAAATAGTGGTAAGTAAAATGTATTCAAGTGATTGTTATGCGTTTTTAAATATTGTATTCATAATGCTTTGTGAGGAAACAGACGCAGTTCTTTTCCTTTAATCCTGAAGAAGTGTTTTGCTAAAAAACCACGAAATATCGATTTAGATAAAGGCTAGAGATAAATATATTTGTTTACATTTGATAATGTTTATGTTTGTATTTACATAAATTAAATATTATCTTAAAACGAATTTTATAAACAGATAATTTTTTATTTATTAAGATTGAAATATTTTTGTAATATTAGAAATTATTTCGTAAAACAATTTTTCAGTTTTGAATCCTGAATCGTTAAAAACATTAAACAAACAGATACATTGAGTTTGCAGTAAATTCTGGTTGTTTCAACCTTATTATTATATTTGTTTGCATCGTTTTATTACAGTTTGACATAATTTATATCCAGTTATGTTTATACATTCACTTGCCACTTTCAGTATAAATTTCCTCAAATATTTATATGGTAATAATCTAGTATGTTTCATCTGTTGAATCCTAAAAAGAACTAAAATCAGCTCATTTGATGTTGAAGTCATTTGATATAGATGGGGATGAATATGGCTTAGAGATATGAAAGGACGTAGGGACGGAATTCTTAAGCAGAAGGAAAGATTGAAGATAGCTGGCGATATGGAGAATACATGTGCCACTAAATACTTACTATGTATTCATAATTCATACAAAAATTCTTCTTACCTTCTTATTTATTCAGATATTATATAAATTAAATACAAATTTTCGGAAGGAAAAACTTAGTCCTTCCTTTTTCAAGTAATCCATTTTTTAACTGTTAATAATGGGATAACACACATTAAAATTAAAACCATTAATATCATCATATTATACAATTCTATTATTGACACAACAAACTAATTGTTAAAGCTACAAAATGATAACTGATAATTATTGAGTTAATTCTTTAATAATTATTTTGCTTTTATATTGTTTTTTAGATATAGTTATCAAATCATTCGCTAATTTTACAAATCTTTCATCCAAAACTATTCCGTTATTTCTGTTAATATTACTTTCTTTAGAATTTCTTATAAATACACTTTCAATAATTTTCCTTAATTTAGTATTTTTTTCAGTATATAAGATTTCAATTTCATTATCAATACGATGTCCAAATTTAATACAATGTTCAGCCAATTCTGATTTATCTACTGGTGGGTCATTCCATACCAAATTAACCAGTGGTTTGAACCTTGACCCCTCAGAAATTGATGATTTTTTGCACACTGATAATATCTATAGAGAGTATAAAAAATGCAAATTTTCAGATTTTTTGGGCTAATAGTTTTTGAGTTATTGAATTTCAAAAACTAAAAATTCCTTGATTTTGGCCATGTTTTGAAATTTTCAAAACACTGTAACTCAAGAACCGTTCAACCTACAGAGCTGAAATTGATTTCATTTTGTTCAGTTTTTAATGGCCTTTAATTTGATATACAACAAAAGTATCTTCATTTCAAATTAAAATTTTTAAAAATTTTCAAAAACTGGTTTTTAAAAAATCTCAAAAACACCCCTTTTGATTTTTTTAAAAAAAATATATGTTATTTATATTGTTAATACCTATTTTTGTGCCAAATTTCATAATGGGACAGCCAGGGGATCATATGGAAATAAAATTTGAAGTGTTATAGTCCATGAAAAAAATGAGAATGCGACTAGCAAACAATATAAATTCTTATCGTTCGTTGCGTGTCGAACTTTAAATCAAATATAGTTGATGAAAGATAATCGTTCTGAGTATATCTATAGTTTGTGTATGATCAGTAAACCTATATGGTTTCATCTATGTAATATAATTAAATTAAATAAATCAAACAAATTATATAAATAAATTTTAAATTAATAAAAATAATATTTTTTTTTAATATGATTCTAAATACAAAAGTCCCGTTAGGAATAACAAATTTCTATCAACAGGTTCTGAATATAGGTATACTACAAATGTTTAATTAATTTTGAATACATTGTAAAAAAAATATCAAATGACTAACATATTATAGTTTTTTAAGTGATTTTTGTCAAGTTGACCGTTAAGTGATAATTTTCTAAAATTTTAAATTAGGCAGTAACATAATTTAAAAGTTAAAATAATTTTCTGATTTAACACTATATATAATTATTACATATGTACATTAAAGTTGCCTATGTTTAGCTTATTGTCGTGTACAGTAAGAACTAGTAACAATATTAAGGACATTGGAAGTAAATTGAACAAAATACTTAAATGAGATATTATTTAAACAGGATTTACAACTACAAAGAAAACAATTGAAACAAAAGAAATTCATAATAATAATAATAATAATAATAATAATAATAATGACAGCATATATTTAGTTTATAGCCATGGAGGTTCCACTGCTCTTCTTATACAACTTCCAAGTCACCTCCGTTATGAGACCTGCGATGTTCATTCTGACTACTCTCAACTGATGATCGCCTAATAAGCGTGAAACAGGCTTGTCTTGAGATATCAGATGAACATTGGTCTCAAATTTTAATATGTTAACTTTTAGAATGTTAATAGGAAAAAAAAAATCAAAATAATGAAAAAATAGCTCGATATAATTGGTTAAAAAATTTTCAAATCAATAAATTGAAGAATAATTTTGGTCTAAGATTGGAAAACTATATAAAATATAAATTATTCAGTCAAACTAATTGGGAAAAATATAATTCTGAAACAGTAAAAAGTATTAAAAATGTTAGAACTTTATTAACCGCTGATGTGATTGATGAGAATATTCCTCTAAATTCATGCTGTTGTTGTTATTACTATTATTATTAATTTGAAATTTATTTTTATAATTTGTTAATTTAATCGTAAATTATATTTTGATTTGTTTAATTATATTACATAGATTAAACCATACAAGTTTACTGATCATACACAAACTATAGATATACTCAGAACGATTGTCTTTCATCAACTATATTTGATTTAAAGTTCGACACGCAACGAACGATAAGAACTTACTATGGTTGCTAGTCGCATTCTCATTTTTTTCATGGACTATAACACTTCAAATTTTATTTCCGTATGATCCCCTGGCTATCGCATTATGAAATTTGGCACAAAAATAGGTATTAACAATATAAATAACATATATTTTTTTTAAAAAAAATCAAAAGGGGTGTTTTTGAGATTTTTTAAAAACCAGTTTTTGAAAATTTTTAAAAATTTTAATTTGAAATGAAGATACTTTTGTTATATATCAAATTAAAGGCCATTAAAAACTGAACAAAATGACACCAATTTCAGCTCTCTAGGTTGAACGGTTCTTGAGTTACAGTGTTTTGAAAATTTCAAAACACGGCCAAAATCAAGGAATTTTTAGTTTTTGAAATTCAAT
Organism: Thereuonema tuberculata; assembly: GCA_023159025.1. Classification (NCBI taxonomy): domain Eukaryota; kingdom Metazoa; phylum Arthropoda; class Chilopoda; order Scutigeromorpha; family Scutigeridae; genus Thereuonema; species Thereuonema tuberculata. The sequence continues at coordinate 52,984,351 of JAFIDM010008419.1, read as the reverse complement.
AACTCAAAAACTATTAGCCCAAAAAATCTGAAAATTTGCATTTTTTATACTCTCTATAGGTATTATCAGTGTGCAAAAAATCATCAATTTCTGAGGGGTCAAGGTTCAAAATCATTGTTTTTTTGGTTGATTTCACATGGAATGACCCTGGTTTGTTTTTTACATAATTTACGTGCTCAAAAACTCGTTCCCGAACCGTTCTTTTTGTCTCACCATTTTAGAAATTTGTACGCATTCCACAATTACGTATTCCAGTTATGTGGATTATTTGATTAAAAATATAACTATTATTATTGTATCTTATATTTATCTTTGTCTTTGGAGAAAATCTCCGCTTTTGTCACTCCAGAATAATATTGGATTGTTTACATTTTATGCTGTTATCTTTTCTTAGGTTTCTGTTTCCATTGTGGTCAGCAGAACAAATAAGTACAAAAGACATTAGAAATAGAAACAATGAGATTACTTTTAGAAGGTACAACTAAAACATTTCATAGATTTGGCATTATTCTAAAACCATATTTTTTCCTGAAGGAACGATCATCAGTTAAAGTTATGCAGACTGTGGGTATCAAATTATTATCCCCTTGTTATTAATAGAATAAAATCTACTGTTTATTTTGGTATACTATCAACCTCGATTTAAGATAACGATTCAAGTTTTCTGAAAAGGCGATAAGGAAAAATAAAAGTACAATAAAGGCGCGATTCAAATCGGGCTTACTTCAGTTCGTAGGTTAATAATAAAAATTAATTCTTTGCAGCCAATTGTCTTTCCTTACCTGTAAGGTACCCATTTACGATTATTTAAGTATGTTTATGCATAACATAAGTATATTCTTGAATAGATGTAAATAACGATAAATAGCGGTTGTAACTTAATGCTATCTAATACATGTAACGGAGATGTTTTTT
>JAFIDM010008419.1:52961172-52979476 GCA_023159025.1 Thereuonema tuberculata | reverse complement strand
GTTATGTCTTTTTTTCTTTATTTAATTAATGTTTTGACCTATTTTCCCTATTAACCCCTCCATTGTTTCCAAATAGTTTTCATTGAAGATTATCATCTTTCATTTTCCGTTTATTTTTCTGCAACCTTTTGCTTGGAAATTAATAAACCTTTCTTCTAATCTAGGGATTACTGGAAAAGAGGATTAAGATATTACAATCTAAAATAAGATAAATTATTAAGGCTTTACTGGTCGATATTTTTCAACAGCATTAAATTTACCTTCACCATTTTAAAAATGGCGTTAATGTTATTGTTAAGGTCTTGACTCAAGCAATTCAGGCGACTTCAAGCCTTTTTATTTCTGTTATATATTTCTTTTCCTAATGAACACCTAAAATTCTGGAAATTTAAATATGAATTTTGAAGCATCTGGGATTTCTATTTCCATGTTTTTAATTCTCAAGATATTCTGCAATTAATTAAATTCAAATTAAATAACAATCAATTTTTGGGGCTTTTATTCGAGGTATTGATCGGTATTTTCAACTTAAAAAAACTTGAGATGAAAACCTGAGATGATAATAAATGATTTAAATAATGATTTAAATAATGATTTAATTAATTATTTATTAAAATATTTGTTATTAGTGCAACAGCTAATTTTAAAAAAAAAATTAATTGCACACAATTTAAAAAAAAAAAAATTATTTTTAGAAAAATTAACAGCTGCAATAATAATAAATATTTTAAATACAAGTCTTTGTTTTACAAATTTTTTATTATTACAGACTTTTGTCAAGTTTTTTAATTTGAAAACGCCGAGTAATACATCGAAAACACCCAAAAAATTGACTGTCATTGAATTTTAATTTAATTAATTGTAGAATATTTTGAGAATTAAAAACAAGAAAATAGAAATCCCAGATGGTTCACAAGTTCATTTTTAAATTTTTCAGAATTTTAGATGCATTGGAAAACGAAATATATAAAAGAAATAAAAGGTTTGCAGTCGCCTGCATTTGCTTGAGTCAGGATCTTAATATAAACATGTAAATTCGCCCTTTTGTTGTAAATACAGTAAGTACTCAATTAGTATTGAGTAGGTAGGTAGGGCTACTTTCGCTATAATAAAAATATTTAGTATACAAGCAAAATACGCAATTTATTGATTAGTTCCAATCATAATCAAAATTTATAAAAATTAAGAATTAACTATTCTTTAATATAAACATCCTGTTATCGTATTCCAATAACTAGCTGAAAGGATTGTGTATGTGAGCTAATAGCACAGCATTTTTCAAAAAGGAGAAGACAGAAATATTGACATAAACCACAATACAGAAGTAATTTTCTTCTCCATTCTCTAACTGAAGAAAATCATCCGACTAAAACTGGCGGCTGAAAAAAAAATGATTTCTTCCAAATTATATAAAAAAAATAGAAGGCTATCAGAATAAAAGTTCATTAAACAACATAAAGCCTACTTTTCAAAAATTTTGCGTTTAATTTATCATTGTTTTTAAAATCAGGAAAACCCCTCTTTTTTATTTTTAAATATAAAATCTGCTGTAAAAATATTGACATTTTTTGGATAAAAATAATTACTCCCTCACTTAATTTGCCGAAATCTAATTATTTTTAATCATATTAAAGCACGCACATGAGGATTACGAAGGAATTAATATTCAGTGTGAGAGATCGATAGAAATTCGTTATTCCTAATTTAAAAGATTCTAACGCTGTTTAATTGGTATTTGTATCATCTTCAGATGAAATTTTTCCACAAGGGCCGATAACGAAACGGTTTCAAATACGAAGTTAGAGCATCTCTTATTTCAAGAGATAGATTAACATTAATTAAACATAGATACCATAATGCACCTTTTACACATATATTAACAATTAAAATTAAAACAATGGCGACGCGACGTTTCAAAGTTCGAGTAATCGAAGTTTTTCCTGAGGCAAAGAATTTTGTTTTGTTTTAATTCGCATTGTTTTAATTTATTGTTAATATGCGTGTAAAAGGTGCATTATGGTCTCTATGCTTAATTAGTTTTTATCTGCACATTAAAACAGTTTAATTAAGATATACAGTCGGACCTCTATTTAACGAACCTCTATTTTGCGAATTTCTCTATTTTGCGAACTTTTCTTTGGAACCAAGAACATTTTGCTAACTTCTTCGTAAAATAACCTTCAAACAGCGAAGTGCATTTTCTATTTAAAGAACTTTTTCGAGGTATCTATTTTTTTTTTCTCCTTGAAATGTTTTTATTTTTAATATTCCCTTAGAGGAAATGAAAGAAATGTGGATAAAGCTGAGGAAAAGAAAGAAATGGACAATGATGTGCTGATTGATGATTATCTTTCACTTGATTTTGAAGTTGAGACCTCGGAAACACTAAGTGAATCGGATATTTTGGACAGTGTGAAAAATAAAAACAATACAACTACGAATTGCGATGAAGATGATGAAAATGGAAATGATCATGATGAAGAAATCAAAAAAACCTTCGTATGATGAAATGCTAAAATCATTTGAAAGAATCCGACGCGGATTATAATTTGAAGAAAATACTGAAGGGGTTTTTGATGCATTGCAAAGATGCGAGACGTACTATGAGCAAAAACACTTTTTCAAAAAAGAAAAAAAAAGCCCAGACAAAATTAACGGACTTTATTAGTAAAATTTAAGTATGCATGTGGTAATGTATGCTTTATGTCATTAAAATTATTACTTTTTTATTATTTATGTATTTTTATTGTTTATGTATTTTAAATCTGTTTTATGTATTTAAAGTAATTTTAAAAAGTGAATCTCTATTTAACGAATTTTCTATATAACGAACCTTTTTTTGGGATTTAGCGATTTCGTTAAATAGAGGTCCGACTGTTTGTAACGAAGTTTCTAACGTTACGTGAATGCATACAAACAAATTTGCACTGACGCATTTTATAACCTTCTCTTTTCTAGGAAAATGACATTAAAATGATAAAATAAAAATTGAACATGTCTTATAATTTCAGCGACAATTTACTATTGTCAAAAGTAGGCTTCTTATTTCTTAAATGAACTGTAGGAAAGTCTGTAAGTTGCTTAAATTGGGTGAAAGAGAGCCTACCTCAATAAAAATAATTGTTCTTAGCATGAATAGAAAAAAACCTATATATTTAATGCCGCTGGCGTGGTCGTGCGGTCTCGGCGGCGGCCAGCCGTGGCGTCCAATGCGCCAGTTCCTGGGTTCGAATCCCGGCAGGGGCATGGCTGTTTCAATTTCCTTTCCTGTGTTGTCCAGCCTCTTCTTCACTTTCTCTCTGGTCTGACGTCATTCCTTAATGGCGTCCTGGGGGAAGGCAACGGGAAACCACCCCCAGTATCTGTTCCCTAGTTTATCTACGCTTCTCCTAGGGGTTCGCCCTTCGGGGGTCACTAGGTTCCGTAGACCGCGTAACTTCGTATACACGAAGATCGCACATGATGATGATGATATATTTAATATAAAAATAAATCGATATCATTAACACTATATGTTAGTGGTATAAGAAACCGATAGTGTTATAGTTCACTCATTAAATCTCTGAAGACGCGTGAAGACATGTCCTTTCTTCCCTAGAGTTATGTTTGGTCGCGCCTGAAATTTACGTTGTAAATTACTTCCGGTGTTTACATCAAATTCGTCATCGCGCTACAATGCTTAATTTTTATTATTTTTTTTGGTTTTGTGGAGAATATTTTGTTTATTTATTTATTTATTTAGTTTCGTATTCTCGATTTCATAAAAAGTTTGTTTTTAGTCGTCTATTTCTGTTATCGATGCCGGCTGCTCTCTTTTCTTGCCCTGCGTTTCAAACGATGGGCTAGGCTTGTTAGTGGTAAGTGAGGCTTCGGTTTCCTTAACAACATTGAAAACTTTCTCCTTCAGCTGTTTTACGATAGAGATAGACGACTAATGTTAATTTTTATGATAGACGACTTTGAAATGTTATTTTTTATGATAGATGATGTTATTTTTTATTTCATTTCAAATGATTCCTCTCGATTGACCCTTCAAAGTTCTATTAGCAAAACGAACAACGATATGCGTTCAGCAGCCACCACGTTCAAAACGGAAGTATGCGGAGTAACTAATGCTCAATCGTTGACCATAGATGGAGTTGTCACGTGTCATCACACACCCAATGAATGGGCTATAATGATGCCTATTTGTTCTATATGGTGTAGGCTTTTTCTATCCACACACAAAACTTACTCTCAACTTTCTCTATTTTTCCTTATTATCACAGCTCTTGAAACCAAACTTTTTTATTGAGAATGCTGTTTCTCTCTGTGGTATCAACTCTTTTTCCAACAAATAAATAAATAAATAAATAAATAAATAAATGAAGCTGATCGGATCTTCTAAAATTAAAAAAAATAAAATAATTGGACTTCAGTTAAGTAGATTCCAACTTTTTGCCGTAAACACACTCTTGTTAGCATCATCTCACACCTCCAGTCAACGGTTTTCTTATTTCAAATCGTTTATGATATTAATTTTTTTTGGTCATTTTTCTTGTAAGCAAGTGCCTATGGAGCAGAAAGCCTAGATACATATTTTTCTATAAATGTTCAGAAAAAAATCCTAATCAATTTCGTAACACCGATTTGGCAACGACTCCTTGTTAGCGAAAAAAAATTAGAAATTGTTATTTTTTTTATCTTAATATTTTTGACGCTTGTATTAGGAAACTTGAACTCAAAATAGAGGCGAGAAATAAAATATAAACTGGCGATATAAATATCTGCACGAGTTTCTCAAGCATAACCTTTTCTAAAATTAATGATATGAAACGTTAAACCTTAGGATTTGCTGAAACTTTTATTAAATATTGCATAGAAACTAAATATTTCACAGAAACATTCATAGCAAGCAGAGCTTTGACGTCAAGGGTGATGCTCTTTTGTTTATGTTAATCTCCCTTATGCAAATAATGCGAGACGAGTTGCAAGGAAAATGGGAAACAGCTTTTATTTCAAATGGATTTTTAAGTGGACATTTCATTTTAAGTTTGTCGAGAGCTAATTTCAATAATAAGCCTAATATATTCCAGAAATCGTTAAAACATGACTTATTCGTGAGCAGTGAAAATATACAGTGAACTATCGTTCACGGAAGTTCATATTAGTGGAAGTAGTTAATTTGCTTTGACAAATACAGTATGCATAAAGTTTATTACAAGATGGCGCCATCAAACAGATCTTCTAGAGCATTTACTCACTTCCAGAATGTTCTAGATTAGCTTAGAAACATATATTACAACAATTAATTTGCAATTGTAAAATAGCTATAGAATAATTACGGTAAGCAAATAAAATGCACTTCAAAAAAGAATATAAAAATAAAAACTATGGTAAAATAAATAAAGAGTATATGAGCTTAAAATATTAGTTATTAATTTTTATTTCAAATTTTACTATTTTTGACTTACAAGTAGTTACAAAAATGGAAAATTGTATTTTATGCTTTCATCATAAAAATATATCATCACTAAAATATATTTATCATTATAAATATTTACTGCTGTAGCTTTTTTTTTAATTTTTATTTTGTAATAAGTGATTCTTCAATGAAAATCAATTTATTGCTAATTTCAAATATTTATAGAACATTAAAATTCGATAAAATTTTGGTAGACAAAAAAAAAAAAATTGGTTGTTAAATTTTGGATATCGTGATGATACCAGATTCATGAGAACAAGTCCAATGGACCACTTGAGATTTATGCCCCTACCGACGACACATATGACGTGTTCAGCACATGCTAAGAGGTCTTGTGGGATAAACAAATAAAGCCCATAAGGCGAATATATAACTTACAGTGTGAATTACTCAAAAAATCGTCGATGTTTGATATTTCAGGAATGGTTCAGTACTGTGCAGATCCTTATTGTAATAATTCTATAAAAACACTTGGAATATCCTTCTTTAATATAATATTTCCTCTATATCCACACGGGTTAAAACAAAGCATATCCCACAGCCAAGCAGTAGCCTGGTGGGGTATTTTGTAATTATGAAGCTCCGCCTATCCTCAAGTGGTCCATAGGACTGTCATTTGTAGAAATTATGGAGAATTGTTTGATAGAAATATAGAGAAATATTTGGTTAGACTTTCGCGAAAGTTGATTGAAATTGAATAACAGTAATAGGTAAAATAAAAGGTGAAATAGGTGAACTAGAAGATAAAATAAATAAATAAAACAAGTTCTCTACTGTTCTGTTGAAAATTCACTATATATTAACTTATAATTGTAAATTAAAGAAGTACCACTTATTTAATAAGAAATGATTATTATTAGAGATTGTTAAACTATTTCGTTTCTTAATGCAAAACTTGAAAGCAAAACTTAACAGTAATATAAATTTTATAGAATACGCCATTATTTAGGCTAACAATGATAAAGGTAATTAAAAAAAAAGTTTGCCTAAAATTCCTATAGTGAAAAAAATCTATAAATATTAAAGAAAATATAAAAAAGCAATAAAAAAATAATGAATAATTTGGACTTATTTGAATCATTTTTAAAGTATTCCGTTTCCTTCAGAGTTATTAATTTAATTTTCACACTGTAACTTATTTCCATTATGCTTTGTAGAGATAGTCTATTGCGAATTTCAATAGTAAGTTCTTTTACTACTTAGTTCGATGTAACTATTACTACTAGTGTTTGTAAAGTTATATTTTGCAGAGTATTAATATTATGTATAAAGATGTTTCGAGTATTAAATTTATTGATTGATTAGAAATATTAGGTTAGATATCTCACTATGGTCCATTAGGACGCTGGAGGTAACGCCTCAACGTTTCGGTGACCCGGGGCTGAGATGAGGTCGGGTGGGCAGCCCAACTCTCACCCTGTTGTATCCCTCGAAAGAAACTCGGTACCCATTCTACAGAGGGCGGGTAGACCCTAGGACCTGTTTGGAGGAGCCTGGAAAAATCCCCGACTTCCGCACTCTGAGGCCGGGGATTAAACCACCCAGCCTCAACCCGCAGCCAAGTGTCCTTACCACTCAGCTACCGGACCCACGATTAGAAATATAGAGGTTCCTAGTTTTCCATAACTCTATGCATAATCTTATATTCTATATTGGATATTTACATCGTTCAATATTTGTTCGATTCTAATATCCACTACATATAGTAGATATTTGATCTTATCCCACTGGAAATACAACGTATTAAACACATGCTTATATTTCATGGTTTATCGTGTACAATATTTAATTCCATAGATATCCAGCAAAAAAAAACAAAAAAAAATCTTCTGAAAACCTAAAAAAAACAAATCATTTTTCTTTAAACAAAACATAACGCACCTGTATTTTTGTCAACAATACCAACAACGTTATTCTTGCATGTTCCGTTATTCTTGCATGTTCGCTGCCATTTCAATGCTTTACATTTCAACTATTATATGATTAAACAATATTAAATGGACATTCACTACTTCATTATTACTACTTAACTTCTAATATCGGGCTTATCATTAAATAGAAAATTCAGAATATTTGTTCTGGATGGGATGGAAATGCAATGTATCAAAGATTCGAGACGAAGTAAAATACAAAGGAAAAAATGTTTCCATTGTATTTTTTTTTTGTGGCATTTTGTCTGAAAAAGTTACTTTCGCTTAAATTTTCTGAAAAGAATATAAGAATAAACTTTTGGATATTCAATCATCGCATTTCCGATTCAATACGATACCGGATCTTTTTGAAAATCATAATTTTTTTGTAATTTTTTTTTTGTAAGTTTGTTATAAAATTCATTACATTTCCTTTAAAATATCCATCTTCTTCAGAAATTAAAAATTACAGCAGCGAGTACCTAAATGCATTAGTTCTTTCCACATATTTGAGAGAAAATGATTTCTTGTGACGATTGACTGATATGGGGTCCATAGATATAAGTTATTCTGATAAAAGTTAGTTATAATAATAAAATGACGAATACCGCACAATTACATATAAAAAACTATTTAAAAAAAAAACATGTTTCGAGATGCCCGAAGTAAACGGCTCTCTTCCTCAGATACAAAAGAAAGCAATTTAAACATAAAAGAATTAACATGACATTAGCCCTCATTGTATTGTACTCATCCCATTGTTTGAGACTCCGCCTTTCCCTTTCAGCTATTGGAGTCTACCATGCGCTAATTAGCTGTCATGTTAAGTCTTTTGTTGAAATTGATTCTTTCAATTCCTTTGTTGGTCTTTTGTATCTGAGGAAGAGAACCGTTTACTTCAGGCATCTCGAAAATGTCATTTTATTAAATAGTTGTGTTAGAAGACTAAAGCTATCAGAAGACTTATATTCCCTTTTGTCGGGGACAAGTATCATTAAAATATCATTAGCAACAATGACAACAATCGCAACAATAATCTCAACAATTGCGTCTTTCGCAACAATCACATTTGTAATAATAAAGAACTTAAGGCAATATCAATTATATTTTCATAATCGTATCAGAAGACGTTGCGAAGCATTGTGATTGGTTTACTAATCGATATATGTATTATGCGGTATAGGTCATTTTCTTATAGTTACTTCCCGCACTTTAATAATCTTTGTTACGATAGTTATTTTCCTGTAGCTGCAAAGTATCATTGCAAAGACTGTAATCTTATTGATATCAGTTTAACATAGCGATCTTATTCAGGGAGTTAAAGCGCTCTAGAAAGATACTTTGACGAAAGTTTGGGATTGTTTGGAATTTCAACAATTTCATTGAGAATTCACAACAATGGATATAAAAAAAAAAATCGAACAATATTTACGATTGTATTATTTCAAAACTTCTATTGCAATCCTTAAATGTATTGAGAGTTATGATGAAGAAATATGTCCATTTTTAGAAAAATATAAGTCAAGAATTCAAAAAGTTATAACAAAGAAAAATTCTATTTTGAAATAAAGTTATATTGTTTCAGATAGAACAGATCCAACTACACTGAAAGAACCCCACTGCAGAGGAATCGATATCCGCCTTTCTAACTTGGCATTGTCAGGTTTGTGAACTCTAGGATACGTGTTGCTGTTTCATATTCACTTTTATCCTTCCATTCACGATGGGAACTACTTTGAAATCTTGGTCTACAATATGTTGTATAATTATCATATACGTAATTGTTTAGGTGAATTACCGAATGATTCACATTTAAAGAAAACTGTCTTTTGTCATCTGCTGATTTTGAACATGATTCTAGGAGAGATTTCGTTTCTTTCACCAGTTTTCACTGTCATGTTTAGATATATATCGAAAAGGTTACAAACTATTACATGACACTAACAAAAAACCAAACCAAGAATCCGAGTGAAATAGAAAGTCCGGAAATAAAGAAATTTATTGATATTAAGAGAAATAATTGCGAAGATTAATTATTTAGAAATAAAACAAAAACTCATGAAAGGTGAAAATATTTTTTTATAATAAAAGAGTTTGCTGGGTTAGCTAAGCATGACTTAGTGTAGAGAGATGTATGAAAAGAAAGAAAGGCATGTTATGAATTAAAACAATAACATTTATGTTTTCTAATTTTCTACACAATACCATTAGGTGAATTTCATTATATCAAAACAGTTCAGTTGTATTGAAACTCATAGTTCATAATTAGTGATTTCCTACTGCACTAAATTACTGGTCTCACCGTATGTGAATAAATTTCTTACAGTTCAATCTTCAAAACTAAGTAAAAAGCTTTCATACTTGTAATCGATAATGACCTTACACTTATATGATATTAAATTATGTATTAATTTCACTATACTAGTATTAGCACTATTTCTCACTGTGAAATTGTTCCTTTTAATTTAACTTCAGTTCCTAGAAGTAATTCACTACCATAAAATGATTTATTCACATTAAATCGTAATGACTTAGTATCATCTATTTCTTTAAACTTCAGATTCTGTAAATATATCCGTTAATTCACACTTGAAAGTTACTTTGGTGGCCTAAACATTATATCGAGTTTCCTAGAAATTGCTATCCTAACTGTATTCAAACATAATCGCAAAAGTTCTGTTTCATCAACAAAATAACAAAGTTCTGTGTTATATTTTGTTGTGCTAAGTTGTGTTCTTGTTTCTTAAATCCAGGTATAACTTTCATTCGAATTCTTCTTCTGTGTTTGTGTTAGGCCCTGGCATCTTCGTGTTTTAAACAAATCGGAAGATCACTTACAATTGTCGCTTATTTATCTATGTCCCAGATAAATATAACCTGCGTTGCTTTGGCCTTGCACCCGGAAGCTTCGATCATGTTGTGAGATTGTCCCATAATCGCTTCTGCTGCTCAATGCCGTTACGAGTTCCAATTGTTAACCCTAACCGATCACAAATTCACTTGGATTTATATTTAAATCAATTTAATTTAACCAAACAACTAATGCTAACTTTGCATTAAACATTATGAATGAATTTCCACACAGTTAAATAATATTTTATCTTATCTAATGCATTTTACTTTGATGTCGAATAGCTCGACGCTAATCCTTCGACATGTCATGATGAACGCCATAATTCCTTTTTTTTTGTATTGTTTATTTGTTTTTGTTTCCTTGACGACACAAGTTTCCGCTGTTCCGCATTTCACTTCCGGTTGTGTCATATCCTACGTCATCATTTGAATAAAGAATTAACATTCAAATCCACTTCAAAGTATAAAAGACTTTCAAAGCCTGTTTCTTAATTTTCTTTTAATTTTATATATTTAAAATTAAAATCTCTTACAATGCATAAGACTAAGAGTTCACTGATCTGAAATTGTGATACCGGGAATCCAAGATAGCCTATTTCAGGTTTCCTGACCATCGCCACTTGGATCTGCCCAGTATCTTACATCTCAGTGAACTCAGAAAACATATAAAGCAAACAAAAGTAAACACGACTTTTGATACTAATTTGTTTTTTTTTTTTAGAAATCGAAATCGCATATTCCACTCTATATATCCACCGTATATTGTTAGATTTGTCCAATACATTCCTCGCTAGAGGGCTCTGAACACCCCACCTAGTAGTTTAGATCGACTCCTATGATGTTAATCCCGAAAAACATTTTATTTGACAAAATAGTCTACATATGCACTGCTCTGTTGAAAAACAACATAGTAAACTGGACATTAATCAAATCAATAAACATCTATTCAGATTTATTTTATATCTCTATTCAGATCTTAATCCTGAATTATTAGTTATTATTATTATTATTGTCGACTTTGAACAGATTTTTAAACTTTTAGTTCATTTTTTTTTATATTAACAATTTTTGTTTCTATTAGCTTTCTTAATATTAACGATAATATTCAATAAATTTAACAATAAATAATCTTACAATGCAAAACTTTAACGAGCGTACAAACAAGTACATGAGAAATAAAACAGAAATGCACAAGACTAAGAGTTCACTGATCTGTTTTTGGAAATTGTGATACCGGGAATCCAAGATAGCCTATTTCACGTTTCTTGACCATTGTAAATGTAAATGATTAAAATAATAGGCTTAATAGAACGTAACAATGTAAACATACGGAGTTTGGAACTAAGATATTGATAAGATTGATATTGTGGATGTCAACGAAAAAGGTAATTACATGAAGATAAAATGACACTAACTCCCATAATTAAAAATAAAGAATTCGTATAATTAACAACATGATCGGTTTCAATAGCGAAAAAGCAATCTAGTATCGTCAGGTGAAGAGGATATGACATACTGTGATATGCTAATGAGACTTCCGGTCAAGCTTATAATGAAAGGGATTCTTTGTAATCTTCATGTGAGGATAAATAGAAGGCTTTTTCGCTAGTGTATTTTCAATTGTGCAAATTCTTTATTTTTAATTATGTTGGTAGTTGTCAATTTATCTTTAATATTAAAGATAAAATATTGTTAATATTAACCATGTTAAACAAATCAATATTTTGAAAATAGTAACTGTCACTGCATTGCGATTAAAGAATGATGGCGTTCTCCAATTGAAAATATAATGACAGTTTCCATTTGAGAATATATCATTATCTGCTGAAGGAAAGAAAACATGTATCGCGAATGATATTTGCAAATTTAAAAGTGGAGAATGAACTAAGTAAAAATGGCAATTCATTAATATTGTAATAAGAACAATATTAAATTAATTCATAACAATTGATTTGTATTAACATGAATCAGAAGGAAGTCATTGAATATTTTATGCATAGTTAGTTCCACATTAAATATACGTGTAGTATTTGTAATGGGTTTGATAAACATATTAATATAGATAAGTTTAAAGACTGGTAAAAGACCTCAACTTGAATAGTCAGTTTTTCATTTATGCTTACGAATAGCAAATAACTTAAAAACTAATTAATATACTAATATTATAATTTTTGTTTTTATCTCAACAGAAGCTAATTACTTAGAAAATAAGTTCAGTTGTAACTACTGTATTAATTTTCGTGTTTTATATTATACTGTTATCTCTATAAAATAAACTTAGAAAGTAATAATTGTTTAAAAAAATATATTTTTTTAATATACCACGTTTTTAAGACGGACTAAAAGATATAAATAATTAGCATAAAAAGTATAACGAAAAACGTGGAGCGCATGAAATAGATAGTTGAGATGGTATGGATGGAGTGAAAGTTCTCTTGCGCCCCACATTTTTCGTTATACTTTTTATACTAATTATTTTATACTTTTTAGTCCGTCTTAAAAACGTAGTATATTAAATTATTTTCTGCTTTTTAGTTTTGTGTATGTGAAATTTTTCAATCGATTTTAAACATTTCAATATTTGTTGACGAACTGACATCTACCGGCAAAAATCTTAACTACACTATTTTTTTTTTTAAATGTCCTGACGCTACAGGAAATTTATTACTGTAGATTAATGAGGAAACTGTTTTTAAAAATGTCCATTTAAGAGGACAAGGGGAGATAAAGGGTTAATATCGCATTGTCATGCAGATCTGAGCTATGTTTAAAGTTTTAAGTCTCTACCTCATCGGGAAGTTAGTTTAAAATCAATTGCAAAATTTATACCGAAGAAACAAGCAAGCAAACAGACAGACAAGAAAGCGAGTTAATAAAAACGTGGTAATAATAAAATAATAATAATAATAATAAAAAAGTAAGTATAATTTCTTGTAATTTACCTGCTTGCATTGCAGAATTCTATCAACGATTTTGGATACACCCTGTATCGATAAAATCTATTCTGATGGAATTTTCAATTTTAATAGTTTCGCAAAACTCAAAAGTTGTTTTGTTTTTATTTCTTTTAATCAAAAAAAGAAAATAGAAAAAGCAAAATCAAATTCTAAGCATTTCAAAAATAAATTGAACATCCTCTGATTCCTTTTCCTTTCTAAAAGCTTTTAGAAGAATGGAGGAAATATTATCCGAAAAATGCATTTCATCTTCTAGAAATATCTAAAAGCAGATCTGCTGAGAAATAGATTGCGTTTTATTATTTGAAAATGCTGTTCAGTATTGTAATAAAACGACAATGAAATAGAATTATTTTGAAGACTAGCTTTTGGCAAAGAAAAGATATGTTGTCCTTTCTATAGTAAATTGGGTTTTATCGGAAAAGTACGACTTTCTACTTTGAAATCATTCGTCCTTAATAAATTATTCACTGAAAGATCTTTCTAGATGAATTGTCTATTCTAGTCAAAACGTAAATTTCATCTATAAAACGAGAGCTTCTGCCTAGTAATCCTTAGAATAACATTTTTTTATTTTTCTTGAAATTTTTGTGTGCTTTTCTAAATTCGAAGATCATTGGAGAAGCAAAGGGAATTTGTGTTTATAAATTAGAATATTTGCCTAATCCAACCATCTGGCTTTAAAGTTTCATTTGTTTTAAACTGATTTATTCAGCAAATTCTGTTAGTGACATCCAAGTAACTTTAATACTTGATTTAATCCGTGACAACCAAATCAAAGCGGATTAGAAATATGGCATCGCTGCGATGAACAGACTTAAATATTGGGTTTGCCAAAAATTTCGTTCGGTTTTTAAGTAAAAATAAAAGACACATTTTTCATTGTCACCAATAATTTTATTGAACAACGTCTTCAACAGTTTGTTCCCCTACATTCTGCCAACTTTCAGTCTATTTTCTAATTCCATTTTCCCAAAAGTTCTTGTCTTTTCGAGCAAAAAAAATGTTCCAGGTGCCTTTGGTGTCTTCCAGAGAATTGAATTTTTTTTCTTCGTAATTCCATCTTCCTACAACTTTTTATCTTTTTGAGCAAAAACATGTTCCAGGAACCTTGGTGTCTTCTAGGGAATTGATTTTTTTCCATTAACAGAATTTTATAAAGATCGAAATAAATGGAAATCCGAAGGTGTAATGTCTGGTGAATAGGGCGGATTAATCAGAACTTTCCAGCAAAGCTGTAACAGTTTCTGTCTGGTCATTAAAGAAAAATGTGATGTTGCATGCTTAATTATCTTCCATCTTCAATATTTCACAAAATTCACACAAAATTCACCAATTTTGATCAGTTTTTGTTTTACGCTGATATAACAGATGCCACAATACAATCTAACAAAATGGTGTTGAATGACGTTAAAGACACCTATCGTCCTCCAAACCAGAGTTGGCCACCCTGTTTTTGTGAGATCTGCGCATGTAGCATCGACTAGTCTGGTCAGGCATTTCCGTCTTGATCTTTTGACAGGAATACGCCATTGTGCTAATCGCTAGTTACTTATCTTATAAATCATTAAAATATTTATTATTAGCGATTAGTATTGAAATAATGCTAAATGTTAGAGAGAAGATTTATTTTGCGTTATCAACATGTCAGCGGAGAAAAATATCCTGGAAGCATTCTTCGTCGTCAAGCAAGAGAAATACTTGCCTCTGTGAAGGGATACTTTCAAAACCTAAAATCTAAGAGACATAATTTATAAATGAAATTCTCTAAATAAACAAGTATTTTTCTACATTACAACTTCTCCGATAATTAAACGTTAGCCTATTATAAGTTAACTATACTTTCTCAGTGAGAACAGACGCCGCGCCGTCGTCCATTTTGACAGGAAAACATAATTGATCAGCTACCGGAAGGGCTGCGCAGTTCAAACTTCCGCCGGCCAACTCTCATTTGGAAGACAATAAGCGCTACTAGAACCAAAATACATAAAAAAAAACAAGATAATTAATGCTTTTAGCAAAGCGGCCCCATAATATGCACAATTTTATAAATACAATTTTATAAACAAAATTTTATCGGAAGCGATCTCTACAACAATCACAACAATCTCAATATACAATTGCGCCTTTTCCATTCACAACAATTACATTTATAATAAGGAAATTAAAACAATATCAGGTTTTTTGGTTTTTACCAATCCATTATTAGCACTCCTTGGGGGGTCAGGGAGTGGTCCTACAGGTCTGATTTTTCGGACGAGGTCACCTACTTTTTGATGCTTAAGACAGTGGTGAAGATTTATTCTAATATCTCTAACCGTTTGGCCACAAATAGAGTGTGACATCGAATGTGATATCCAGCATTTCATCCAGCACACATAAATGCAAGAGCGATCACCTATGTTTTACAGGCAAGCTGTAACGTAGGGGGCCGCTAAATAACCGAGCGAACTTTTTGGCCAATCCAATAGAATGTCTGTGTATCGTCTACGAGAAATTGTAGTTTTACTTGAACGGAACTTCTTGTCACCGTTTTGCGGTTTTTCCACAGGAAATGTTACTAGACAGATCGACCTATACGGATGCTAATTAAGAGAATCCGTTAATTGGTTCAGAAAGTACTGTAGGACTTTAAACATGATGTGGAAGTTTCCTATTGACTGTGGAGGTAAAAATAATTTATGATGTGACTTGAAGGCCATTCTTTATAGTTTGTTACACGACAAAATCTGGGTCCATTCGCAGAAAAATGAGCTCGAATGTTAGAAGTTTTTTGTTTGTTTAAGGGGCAGTAATTGTGAGCTGTTTAGCTGAAGAACCCATGGTAAACCGCAGGAGGCAGCTTACATTATACTCGCAGAAACAGACAAAACACAGAAGAAGAAAGTTACATCGATGCCGGCTCAAGTTCAGATTCGAACACAAGTTCAGACGTATCAGCCTCATGGCAGGCCGTCGCGTCGACCATAAGGTTGTGCCTGAACGACTCAAATAGAACTGAAAAATTGGACACATTTTAAATTTAATCTCTCTCATCTTGAAAGTTTTTATCAAGATGATTAATTGTAATTTCACTTATCAATTCAGTATAATCAAAAAAATTCTATTACTGGAAAAATATGTTTATCTTCTTCAATATTTCGTCTTTTTAAGTGTAATGGATATGGTTTATCAGTAAAAGAAAGTGAACTCCTTATGATTAAAGCATGCTTCTTAAATTAGAAACCTTGTATGAATAAAGAAAGAACTCTAAAAATTAGCAAAATAACATTTGGGTATTTTAAGCAATTTAAATAAGAAAGTTTAAAGTGCATTAATTGTAAAACGAAAATCGATTCACATTTGCTTTCACGCCAATATATGGAAAATAAAATTACTTATAAATTAGATAAGGATTATAACAACAGTTAGCTTCATTATTTAAAGCATGATTATTTTTTTAATGATTGACATTGTTTCATATTTAAAGCATAGATTATTTATTGTTTTCAGGTTTTTTTTTGAACAAATTTATGCTGTACAATTAAGGTATAAACATGTTTTTTTATTTAAAACATAGATTGTTATTTTTTAAATGTTGTTTTCTTAAAGTTTGTGAGGACGAAGACTGAGGTCTTTTTCTCAACTGTAATTCCTGAAGAAGTATTTTGTTCAAAAAGACGAAATATTGAGGAAGATAAAGATGTTTTTCAAGTAATAGAAGTTTTTTTTTTATTTAATTGTATAAAAAAAATGAATTCAGGATAATTTTGATGCCAATGAAAAACTAATTGAAAACTTTCTAAACGATTTAAGGAAGGCTATTTTCGAACGCTAATTTTATTATTAGAGAGTTTTTGCCATAACGTGATTTATATACGGGAAACGCAAATGTCACGTGAACGAATAAGGTAACCACAATAGCGGGCTCTGTCATGAAGAGAGTTTTTGCCATAACGTGAAAATTTACACTTCTCAGTTGTCATCATGCCTACGGTTTATTTAAGAAAAAAATAGCATTGATTTTTATAAATACATTTAGTCAATGCATCGAATAGATGAAAGAATGTTTTTAATTAATTAAAATAGGAAATATTCTTTTTTATTTTCATCGTTTTGTCTTTCTTTGTTATCAGTTTCGATAAATCAATTTCGATAAATAATTCAGTCTCGTTAAATCTCGATCAATGGCGAGATCTTTTCGATATCTCGGATCGCTGTCGATTCAAATTTTCAAGCCGAAATTATGAAATGATTTTGATTAATAATGTAACATTTTATGAAAGCATCCACGAAAACAAAAGGAAAAAATGCCCTCCGATCGTGAAAATCATTTTTGTAATCGATAATTTCGAAGAAATAGATACAAATCGATTGGACTTCAAGTTCTACAATTCGTCACCAGGAGCGCTAGTGTCGGAACTCATGTTTATAGGAACTCGTGTTTCCTATCGTAAAGCCATACGCTATTCGAGGAAAGTTAACGTGTCACATTAACTGTATTTCCTCTACGATATAGTGACGCATGCGCAGAATACCAGTCATGTGACTTCAGCGTTACCGTATTAGAATAGCGAGCTGGGCAAAAACTCTCTATTGTCTGTATACTTGACCTTATTCCTAATACATTAATTAAATGCGTTATTTCGTAGATGTCAGCTTTGTAGAATTGTCCTTGCTGCTTTATTTCCGTATCTTATCTCTCCTGATACATGAAATTAATAATCTTATATTATAAAAGCTGTCATAAGACTTTACTGTCTGTCATAAGACTTATGTATTATTCTGTCTGTCATAAGACTTTACGTTTTTCCAATTCTGTGACCAAACTATAAGAGATAAATTGGTCATGCAAATGGATAAAATGTAGATCTTTTTAAGACAAACAAAATGCTACAAAAATCTTTCGAAAGAAGTTTTTGGTTTCCAAGATGGCCCCTTTTAAAGGGTCAAATTTTGACTTTTTCTCAATTTAAACGAAAAGTATAAAAGTTGGAAGAGAACATTATATTGAGAAAATATGGATATTTGAAAGTTCTATCGAACGGTATATCAGTCATTGACAAACGTTTCTGCGTTTGGAAGATACATGCAAAAATGAAGTGTTTTTGCAGCACCCCCCCCCCGTGTGAGTGCCAATG
>JAFIDM010008419.1:52927704-52942901 GCA_023159025.1 Thereuonema tuberculata | reverse complement strand
ATATTAAATGTGAAACTTACTATTGTAAACTTACTATTTGTAAGCATCACAAACAAGTAATATTATATTATTATCAATGCGGCCAGAGTTGAAACTCCCAGAATGCAACGCAGATTGTAGATTTTTCCTTTCCTGGCCTGTCGGTCACATTCAATTGTAACAGAAAATGGCGGTCGCTGCTTCACATTCAATATTTCGACGAGGAAAAGTTCTCAAAAGTCAAGTAGGGAAATTATTCTTAACGTTGCTCGTCGATTTCAAGAAGATGTATGTGAGATTTTTGATATTTCCTATTTTTGATAATTGAGATTGGTATTTCCTGCGAAGCTTATGGCATTGATACTGGAGAAATTAGTCAATGATAATGTGTTTCCGGTTTCAAAATTCGCCGCGACGACTATAATAAACTTCACTTAACTTCTAATAATATTCATTAATATTGTAATGGAGAGAGATTTTTGGTGAAGTTAAGTAAACTTTATTAATTACTGTTTGTAAATTTCAAAATAACCTATTTGTAATACTCGAAGAAGATACAAACATTATAAATAAAAAGAATAGCAGAAGATTCTTCTTAATAATATTCATAATACTTATCTTCTCTCATAATATAATAGTAATTTCTGCCTTACTTTTTTTACAATTCAGCTTTACTTGAAATAGAAATACTTCCACGAAATTAACTTAATTTTTTTTTGGTGCTTTTAATTTTATCAATTAAGTTCTTTTTTACTAAACCTTTTGAATCAGCATGTGGTCTGGAGCTATCCGCAAATGAAAAACTTCAAGATATTTACGCCAAGATACTTAATGACATCAGTATGAATCTAATCGAAATCTATTCCGACTCCGGCGACCCTTGGCAATCTCAACTACCTACAAAGGAATCTTTCATGATTTCATCGCTCCTCCTTAGCTATCTTAGTTGACCACAAATCCCAAAGCTAATCAAAGCCGCTGTAAGTTCTAACAATAAGCTTTAATCAAATTTCAAGCATATGCCAACAGGAGAAAATAGCACGACTCAACATTATTATATGACATTTTACAACAACTATCCCCACGTAAGTAAATTACAGAGAAAATTTATTACTCATTTTAACATTTTTTTTAACCCTCTAAAAGATAACTTCGATAATGGTTGTCCTTTTTTTGTTTAAAATTTCTTCAACAGTAGGAAATGAAGATAACATTATTAAGCTTATTCTGTATTCGAGAAGTTTTGGGATCTTGTTTTTCACCATTATTTACGTTTTCTACAACCTACTAAACTGAAAATGTTTTGTTTGGTTTACAAAGATGATGATTCTACTCATTTTGATACATTGGTAATGAGCTACCGGCATAACCCTTTCAAAATGCAGTTTCGTTATAAGAGCAATAATCGCGACAATTCAAAAACTACACGTCTTAGAAACTTGAAAATGTAATGATAGGTAAATACTGCCAAATTGTTATTTGTTTTGATTTTCATTGTAGTAGACTTATAACTTAAACACAACATTCTGAAGCACATTAAAAGCCAGAAACAAGAAGTGACAGAAATGGACTAACTGTAGTATGTATTTATTGGTGCCCTTTCTTCTATAAAGGGAACAATTACATTATAACAATGAAACATGATGTTTAATGAAACATGTGTTTAATGTTCTTTATTTGTGGGTCCATTTGAAACTTAGATATACCAGGAATCAGAAAACATAATTATTTTTTGGCATGAGTTTTCGAAATGACACCATGGTGTTATACTGACAATACTCCAATTGCTAGATAGCCGTAAATACTAAGGCTGCGGACAGGTATTCCGAACATTTGCTATTGTGACATTTCTTAGTTGATTATGCATTTGCTGTAATAAAGGCCTCTCATGTTTTCACTACTGTATGCTTGTTTCTTGTTTCTCAGTTCCCTTCCTTTCACGATTCAGATGAGTATTGCTCTAATTTTCTGATTAGTGGATATCGTCCAGAATGCTGCGTAGAAGTTACGATGTTTCGTTATATCACTCTGTATATAGTTACTTACAAAAAATAAAAATTGTCAAGTGTAAGCAAGAGATATTCCACCATAATTGTTACGTAATAAGTTCCTGCATTATATTAATATTATAGGTAAGCCCTAAAAGTAAATAAAAAAATAGATTCCGAAAAATACTTGATCATTACCAGCATGCCTCGGAGATATTGCTATATCAGTTACAATAAAGCACAATAAAGCGAATATCGTAATAAAGGAGAGTTACACGAATTTTTGGGTTTCCTAGTCCATGTAAAAGATTTGTTTTCACGATACTGTAGTCTATTAAGTGTGCAGTAGCATTATGTCTAAAAGAAGCAATGTATGTAACCTTAATAAACATACTTTATTGCTAAAAAATGACAACCATTATGTAAGCCTTCAGCGAAAGATCACTGATCGCCATAACAGTTATAATAATAATTAAGTTTAACAAAGGAAAAGAATTACAAAAATTTGATACAGACACGAAGTGAGCAATGCTGTTGAAGAAAAGGCGCCGAGAGACTTGCTCGACGCAGAGTCGCCACAAACCTTCAATTTGTAAAAGGTGCAATGCAACGAGATAAGCCTGTATTTATTGGAATTATTATATTGTCCGGAGCTTTCCAGAAATAATTGAGGAATTTCATAAATAGAATTTAAAATCGGGTTCTCCTGAAAACTAGTATAAACTAGCAATTTTTCTTTGAGACGCAAATAAGTTATTGTTTGAGTGCAGTCATGATATGTTACAATATATCCTCAGTAAAAATGACCTGAAAGAAAACTTTCAATGTTTTTCAAGATTCGTGGTTTAGTAATATTGATCTTTCTGTAACTTACACAAATAATTCATATAAAAGTATAAAGAAATGACACAAAAATGAAAAATATCGGAGATTTCATAGGTGAGAGTCGGGAACGGCCGTTTCGTCCTTTTTTATGGATTCGTCAGCCACACCAGATGAAGTGCTGAGATAGTTCAAAAGTGATGAATGTCTGGTCTGCGGAACCGAGAGTCCGAGACTCTCACCGATGAAAGCTCAGTTAATTTTTATTTCTGTGTCATTTCTTTATGCTTTTATATTAATTTCTGGCATAAAATTAGAAATTTATATTAATTTGTGGCAGGTTAAATCTTTTGTTTAAACCAGTTTGAGTTCAGCCTTGGTTCTTGCGTCTGACCGCAGGCCAGGATTCCGCAGGCCAAGATTTGAAATTATACGTGTTTTGATTTCTTTTTTAAATGCGTTTTCTTTTGGAGGGAGACCACAGTAGAGTAGGGGAGTGGTTTCCCTTAGCACTGTTTGAGCATTTCATCTGGTGAATGGGTCTGGCTGACGAGTCCACAAAAAGGACGAAACGGCCGTCTCAGACTCACCGATGAAGCTCAGATTTTTCATTTTCTATGTCATTTCTTTAAGCTTTATGTTAATTTGTATATTTGTAAATATTTTGTGTAAATAATCCATATCTAGTAATTTTAAACAGCTTTTATCTTTTGGAAACAAAAGAATCACATGATATAGCAAATACATCTCTCGCCTTGTGCGTCATCTGCCAAATTGTTTTACCTAAGGTTTAGTAAAATTCTCTTTTAACTCAACAGGCTTGATACATTTGTTTGGATAACAGTTTTTCGGACAGTTTTCACCGAAAATAACATGTTTAAGCGCCCCTTGAATCGCTTACCCTCTCTTAACCCTTGTGCTTTCTGAATCTATAATATCTGTAAAGTCTTTTCCAAATAGAATCATCTCCATAAATCTGATGTTCAGTACTACAAGTCCTTCACTACATGCAAACAATGAACTGTTGAGATCTCCATGCCTGCAAATGGAATTTTTTTTTGCACATTTAGATGCTACTACAGTTGAACGGCTTCCATACAAGTACATCTCCAAAAGCTTCTTCAATCACTCGAAAAATACCAATTAAGTTAGAACGGCACTATTGGTTCCCCTGATCTGAATCAATAATTTATCTTTTCCAATATTTTTCTCTTTCATTGTCAAATTTAATTACGCATCTTGCACTTTTCTTTCTCGATTTCTTTAAATACTATTTGATTGAAAGTCGTATCTACGTTGTAGCTTAAGTCCTCTGCATTATTGACTTTTTATCCGCTTAGAGATGCTGCTCCTTTTATATAAACACACGAATGGTGTATCGAGCAACAATGGCTGTGAATCGATGAAATCCATTTTGTTCCAAGTCCCTTCCAGACTGTTAGAGGAACACGAGTCAAAGTGAAACAAGATGACAAAAAAAATTCCAATTGTATTTTTTTTTTCAGCTCAGACCCCTCAATAAAAACTTGTCCCAATAAAAATCTGTTGTCCAATTTCGACACACAGTCACCCCTTCCCTCTCTCGCTCTCTTTACAATAGCATCATTTCTTCTCAGTCCACAATGGGTCCTCACTCTCACAGTGCTTGTAAGGCCATTGTAGGAAATGGACAAAGAGACACTCAGTGGAACGCTGACAATTCCAGAGAAAAGCATCTGATTCGTATTACAGATTGCCAGGCTGTCTTATTCCCAAAAACAAATATAAAGTCACACAAACGCACAAATAAAGATTTCGATATTCACTAGACCCGTATTTCACTGACTAATAATTAAAACAATTTACTGTTACAAACTCATGAAAATTACCGTAGGAAATTACTTTGCATTTCATGGTTAATAGATAATACACAAAATTCAAACATTAAAAATATTTCATTTTAAATTTTGTTATTAGAGTTTTTGCCCAGCCTATACGGTAGCGCTTAAGTCACGTGACTGGTATTCTGCGCATGCGTCACTGTCCCGTAAAGGAAATACCATTAACGTGATACGTTAACTTTCCTCGAATAGCGTATCGCTTTACGGTAGGAAACATGAGTTCCGATAAACCTTAGAGAATTAGATTTAACATGAATGACGACTTGATACTCTTGCGCGAAGTTTCATTTCACTTTCAATTCATTTTCAAATATTGCTGGTAAATTTAAGCCATCTGCTAGTCGCTGTATATCATTTTTTTCGAAACGGAAATACAATCGATAATCCTCATCATTCATTTCATTTAAACTCAACCTTGGATGTTCCTCTTCTCGAACCTGTATGTTTCTTTCTCTCAGGATATTGTGAAACACTAGATCCTAAAACAAATCATCGTCAATGCCTCCAAATGCAGCGATCTGAAGTATGTCTTCAATCTTGTTTATTAGCTTACCGTGTCCACTGATACGTTATGGCAAAAACTCTCTTCATGATAGAGCCCGCTATTGTGGTTACCGTATTCGTTCACGTGACATTTGCGTTTCCCGTATATAAATCACGCTATGGCAAAAACTCCATTGTCTTATTCCCCTAATCAAATAGTGCCTTAATTCCTAAACCGTAGAGTACTCCACGAGGTATGTTGTACTTTTCAGCCCTGAATTAATTTTGTCAATAGTTTTAAAACATGTATACCCCAATGACAAAAAGAAACTTAAACTTCAGGATATAATTTTTGAAATCTTTAATACAAATTTCTTTTAATATCTTTAATTGAATATGAACTATCAACACAGAAAGGTTAAATGATAAAAATTGTAATAAAACTAAAATATATTACAAATAAGGAAAGTTTTCGGATATCTTTTGCGGCTCCCTTGTCAATCTAAAATATAATAAAATGGATCGGTTTATTGTATTGACATTGTATATTGTAATTCCACAATTTGCTAAAATTGTTTCCTTAGTTTCAGAATAGGTACTCAAAGTATGCTAGATAGAAAAACTGTGGAGTAACAAACGAGAAAATCAGTCGTATAAGAAAACTGTGTAGTTAATGATAACTTTTCAATTCTTAATATTCTGTCATGTGGTAAAGCTGTTTTTAGTTAATCACTTCAACTCTTAAGAAATTATTGATAACGCAGTTAGGTTATTTTAATGCAAAAATCAACATGATGGGTCCAGTGGTACAGATCCACTGGACTGTGAGTTTGATGACTGGTTCAATTCCAGACAGGTCAGGGATTTTTGCAAGATTATTTCTTCTCAAGATGGGTCTTAGGGTTACCCAGTCCTCTGTAAAATGGGAACCTTGAGTCTTTCCCGATAGTTAAATGTGGGTGAGCGACCTTCTCAACTTGCAGCGCTTGGAAACTTGGGACTCTATCTTTGGTGAACTCTTGAGCCAGCATCTCTTCATGGAGAAACATCTTCCTGCTTACACCAATTACCCGTGAGTTAACTTTAAAATTGTTAGTGTTCAAGCGCAACTTGCGAAATTTCTTGAATATTAAATAATTAAATATTTAAATCTTAAATATTTGTCTCCACCATAATTGCACTACTGGTTTCCTGAATGGTACGATTAAAATCTAAACTTAAAATCTCAAGTTAAAATCTAAATATTTTTGTACTGTTATCCTCCTTCCATAACCATCAAAAATCCATTATTAGAAAAAGCAAATAGTAGAAAGTGAAAACACTGTAGCTGAATGAAACTGAAACTTTTTTTTTACCGTTGATAATACTGATGACGCAGAATGTTCAATCAGCTGTGACTCACTAAACTTAAAACCTATCTGGAAGAGTCACAATTCGCTTTCACTAGAAAGTAGACAAGTACGTATATCTTATGAGCTACTAAAAGCGAAATCCCTTTTCATTCTATTTAAAAACGTACTGAAAGGTCAAATGAAGGTGATCTTTCAGTTAATTCTCTCAAACAGGGAAACGCAGAAAATGTTTATTGACTTATTTTAAGTTTTAAGAAAGTGATGGTATGGAAATTGCTTGACATGCTACTAATGGTAAGAACTATGAGTGAATTTTTTAAAAAAATGTTATTATTGAGAGAAGTGTTTTTCTGATTGAATGAATTCCAACCACTATTACCTACAGAAAAGATGGATTCGTCAGAAAAAGCTGGATTGACCAACCTAAAATTGATCGTCGGGTCACGTCTTTGAAGTTAAAAACGGTAATAATGAAAGTTATTTCAAAATTATAATTGAAATCAGCAAATTTCATATGTGAGAATAGACAAATTGCTTTAAGAACTTACATTCTACTTTCTTTAAAATGTTTGTTGTTGTTTTTAATTATAAAAATACTTTTTTTTAATAATCACACAAACGAAACCGATGCACCTGAATAAATTAGTTGTAATACAATAAAAAAAAAAATAATATAACTCGACTATAGTTTCTGACACATAAGAGAGTGCCTATTATCAAGTCTGGTGCATCGGTTTCAGGTGCTTCGGTTTCGTTTGTGTGATTAATAATGAACAAGGCACGTAAAGTCTTGGTAATTCAGACTTTTTTTTTTATTCTGAAAAAAAAAAAGTTTTCTAATAGTTATATAAGCATTTTTAATATATCTTGTAAATAATTTACTCCTAGAAATCCTATTAATATATAATTACTAATTATTAATATATAATTCCTGTAATTCCCACAATATTTCGTCCTTCTTAGCGAAGGACTTCTTCAGGTCGTCCTTCGCTACCTACTACAGGGTTTACCTTATGAAATATAGAGGAAGAAGAATAGTTTCTTGTCCTCTGGTAACACCTGAAGAAGTCCTTCGCAAAGAAGGATGAAATATTGTGGGAATTAAAGGAGTGTTATTGTATTAATAGGATTCCTAGGAGTAAATTATTTGCTAATACTTAGTTGTCTGCATACATCTATTTTCATGTATCATAATAATAAAAAGAGAATTACTAAGAAGATTAATATCTTTTGTAATCCATGAAATCTATTTCGGGCTTAATAAATTCTATAGGAATTTTTGTCACCATCTGGAGCTATAGGATAGGGATTCCTAAGGAAAACATTTGAAATATAAAAGTTAGCTCGTCTCTTGCCCTTTAATATGTATGCCAAGTTTCAAGAAGACCCGTACAGCGTTTCGCTCAAATGTATCCAAGACACACAAACTGACTTGACGAGTTGCATTTTCCTAGAAGATAATATAACACTAAAAACATAAGGAAGCGTAGATTAGAAGATCTGAATCCGCCTCCATATACTGCGTTTAACGTTTCTTTTCGCGAAAAACTGATTTGAAAGAGACACTGTATGAATAGGAGTCATTTCTGAAAAAAATAATTCCCCCTACAAATTGGAGTCTAGAATTTCACGATCTTATAATTATCGCTTTTTCAGATAAAGAAATTAAGGTTCTCATAAGCCATAAAATAGGTCTACGAAAAAAACCCTACGGGAATGGGTTTCAAACTATAAATTTTCTCTTTATGTTATGATATATCTATTGCATTGTAACGTTAAAACCGAATACCATTTATACGAACATTCTTGGGTGAAGAGAAAGAGAGGAAAAAAAAAGAGCAACTGACAAACCTTCGAAAAGAAAGAAAAGAATGAAGAAGAAGAATGAAGGAGAGAAGAAAAAAAAAGGTGATACTCAAGGAAAGCTTCTGTCTTCCTGGTGCGATAAATCAAGCGTCCCTTTCTCTCTCTGAAATTAACAGCGTCTCCGAGATCCAAATTCTTGCGCTTCGATCTGTGACCTGCAGGGGGCGCTGCAGGAACATCTCTCGCTTTTGGCGTCGTAGGGAATCCGCCGTAATGGAACAAGAAAAAGGAATGAAGAAGAAGAAAACGAGGCGGAGAAGGGGGTTAGAGATGGAGTGGAGTAAGCCCTCCACCCCTCGGCATATCCTATTCTTTGTAGTTGCTCCTTTGCTTGGGATGGGGGTGAGATCAAAGCAGATTTGAAGGAAGACACTGTGGTCAGCAGGGAGTCACTTCTGGAAGAAAAAAAAGCAAAGGAGATTTTTTTCCCGCTCTTTTGATCACTGTTTGCACAGAGGATACCCTTCTGCAGTAAAAATGAAAAAGGAAAAAAAAAAGTTAACAATATTCTTTCCGTTTTCTTTTTATGGCCTGAAGGTTTTCAAGTTAGATTGTATCTGACAATTTTAATTGAAAGTAATCCATGGAAAAAAAATCCGATGGAATTTGATAGGAATTATAAATAAACCGTAATTTTTCAAATTCAGTTCTGTTCCAATCTTATTCCCGCAGCGTAAACCTGTCCTTTCACAAAACTTATCCCTTAAAATAATAGTAAAATAAGAAATCATCAAACACAAAAATTGTTAAAAAGTCCTTATAATAATTTTTTTTTTAAAAATACATTACGGAAAACCAAAAAGAGAGCTTTCGGAAGCCTGTGCTAGATTGACAAAAAAGGGAATCTCAAGATTCCGTAAGCTCTCCTTCTGGTTTTCCGCAATGTATTTTTAATTATTTTTTATTATAGACTTTTTTAACAATTTTTGGTATGTTTGGTGATTTCTTATTCTATTAAATGTAATTTTAACACACATTAAGCTTTTATCTAATTAAATAATAGTAAGATTTCGAATCTGTTACTCTCCTAGCTTCTCATGTAAAAATCAGTGTGTAATGTTTTAGTGCCTTATGATGTCTGCAACCTCAGACGAAACTAGTAGCATTCCTTGTAATTTTAGTTTTAAACTGTAACAATTGCTCAATTTGTGTCTAATATTTTCCTGATTTTAATTCTTATGAACACAAGTTAAAACTCCCTTCGAATTTTATATTTTCTTTACAGAGAAAATATCAGATGAATAGTTTTCATTTTATAATTACTCTCAGAAATGTTGATGAAAATTATTTACTAATTTATTATTTAGGCAATACAGAATCAAAGCAATAATATTTTTTGAAGCTCCTTTGTGCAACTTTAATGAAACTCCGCCAACTGTTAGGCTTCTCTGCAAATCATTGTTTCATAGAAAAAATGTTCTGCTTAACATACTGCATCTCCGAAACGGTAATATCTAGAGACCTGAAACATCCCTAAGGATGTAGTGTCTTCATTTCCAAATTAACATACAGTTTTCCCTATCGAGAAGTTTGACAATGCAAAGCTTGACATTTTGATATAAAAAATAATAAAAAATGGAGAAAAAAAATAAATTTGTAATTGTAGTACTAGGTTATAATTATATAAATGTGGCTTTATATGATTGCTAAATTATATCAAATTAAGAATTGATTAAATTTCAAACTTGATAAAATTTTCAGTAATTTTATTTAACTTATTGAAGGTTGTGCTGTGTATCTACTGTGTCTAATGGCAATACGAGAAGCCATTACGCTGAGGCCAGCGAATTTTTTACTCATTTCATTATTCTACCTCTAATTCGTGAAGCCGGTTGTCCAATATTTTTACATCTTTAGTACTCTGTTTGGCACAGCCGAGTAGTCAAGGCGTCGATTTTGCTATTCTACTACACGCTCGAACCTGGGCTCGATTCCCGGAGTGGGCTTGCATCTTTCCTTCCTTCTTTTGTGTGTACTCTTCCTTTCAACGACTTGTTCTCAATTTCATATCTTATCAATGAAATCTCAAGCACAGTTAAAAAAAAAAAGATTATTGTAAAGTAAGTAGTCAATCCCTTGCCCCTTAGAATTTGGCCAGAAACTTTTGAAATTCTTTACATTATTAGATCATACACACAGCATGGCTTAACGCTAAACATGTAAATAGAGATGGATTTGGCCAACAATACTTGCACTATTTACAGTTTAAAATATATAAAACGCATTAAAAACTCACAACAGTTTCAAGTTCTCATGCTTTTTAGGACCCCGAAAGTGTTTTGAGTTTTAATGTGTTTTAATATATTTTTAAACTGTAAGTAGTGCAAGTATGGTTGGCCATATCCATACGAATTTTAAACTGCACATTTTAGAAATGTAAATAGAGATATTTAGATAATGAAGGCGGGATAACTGTAATTGTTTTTGCTTAATCTTAGAGGATCTCGAAGACGCTCTTGGATTCTTGATGGACAAGTATCGTATTGAATTAGCTCTTTAAGAAAAGGCAAGAGAAAACTATACAGTCACTCATATATTATAAACTATGAGTTTTTAAACATCTATTAAATCTCTTAACCATCACGAGATTAATAACTGGATATTAATTTTCCGAACAACCCATTATCGCTTTGGAGAAATCGGCAAATGTTTGTAATATACAGTAACAGTCAATAATGCAGTTAAATCAATAAAAATCACTGGTTTGACTACAGACTAGCTTTTGTCGTCTAAGGTTGTTGCTGAAACTATTATCAAATACCCCAATATTTCAGAACTACGGCTTCTCCAGAAATTAAGACTAAAATCAATCATTATCGTTTTTGCCTCGAAACAAAACGAAAAAATAAAAAGAAACTTTGGTAAAGAATAAATTAACATTTGATTTAAGAGACTTTTCAACGAATTACAAAGTATTATAACGTTTTTACGTCCATAAATAAATAATCATTAACACACATTTAATAAAAGTTTCTTTATAAATTAAAAAATATATACTTTAAAATAAGTATGCTTATTTTAAAGTAAGTATGTTTTTAATTTATAAAGAAACTTTCATTAAATGAGTGTTTTATGATTATTTATTTATTGAATTAAGCAAAGTAATTAAGAGTAACGTGGTGAATCTATTCTACCGAAAAACAAAATCCCAGAAAATTTAAAACCTGTCTTTTACATGTGTTGAACATATGTACGTAGATATCAGACTGTACACAAGCATAAACAAGCAAACAATCCAGAACTAGCTTTCACCTCAGTAAGATGAGGCTTCTTCAGCGGGAATAGTTCTTCGAGTCCCATTTATGGGGAGATGAGCCAATAAGGGACTGAAAACCGGTGGACGGGTGGAAATCTGGAAAACCAATCATGTAGGGTGATCATGTAGGCCTGAAACCTATTGGAATTTAAAACCTATGCAAACCTCTTGCTGAAATCCAGTTTTATAGTTTTATCTAACTAAACAATCTATTGAGCTTAGTCTTTAATTTTAAATTGTTACCACTTATTTTGTTAATGATTTCAAATAGAAAAATTAAAAATAAAACTACTTAATTATTAAATTACTATAGTTTGTTTCTATTGCTTTGTAATTAAGCCTGAAGAGGCAGAAAAAGCAGCTTTCTACGAAATACAGCGATGTTTAGTGAAGAACTTGCGTTTCTATATTGAAACTACATAAAACAAACAGAATTATATTGTGAGATTCTTTTAACCAACACAGTTTTTAGAACTCCTTATAATAGGCACATCATAGGCACTTACGACCACCCTAGTAACTTTAACTACTAGATCGATTTTTATTGAAATAAGGCATGCTTAGTCAAATTAAAAAAGAAAAATAGAGAATGCACATAAATTTGCTTTCGCGTCTGGAGCTGCATACTACTGGAATCTGAAACAGCTGTTTCGTCCTTGTTATGGCTCATCAGCCAGATTTACCCTCAATGATAGACTCAGAAACGCGCGATTCCATCTCCCACTCCCGCTCCAGGAAGCGAGATCTCACAAAAGCAAACAACAATTAAAAAAAAAAAAAAAAACTCATTGGAATAAAACAGCTTTACATTCTTGACGTGCAAACTGCCACGATCAAAAGGAATAACCAAAAGAACCAAACAACACCAAGACCAAATAGTCAAAATAAGAAAAGCTTTAATGTACAGTATTTTAATGCAGTATTAAAAACGAAAAATAGAGAATGGACGTAAATATGCTCTGCTCCTTCAGCTGCTATCACCGGGAATCTGGTACAGCTGTTTCGGGCTTGTTTGGACTCATCGCCTAGATTTACCCTCCAGAAATATGCAAAAGATTACGGATCTCCTCTCCCGGAAGTGGGACCCCACAAAATCAAAAAACAATAAACAATTCAACGTAATAAATTTACTACATTTGAATGTTTCCAGTGTGGGATCTTTGTCGAGAAATAAGCACGTGAAGTTGATAAAATTCACATAGAAAAACCACATTCATAGAAAATTCACATAGAATATCACATAAATCTGAATCTGTGATTTCCATCAATTTAACATTTATTGTTGGATTAATATCTAACAATAGATATTAATTCTCCTTTTTAATTAATAATACAATAATTGCTTTTGCTCATTTTGTTTTGTGTAAAACTCTCTTCAAATTATTGTTAGTTAAATAAAATGTATGATTACATGTCGTACGCTACACTACTACAATACTTCTGTATTTATCTAAAACGTTCTGGAAATAAGCCGATATTCTAGAAGATCTGTTGGTGACCCCCACCTTGAGATTCTCTGTCGCTACATATGCTTTAGGTGTTTGTCAGAAGTTTTTCTAAGAATGAGCTGCCGTATTCAGTTTCCAGCGTTTATTCATTGCTCCTCAAATAAATCAACTTTTTCAAAACTGGGCTCACGACAAGTTTAACATTGAAATAAAATCGTGAGAATAGATCTCGTGAACTTTCCATCCTCCATTGTAGACAGAAAAAAAAATCTCCTACCCCTTTCAGAAGCGTTGATGTAGAATAGCTTTTTCAATATTTTTTAATCACTTGAATAATGGATGTTCTTGTATTGCCAAAATTTAGAAAAAAGAATCAATTCTCACTTAGAAAAATTGTGAAGTATTTTCGTTTTCAATGATTTTTTTTTTTCTAGTTATCAACTTGTAATTTTTTATTAGCGACCCATTTGGGAGCTATTGCTTGTGTCCTGTCCCCCATCCGTGTCTGTCCCACCCCCTCCCTAACAACTCTTGAACGGAAGGTCGGATCGACAAATGGATTTTACCATCGTATTCAGAGGCCCAAACACTGCAGGAATGGGGTATTTTTAGGAGCCTACGCCCCCTTATGTTCGAGATATGTAGCGTTGTTTTCATTGGATTTCCGCTATTAGCATAAATATCAGAAATGCAACCATCATATCTTAGTTGTCAGCTACAGCGTGATCGGTAAGTTCTCAGACTCATATGCTCAATGTTGTCGGTTCGAATTCGTGTATATCCTATTTTGTTTTCTTCTTTTAATCTTTTTATCCCTCAATGCCCGCGTGGATTTAGTTTTTTGTTTTTCTCGTTTTCCTAACGTTATTTTTATTTTTTTGCTAGCTTTTTTTTTATTTTTTTCTTTCGTTACTATACTTCCATTTTATTATTATTATTATTTTTAAATTTGGTTATTATGGGTCACCCTTAAATTTATGCATTAAAACAAAATTATATTCACTTGTAAATTTTTTGAAAGTTGAAATGAATTCTTTGATGCAAATCTAATGAAAATAAATGATTGACAATTGTTTCAATGTCATTTCATTTAATTCGAAAACATTAAAAAACATTTGAAAAATTCGATTCCATTGAACGTCAAATTTCTTCCGGGAAATAAAGATCAATCAATTTGACAAATAAAGAAGAGTAAAAGAAGACAGAAAAAGCAGCTGCTTTGTTTTTTTCCCGCTTTATTTTTGTCAGGAGTAAAATGGTTTTATCAATGTAATTGTCTTGTGGTGCGGAGACCGAAGAAGATTGGCACCACGATTAAAGTTCTTTTCTCGAATTTTCCTTTTTTTTTCCTCACTCTTTCTTAAATTGCAGCACATTCGAAATTCCTGTTGGTAAGATTACATTTCGAATCGCCCGTCAATCTATATTTGTGGTTTGCCAAAAATAAAAAGAATGGAAGAGTTGAAATCTTAAAGCTCTGTAATTACGTAATTTAGATTCGATTCAGACAATGAATAATGAAAAAGATTCGTCTGCAACTTTAAAATACAATGTCTGCCCAGACTTGACGTAAGTTCTTCAGAAATATTCTTTTTTTTTAATAGACCGTTTAAGTAGTATCGTCACAAATCACCTGACACGACGTCACAGTTCAAAACAACCGGTTGCTAAGGCCGTTGCTAATGAGTGTCGAATAGCTCAGTCATGTAGCAGGAGCTTATATGTAGTGGTTTTCTTTCAGACGAAGTCAAAAAAAATAATAAATAATATCACAAATTTTTGGAAAATTTTCCTTTTCCAAGCTATTTATAAATAAAGACTAAAATAACAAAAAAGAAACATGATACGATATATTACAGATTAAAACAAACTCACATCTGAACAGTGGAATAATATCTTTGTATTTGAATAATACTAAACCACAACAGTAAAAACCATTTACAAATCTAAAAAGTAATCATAAAGTCATTAATCGTAATTAATAAACTAATTCTTTGAATACAACAGATTTGGATAGAAGCAAATCATTTCATATAATGGTTATTTGTCAAACCATTAGCTAGATTCGTATTCGTCTCTTATGGCCAAGTGCACCAAACTTCAATTAACTTTGACGGCTGCAT
>JAFIDM010008419.1:52874933-52922704 GCA_023159025.1 Thereuonema tuberculata | reverse complement strand
AATAAAGAAGTTTTCTTTGTACCAGAAGATTCTTCTGCAGGTTTTTTTTCTGCTTTAGGCAGATTTCAACAATAAAAATCAATGATTGTGAAAAGCAGATACATACCTCATTTATCATACATCAGCAAAAGGCGGTTGCTTTGGGCTTTTCATTGACTAATGCACAATATTCAGTAATCTGATATTCAGACATTCGTTGAGCAAATTTGCTGATAAAAATCATCTTTTTCCTGAGGCAATTCGGTAAAGGAAGGTAAATAAATGTTCGAGAGTTTGTTCATTCCATACCAAAACATTTCATTTAGACTTTTGCTTGAAAGAAAAGAATCGCTCTGTTGAAAAATATACCTATAGATTTTTCTATACCTATAGGAAAAATATACGTATAGTTTAAAAGTATACTTAAAGAGGAGCTGATTTAAGCAGACTTTTGATATCTGATCATTTCCTTCTTACTTGGACAGTTATTATATAACTAGACGGGTACCGTCGCTTCGCTCCGGAACCCTTGCATATTAAAAAAAAAAGCATTAAAAAAAAAAAAAAAAAACTTTATTTATGTAGCAAATTAATATGGAGATTCTATTAATTAATATAATTAATAGAATACACGACTTCCCAGCTCGTTGTGGGCTTCTCCGCTTAACTCAGTTGTATTGCGCGTTGGCACTCACACGGGGGGATTGCCGCAAAAACACTTCATTTTTCCATGTATCTTCCAAACGCAGAAACGTTTGTTAATGACTGATATACCGTTCGATAGAACTTTTAAATACCAACATTTTCTCAATATAATGTTCTATCCCAACTTTTATACTTTTCGTTTAAATTGAGAAAAAGTCAAAATTTGACCCTTTAAAAAGCGCCATCTTGGAAACCAAAAACTTTTTTCGAAAGATTTTTGTAGCATTTTGTTTGTCTTAAAAAGATCTATATTTTACCCATTTACATGACCAATCTATCTCTTATACTTTGGTCGCAAAATTGGAGAAACCTAGTCTTATGACAAAGACAGAATAACGCTTTTATATAATATAATACCAATGCGCGTTGATGAAATAAGTACATTCAAATTGCAAGATCATTAAAAGAGTTCAACACTCAAGTTACTGAAATACTCATAACATAAAACTAACTTCCTTAAAATAGCGAAGTTATTCTACTTAAGGTAATTTTTCATTTCGATGTACATTAGATCTTTAAAGTTGGAGGTTTCTCTTCAAAACCATTTTTATGTTAACATTAAAGGGCATTAAACGCCTAAAAACTTTTTATCCTAGGACTCTTTAAATTTCGAAGGTAGATGAAGGGTTTCTATCGACTTAGTCTAAATTAGCTAATAAAATCGGAATCTGCGGATAAAGAAAAGACATAATTCAAAGAACTTAAGCCTAATTTCCTTAAAATATGGTTTCTTAAAAAATTTTGAAAGTCGTAGTTACTTAAAATTTTTTTAAATTCTTGGTTTCTTATAATTTTTTAAAGTCGTGGTTTTTAAAGAAATTTTAAACTCATGGTTTCTTAAAAGCTTTTTTAAATCGTTGTTTTTTAAAAATTTTTAAAGTCGTGGTTTCTTAAAAAAATTTAAAATCATAGTTTCTTAAAAAAATTTTAAAGTCGCGGTTTCTTAAAAGTTTTTTAAGTCGTGGTTTTTTAAAAAAAAATTAAAATCGGGGTTTCTTAAAAATATTTAAAGTTGTGGTATCTTAAAAAAATTTTAAAGTTGTTAAAACACAAAAAAAAACCGAAAGTCTACTGTTAAAATTCTAACATCTGCTGAATACAAGCAGTAGAAATTTTGCACTTTTTGAAAAATAAGTAACTTAAATAAACGTTATTTAGTTCATCTTTCGAAATCGGATGAAGTGCAATTAATCCGTAGGCAAATTAATGAATTAACAAAAAAAGATTAAAAATTCATTGTTTAAAATCAATGAAGCATTAAAAGAAATGGATAGAAAATCAATGGATTTAGATACTAATGCTTTTCTATGGGAATTTTTGTGGCCTTCTCGCGATAATTTCTCGACAACGATTCACGGAAAAAGATTTAAATCGTTAAGTCCTAAGATTAAAAATAAGATGCTATCGCTAGTCCTACAATAGGCATAGTAAGTTTCAAGAAGATCTTTGAATTATGTCTTTTCTTTATCCGCAGATTTCGATTTTAACACTTAATTTAAGTCGATAGAAACCTTTCATACCTTCCTAGGACTACCTTAAATTAGGAAGGGTAGAATGCAATACGGACACACAGACACAGTGATCTGATAAGCCTCGCTTTCTTAGGAAAGTACACTAAAAATAGAATCAGTGCATTGCTGAATATTTTAGATCCCAGCATCAGGAAAGTTGCTAGGACAACTACAATCTTTTTTAAAACATCCAAAATCTAATTAAAACAACAAGAAAACTCTTTGCTATTTAAATGTAGGTAAGTGTGTATATGTATGGTTTTTAATCTTTAATGTATTTTCTGTATGAAATATTGATCACAGATAGAAACGATGGTTTTAAAAGAACGTTTGTATCAGAATGTAATCTATTTAAAAGCTGTAATTATGGACTTGACTCTGATGGGGTCTGAACACGAAATGGCAGATACAGAAAAACAGCAAAATTATTACCTGACAAACATATGTCAACTCTGACAAGCCCGAACTCGAGTGGGAGGTAATGGCGTGGGAGTTATGTCGAGACGAACCCATTTTAGCCCAAAACTAACATCCAAACTTTAAGAAAGTTCTCGAAAATACATTGGCAGCCATCCCAATTCCTTACAGAATATCATCAAAGTATTCTCGTTCGACAGAATCACGTATTAAGCGAAGAATATCAAAGTATTTTGAACCTCAAAGAGAAATAAGTGTTCTGGAAAGTTCTAGAACTTCTCGAATATTAATTTCTTTTCAGCACTTTTTTTTTTTGTACGCAACGACAGATTCCGAAAGTTGGCAAGATTGTAGTCAAGTAGTTCTAAGTTATATTTAAGATATAGGCTTAAATAAAAAGGATACCAAAAGAAAACGATTAAAGCTGTTTTCGAATCACTGGCATGCGGTTAAATAACTCTTAATTTCACAAGTATTTAAATTAAACTTCCTTAAAATTGAATAAGTTAATTTTAGTTGTATTAATACCACTTCTTCGTCTTCATCTTCATCTGCAATATTCCTTGGGTAGAAGTCAGAGGCAGAGAAAATATCTTAGTTTTTCCTCCATTTCAGAGAATTCGTTAACAAAAGCAAATACCATATACTGTCTAACACATTTATTTTGACGATCACATTTGCGCGAGAATTACGAAATTCTCGAGATCTCGCCATTAGCCTCTTCAGCAGGTCTCAAGAAATTTAGTATTTTTAATGTCTGTCACTATGAAAATGCTACCTAATGAATTTATTGTTTGTTTATTGACTGATTTCAATTTATTAAAACTGTATTAAAATGTAGTAAAAGTCTCATGTATTTCCCCGTATTATAATTCATTTAAATATTTCAATATTTTGTGAGAAGACATGGATAGAGACTATTCTCGCGTAAATTATGTGAAATCACGAAAATACGAGATCGTCTACTTCCATGAGTTTGATAATAGACAATATGCGACACTTAAGGATTAACAGCGGGGACAAAAACGCTCAGCGATCCTAATCATGTAATAAATAAGTAAATCTACAAAATTTTGGATAATATTTACATTAATTATCAACATCAAACTATAGAAAATAAATTAAAAATAATTTTGGTTTAAGAACAAATGAATTTATTTATTCAAAACTTTTTCGTAGTTTGAACTGGGAAAACTATAATAGCAATAGCATTAAAGTAATAAAAAAATCAATTAATTTCTTAATTATCTTTTCACGAGACGGCTTACACAAGATTGTGTAGAAATTTTTTTTTTTTTTATTTTTAGAAAATATTTATATTATACGACGAAATATTATATTTATTAAACACATAAACGAAACCGATGCACCTGAATATTGAACCTGAATATTATTTTTCATTTATTGTATTAAAACCAATTTATTCAGGTGCATCGGTTTCGTTTGTGTGTTTAATAATGAACAATGCATGTAAAGTCTTCGTAATCCTTATTATATTTAAGTTTCTTATTTTTATTCATTTACTAAATTCCTATTCCTCTTGTTCTTTCTAGGTCAATATTTATAAATATGAACTTCTTTCTGTACTATTTAGCAGCATGCATATGTATTGAAATTTGATGTTTTCAGGACTTACCACTAGGTTCGCTGCTGTCAAATTGTCTCCCAAGTTTAACAATGAGTTCATCCCTAAGTGTCGCGTATTGTCTGTATGGTATTTGACAAAAGTTTCAAATTAACAAACAAAACGAGAAATCACATTAATCATTAATAATTTAAGTACTTGCTTTTTATTGATAACATATAATAAATGCGGTTGTTAATAATCAAGAAAAATTATCCTTGTTATCCTTTTGAATCATAAGATAATGCTGGATTATAAATAATAGTGTGTTTTCTGATTTTGTTTGTTAACTTGAATTGTAAATTTGTTATCGAATTCTCTGTAACAAAGGAAAAAAGTAAGATAATTTTTTCTGCCTCCAACTTGTGCCTCAGGAAGTTTAGAATGAAATATTGCAATGAAGATGGAAGTTTTGTCTTTGAAGAAGTGACATTTGTCCATTTGTAAAGAATGCTTTAGTTATGAGACCTGCTTGTTTACGCTGATTACTCTCAAATGATTATCGTCATATTAGCGTGAAACAGGCTGTCTTGAGATGTCACTAAAGAACATTGGTCTCAAATTTGAATGAAACTGAAAGTATTGTCAATTTCTGTTGGTAATAGAAATATACGAGAGTAGATAGGATTTATGCATATATCAGTTCGG
Organism: Thereuonema tuberculata; assembly: GCA_023159025.1. NCBI lineage: Eukaryota > Metazoa > Arthropoda > Chilopoda > Scutigeromorpha > Scutigeridae > Thereuonema > Thereuonema tuberculata. The sequence continues at coordinate 52,917,820 of JAFIDM010008419.1, read as the reverse complement.
ATATATTAGCTTTTCTAAATCCCATGAAGCTCAACGAAAATTGCAATATGAATAGTAACGACCTTAAAGGCTGAAGTATTTGAATGGATTTAAAATTCATCTCTGCTTTTTTGTTTTCATTTTCAGAATTATTACATTCGGGTCCAGTTATATTAATTTCTAAAATTTTAAATGAGCAAAAGTTTTATTAGTATTTTTATAGAATAGCTGAAGTTCATGAAATCATTCAGTCTGTGTTATATGCCGCCTCTCATCTATATTAATAGTTTTCGAATTGCTTGATAAATCTTTTTAATTCTTAGCATATCTATCTATCTATCTATAAATAGATCTATCTATCTATTTATATACATATGTATGTATTTAACGACGAGGAACGATCCAATACAGCAATAAAGTGTACAGTCTGGCCGGAAAGTTCCCCCATCCCCTATTATATAGTCATAAACATAAATATTTAGTATTGAATATTATTTCAATTGTTGATATTAGAATTCATGTGTTCGGGTTGTAAATGTTGTCTTTTGAGCAAAAGAGAACCCACATTACACACTGGAGTTGGAGAGGAATCCATCTCAAATAATGATGATAAAGGCTGAATTGACATCACCTCATTTATTAGGACCATATTTTTTTGATGATCATGTTAAGACGAAACGTATTTACACATGTTACAAACATGGTTAATCCCACAGCTTGAAGACGCGGGTATAATGGAACGCGTATGGCTACAATAGGACGGGGCACCTGCTCACTTCACTCTAACTGTGCGCCGATTTCTTCATGAACAGTTTCCATGATTCTGGATTGGTCGGGATACTCCAGCATCGCCAGCTCCATTGAAATGGTCACTACGAAGTCCTGACCTCACGACTCCTGGCAACTCATTGTGGGGAACCATGAAGGCCTACGTGTCTGAATAACGCTATGCTACAAATGAAGATTTCCGCAATGAAGTTGAGGACCCATTTCGAATCATCACACCGGATATCCTCCAAAAAAAAATATGAAGTAGGACGTATGAACTTGTGTGTACAGCATTGGACATTTAATGTGTAAATATTTTCTTAAAATATGAATGTCAATGAAGAAGTACGGGAACTTCCCGACCAAACTGCATATTTATTTTCTTACTATTAAACAGAAAATTTTCTTTTTAAAACTAACGCGAAATATCGATTAAAGTTCCAATTTTACCATAATCAGATAAAAGCAACCACTTAGTTATCATGGACAGGAATGAATACATAAAGAAAATGGATGAATTAGTTAATGATAAAGAACATTATGTTGAAATAAGTAATAATCCTACATTCCCATTATATAATAAAGTAAAAAATATAGTAAAGGATTTAAAAGATAAAAAATCAATAAATTTCAAACAAAAGAATGAAATTATGAAAGAAGCATGCAAAACACCCACTTTAGAAGGGCGTATAAAAACACACAAAGAAGGTAACCCCATTAGACCTGTTATCAATGCTTATGGAAGCCCTGTTCAAAATATTGCAAGATATGTCAATAGTATAATAAAAAGCTTCAAGCTTCCCAGAGAAGAATTAATAATCAGAAACTCACAAGATTTAATTAAGAAAATTGAACAAATGTTTCAAAATAACAGAAAATTTCATTTGTACTCATTAGACATAGAGAACATGTACACAAACATACCTGTTGAGGAAACATTAAATATACTAGAAGATTTGCCTTACAAAAACAAAGAAATTTTATTAAAACACAATTTGGACAATAGAGATTTAATGGAATTAGTGGAACTGATAACGCAAAATTCTTATTTTAAACACCAAGAAAAAATATTCAAACAAATAAAAGGTTTTCCAATGGGTTCACCATTATCAGGTACATTATGCAATATCTATATGAACTATTTTGAATATAAATTTCTTAATGAATATAAATGTAATCTAAAATATTTTCGTTATGCGGATGATATTTTAATAATTTGGTTTGGCACTGATCGACAATTTGAAATTTTCTTCAAAAATATAAACAAAAGAAATAAAGACATAAAGTTCAAAATGGAGAAGGAAGTAAATAAGGAACTAAATTTCCTTGACCTATGCTTAATAAATAAGGACAATAAAATAGTTTTAAAATATTACAGAAAAGAATTCAAGAGTGACCACTTATTAAACTTTGCATCAGGACATAGTTTACATATAAAACGAAACATCATTGAAAATTATTTAAGAAGGATTGATAGGTCATCAAGCTGTGAAGAAGATTACAAAATAGAAATTGATAAAATGAAAACAATTCTAATGAAAAATGGATATACTGAAATTTTTATCGATAATAGTATCCAAAAGTTCAACACATTCAAAATAAAGGAATTGGATATGGATAAGGAAAGGAAAAAAGTGTTTATTCCTTACCTAAATAAAAATAGTATTGGACTGCAAAGGATTTGTAAGAAATTTAACATTGATGTAGGTTTCTATTACAATAATAAAATAAAAAATATTATTTGTAATAAAATAAATACAAGTGACAAAAAAGGGGAAATGGGGGCTATTTACAAAATAGAATGCATGATTTGTGATGCGTTCTATCTTGGAGAAACCAAAAGAACAATAAAAGAACGGGCATTGGAGCATAATTCATACATAAAAAACAAATTAGAGGAGAAATCGGAATTGGCTGAACACTGTATGAATAAAAATCATTGTGTAAAAAATGAAATCAAAATTGTATGTATTGAAAAAGATTGTAAAACGAGAAAAACCATGGAAAGTCTACTAATTAGAAATACCAAAAAGATAAATATTAATAGAAATGAAGGTGTTAATGTAAACAAATTTATTGTGGAAATGGCCAAAGAGTTTAACAATATATGTATTTCAAATTGTAAAAATAAGGTGAAAATTAAAGAATTGGGAGAATAGCATTTGTAAGTATTGTTGTAACAATACAATTTCATGAATGTCTCATATCTGTATCGTTTTCCTCTACTTGTTTGTAACGTATTGTTGTTGTTTTTTAGGCTTTGAGAAAGAAAAGAAGTCATGTCTTTTCGAAAATTAAGAAATATTTATTTCAATAAATGTATGGTTTTATACGTTTATTTTGTTTTTATTTTGAAGATTTGAAGACTTTTCAATAAAAACAAATATCATTTAAAATGAAACAATAATCCTATATTAAGATAGTTAATGCTAATTTAATGAAGTTTTCAGAAGATTACATTCTGCTGTGTGTATTTCGGATATAATTTAAAAGTATGAATAGATTTTCATTATCACGACAGAAGTCTTAAGGAATAAAAATTGCAGGGAAAGTAGACTGCAAGTGCTTTGATGAACCTTTTCATGTAATTGCTGCTTTCAAGAGTTTTTTTTTTTTTTTTTGGAAAACCAATGTTCCATTCTTTTAATTTCCTAGGAAAGCATTTTATGCATGATTGTCTTTTAAATAATTCAAGTCTGAACCTGTAAACCATAACTTAACGTGAATGTATGTTGATTTATTAAATTCGAAACGTTTTCATTTTCTCTTCTTTTTTATTTTATATGATAGCCGCTGGCAATTACTCATTTCAACAGAAACAAATTCAGAATTATCTAAACTTGTAGTTTAGATAAGTTGTTTGTTCTACACATTTTCCACTGAATAAAACAAAAAAGGAAAGAGTTGAATAGAATTAATTTATGATGACATTTATGATAAATCGATATATCTTAAAGATGGCCTGACTTCAAGATAACTTACTGGTTTTTAAAGCATTCGGAAATTGTTTTATAGTTAATGTCAAATTCACAAGAACCGAAACTGCCATAATGTACTTCAGCTTTACTTTTTAAGTTCGCCTGAAAGTATCTCTACCTAAATACTTTCATAACTAGCTTGAGGATGTTTGACAAATTTATCAAACAAATTTTATTTTTTAACAACCCCTTTGTGTATGAATATGTTTAAAAAAAAAAAAGAAATCTCCACATCCCCAACTGGTAGGCGGAGCCCACGAGTTCTATCTCGGTCTCCCCACGACTTCCGGTCGGGAAAGATCCAAATTCCGGTCCAGACAATTTCCGTTTTTATGTGGCTATTGACTAGAGACCATAAAATTGGGATCAACCTTTACTGAATCAACTACGCTGAAACGATACTCTCGATCCAAAGTAGCCAATCCTGGTTTAAGGTGACAACTGGCCACTTACTCAGTCGACCATTGGTGCATTATGGGGATCTAGATACACTGAATGAACTCAAGGTGAGCATCGCTTGAAATTGTGATTGAGCCTTTAATTTTGGATTGAATAAATAAGTTTTGTAGCCAATCAGTAGAAATATCCCTTTTAACACTAGTGTGCGGTAGATTACAAATTGTATAGGGTCGGTTGGTTTCGTATTTATAACTGATCATCCTACCAAGTTGAAATTTTTAGAGCGAGCTCCATGTAATTTTGTAGGATAAACGGCATTAATTTTTATTTAAAAATAGTTTTTATTACTATTAAATTAGCAAGCTTAAATTTACAAAGTATTTATCGTGGGACCCTGAAATTATAATTATTTATACTGATCCTAATGCTCTCCTGGTTTAGTTATAACTGTGACCGCATGGGAATAGCTAACTGTCACCTTAGCTGTATGCTTTCGATTTGTAGAATGGACCTGGATATTTCTTGTAACAAGAACTGCTTTCTCTTGCAGCTAATTTTTGGGCAAAGTAGTCTACTATTAGCGCCCGTGTTGGGAGGAGAGCGCGGAAAAGGCTGGACAAGGAGACCAAAGCCAGTTTGGACACTAATACAAAAAAAAAATGCAGAACGTTTTCCTTCACAAAATATATGTTTACATCTATTTACAAAACATTGATGAGTTTAAATATTTTTATGCCACCGATGCATACTATAGATTCGTGCTTTTTTGCTGTGTTTGATTTCAATCCATTTTTGTCATCTTCAGCATCTATCTACAACAGTACGTGGCTCGATCATCGGCGAAAGTTGTGGTGATAATAATTAAAAAATATTGGTGTAAAAGTACATGGATTTGTAAAGCTTCCTTAATATATAATATTTTTTAAAATCGCACAACAAAAACAAAAAAAATAGCTTTTTTTGCCTCTCATTTGACTTTCGATTTATATATATATTACACACAATTCATGTACATATTTGTAGCTCCCAAGATTATAAAGTTAACATCATCATCATCATCATCATCATCATCATTCAACCGACTCCAGTTTCCCGGGTGCGGTGCAAGAGCGTTCTCCATCTACGACGACTCGGATACCACTCCTCCTCTTGAACATGGCTCCAAACGACTCCTCTATCTTCCAGATCTTTTTTTAAGTTGATCGGACCATCTTCTCCTAGGTCGGTCTCTAGGTCTTTTGCCGTCCAAGTTTGCAGCAGTCATTCTTTGGCTACTCTGGAAGGATCCATCCTCATTACATGGCCATACCATTCTGTATCATAGTTCGGAGGAATTTCAACTCTGCAGCCTGTAGTCTACCTATATCTCTGCCTGTGATGGTGCAAGTTTCAAGGCATGGTAATGGTTAAAGTTAACCAGATTCTGAATTTTTTAAGAATTTTCTGACTATTTAAATTTTTAAAAAATGAACATTATATGTAGAAATTATCTTATTTAAAAAGTAAGTGTTCGATTTTCTACTGTATATCTTCATACTGTCTAGCTGTAGTAAACCAGAATTCTTTGATACCACTTTTCTAGGGTTCCTTGTGAAACATTCACTCGTATTCACAACTGTCCTATGACAAGAAATTCTAAACACTTATTTTACGACGTTTTACATTATACGTTTGTACAGGCCTTTATATAAGATTATTAGCTATTTTTTTTTAATTTTCAGCATTGTGAAAAATTATAAAAAAAGGTTTTGTAAAATGCTTTTGTCAAATTCTTGAATAATCATCAATCCATTTAAGAAATCCTCAAGACATTCATATTTGGGCTTCCTAAACATTCTCTCTTTTGATTTTTGGTATCACTTTAACGGATTCTTTCTTTTCAATAATCTGTTCCATCTAAATCTATAACCTTCACAAGTTTCCATCAAACAAAGTTTACTATGCTGTTATGCTAAGATTTTTTTTCAGAACTTATCAAAGGCTGACTGATTTACGACAAATTCTTTCCAAAAATCAATGGTTATCCATTTGGTCACTGTACCGTAAAAAAAAGCAATAATATTTGATATATATATATAAATCTAAAAAAACTAAGTTGAAGAGCATGGAGTATAGGCCGCTACAAATATGGCAGAATATTTTCACACATCACACTAGCCAACAACAGTTTGATGTTGTCATGTGATTCCTTTCTATGTGCAGCGTAGGTTAGTGGAAGGGAAGGGAACCTGTTTCCATTATAGGATGGAATGGAAAGTTTTTAAACACTAGAAACAAAGGTCATTCATGGAGCTAGTGTCAATGCAAGAGTATCCATTAGGGTATCTATATCATTAAAGTTAATTAAATTAAGCTGTTTTAACTTGTAGGTAAAGAGTAACTAAACATAGAGATCATAATGTACCTTTATATATATTAAATATTTAAAATTAAATAATGCGCCGTTTCAAAGTTTCAGTATTCGAACTTTGAAACGTCGCATTCTTTTAATTTTAATTGATAATATACGTGTAAAGGTGCATTATGATCTCTGTGTTTAATTAATAAAATACTGTTTCTTCAAATTTTACTTGAAAAATTCGTTTTTGTTCGTTTCCGGTTGACTGTTTTCGTAATAATTTTGCACCGGTTAGAAAATCATTTTCATAATGTTATTATCATTACGGCCCAACCTTTTGGTGAAATATTTGCTTACTTCATTTTTAATAATTTAATCCGATCCTATACATCTTCTGTTTTCATTTTTTGAATCAGGGCAACTACTTTAAAAACTTCTTGCACCAACTATTGATCCTTTTCCTTGGTATTAACTTTCTTACTAAGAGTTAATCCCCATAAGACAGCTTCTTCATTCAGGGACCGTCTTTCGCGCGCCCAAATTCAATAGCCAAGAACCTGGCCTCTGTAACTAAACATCGGTGCAATCAATCACGGAACCGAGTAGCGTTTTTACCGCCCACAATTTCCTTGGGTAATTTAGTCAAGAGTGTGGGTTAATGCTGTATGACGGAGGCAGCCTCCTAGAAATTATGGGAAAACGAAGCCTTTAGATAAAGACATAGTTTCCTGGGGGTGGGTGGGGGAGAAGCATCTATTATCGACTTCTTTCTGGGGAACGTGAAAAATGAAAGACTTAATCAAAATAGATAGGAAAAAAGTTTTAGGATACAGAAAGAAGTAAAAGACTTAGGATTAAGCTATTACATTAATTAGCAACATCAACTCCTAGTGGTGGTGGAAGCGAATTACGGATTATTCCATCCCAAACTTTACCCGAAAATTTCAAATGGGAAAACGATGTCCTTTTTTTATATTTATTGTATAAATATACAATAGAAACTTTATCTGCTTCTCATATCTTAATATTCAAAAACACCTCCAACGCTACATATACATACAAAAAACATAGAGTAAGTGTGCCGAATATGAGACCCTTTTTTATTTTCATCTATAATTAGGAAAATAAGTGAGGAATTACAGTATCAACAAGATATTCTTTTAAGGCATACATTTTACTACAAATAACAATGACAGAAAATTAAAACAACTTTACATTTTGTCTTGTATTAAATTTTAAACACATATGTTACATTTTGGGGGTTTGAAAAAAGTAGTCCTAATATGAGACCCTCTTCTATAACTAAAAAAAGGAATTGTAATTACTGAAAAGTTCGTCAAAAACAAAACTTTAAACAATAATTTGGTTATTTATCTTCATCGCTAATAGGTAAAAAAGAAAAATGACATTTAAACGAATTAGTTGAAGTTTACTTCAGGTTTTGTTCACTTTTCGTTTTTTAGATTCCAAAATTTCACATTGTTTGGGCTAAATCCCTTAATTCTTGCGAACGATGTTGCTTGAGGTTTTTTTAGACAGTTGTGGGTGTCGTTATAAAAATCCCTTTAACCACTTTTCACCAGCACATTTTTTTCTGATGAAAACGGATGCTTTAAACCATTTTTCATAGCAAGCTGAAATGCCATTTTTTTTAATATCCCTCATTCTTAAGCCATAGAACCTTGAATCCATCTCAATGCAGTATTTTACTAACGAATCTTCAATGTGTTGTGGTAAAGTAGGCCGTCTTCGCAATCTAACGTCTACCAGTGATTCAGCTGTTTTTTCTGAATCCTTAACATAACGCTCCAGAGTTCTTTTCACGACTTCTTATGGCTTTGACAGCTCGTACCATCATTACAGGATCCCATTTTTTGCGTTTTGTTTCGGAAGGCATCTAAAAATGAAAACAAAAAATGTAAACAAGCTTTTTTTTAAAAAAAAAAAGAATGCCTAATATGAGACCCTATCTCATATTAGGCATCCTTTGGGGTCTCATATTAGGCACGACCGCGTTGTCATATACGCCAACGAATTTTTTACGTTAGGCTTAACGTTAGCTTAAAAACAAACCTGCATGTTTATACTACACAGTTAAAGCTACCTATCCGATACTAAGAGTTTCAAAACGAATCTTATCTTAAAGGCGAAAACAGCCAATGAAAATACACGTGCAAAAAAGTCGACGAGCACAAGTTCAGAGAAAAAATTACTGAACCTTTGTTTGCGCTAGGAAACACTCGACTGACTCACCGCTAACGGATGATGCATTAGACTACTGTTTCACGCTCCAGTCGCCAGGCGGCAGCACTTAATACATTTCTGTAGGCTAGGGTCTCATATTAGGCAGGGGTCTCATAATAGGCATACTGACTCTATATTTCTAAAACGAATTTTCGAAAAAATATGCTTCTTTTCTTTGTCAAGTTTTAAAATAACAAGCGCTTTACAGATGTTAAATATGAAACCATGTTACACATCCTGGACATTGTTACAAAATAACTAATAAAACAATATTCCAATTCCTAAAATTTTACAATTTTGTTCTTCTTATTTATGAAAATATTATATCTCTAGAAAGTATATTTACGAGCAACACAAGGAATGAAAATATCAACTGAAATGAAGCGTTAGAAATAAATAGTCTGTAAAATTAGCTAGAGATATGATGTTATCTAGAATAAATAAGAACAAAATTGTAAAATTTGAAGAATTGTTTTTTTTAAAGAATGGATAAAATTGCTGGAATTATTTATAATGGAAAGTTTAGGTTAGTTTGCATATGAAAGGAGTATTGTTTTGTTGGTTATTTTGTAACAATGTCCGGGATGTGTCCGGGATGTGCTTGATATTTAACATCTGTAAAGTGTTTGTTATTTTAAAACTTGAGAAAGGAAAGAAAACATATTTTCTGAAATTCGTTTTATAAATATGTTTTTTTATACATATTCGACGTTGGAGGTATTTTTTGAATATTATGATATGATAAGAAGAAGCATTATAAAGGACAAGTACAGACTTAAATTATCTGCTTCTGTATCTGGTGCTAAACCTGATTCTTTACGTAAAACATATAATGAAAAAACAACTTATAATGATGCAAACAATGTAATAATGATAAAGTTTTTGTTGAATTCTTAAGATTTTAGTAATATTTAATATTTGATAAATATTAAAATATAAATGCACTTTTAATATTTCTTATTTCTTTTTTTCCTTTTTTATAATTAAATATCTTTTGTACCATAGCTGTTGTAAAGTTGAAGGTTCTTTACGTGCATTTTGGCACTTATTTTTTATTGTTGTATATTTTGTTTAAGAGTCACTTTAGGGAGCGAAGGCGATTTTCTTTTTTTTTTTCACGCCTTTCTGGGTTCGTCATCAAAGAAAGTGGATCGCGCTGATGAGTTCCTAATAAGGACGAAACGGTCGTTCCCGATTCCCTCTGTCGAGAAACTCAAAGGCCTGATTGGTTTATTTGGTTTTCAATTCTTATCAAAATATATATATTTTATTCATGGTTTTTTTTTTAGTTTTTTATGACATATTTCAATATTAATATCATTTTTTAATATTAAAACATACATTGCTTTTTCCTCTTAGGACATTTTATTTCATTCACCCAATTTACTACATTAAAACTTTAGCAAGAAACTTTATACCAATTCTGTGTTTCTTAGAGAGTATCAGGAGCTGGATGCAATTAAAATTCATATCTCTTAAGAAACAAAGACTTAAGCTTGCTTAGAAACATGTATGTTTGCTTATAAGAATTAAAAAAATTAACAATTGTTTTGTACTTCTTTATCCATTCAAGATCAAGAAGATTTATAAAGGAGAATGGGCAAAATAGGGAATTTGCCCCACCCTGTATAGATATATAACTATAGAAGATTTCCTTACGAAAAACATATGTTATTATTACGACTCGTCACAATTATTAGTGCGTTCGGAGTTATATACGTCTACATATGACTTATCTCGTTGACATCTTACCTCACGGGTGTATAAATTAATTATCACTTAATAATTATTTTCAATAATATTTTCATTATTATATGTAAATAATTATTATTTACTTGAAATAAATGATATAACTCCGAACGGACTAATAATTGAGACAAGTCATAATGATAAAAATGATGGAGATCTATTGATGGAGATCTTTCCTTATGTAAATATCTTATCGCTATACGGGGCTGGGGCAGATCTTCCCGTTCTCCTTTAAAATAAATTCACTTTTGATTTTAATTTACAAAGTTTTGTTGCATGGCTATACACAAAATTGATGTTCATTACATGTCTACTGAAAATAAGTTGTTATTCCTCTTATATAAAACAAACAAACAAATAATGTTTGTAAGAGAATTATGGCACAGGCGTCTGCAAACATTTGTTTAATTCTGTTATTACAATCATGCCTTTGAAGATAATTCGTTGTCAATTAAGATAACCATAGATCATCAGTGGGAAAAAAAAAGATGTTTTTTTTTTTGTTTTTTTTCCACCATAGTTTCTTAGTCCCTTTGAAAAAGAATATCAAATCCTGAAGGTTCAATTATTATATGTTTAGGTTTATGGATCGCAGATTGTTTTAGGTCTGCTATTAAAAATAACAAAATTGTATGAGTTTTTTTAATACGTTGAAGAATTATGGTATAATGAATTTACGTTAACTTTCTTTATTGTGCCAATGTAACATTGAAAATCAAAAGGGAAAATAAAAAGATGGATTTTAAAATAACAGTCCATTTTCAAAATAGCCAGAAAAATAGGTAATCTTCGTTCATCAATCATGTCTTAATGCATTTGTGATAGTGAAGAGTCTAATAGATGCAGTTCTTGAGTAAGTGATCGAGTCTAAGTATAGGGTGTCTCCGAAAGAAGGGTCAGTATAGAGGAAGTTCATTCTCAAAAAATAAAAAGTTTATGTAAACATGTTTACAAACACACTTTAACTGTTTTGTAACAATTTTCACATTTTAACAATTAATATGTAGAATGAACACAGTAATAGAAAAAATATTTCAAATCATTTTTTTGCAGAAATAATAATTCCAGGATTTAATTTTTGAGATCGTAATTCTCAGTTCTGAGACAAGAATATTTTTGGAATAGCGTATTTGTCGAATTACTAGGTCGTGACGAGCTTCGTAATTCGTCACCACTAACTTCCGGATGATTCTCCAATAGGTTTCCAGTAGGGCGTGAACTGCCGGAAGCAGCGCTAATAAGGAAGTTAAGAAACATGGTTAAGGAAAGAAATGAAAGGATATTGACAAGGCATTCAATGTTATTAACTTAAACTGCTTTCTAGAACAATTACTGCATCGAAATGCTTCGGCAATTGACAAAAATAAAGAAAAGACAATTTTAGCATTTATTTAGCACAAAAACTTGAAAAAGTGAAATTTGAAGGATATCTGCATTATAAGCGTACAGATACGAAAACTCTTGTAAAATATTAATCGCACATGATCATTAGAAAATGAGTGATGTACTTGCTCTTGAGGAAGTAAAAACGATATATGTACACATATGGAAGAATTTCAGCAAATGTAAATTCGATGTGCGTATCTTTAATGATAGCTTATGATAAAATTAGTTTACATTCTATCAGTGGCAGCTATTCAGGGAAAGTAGGTGAAGTGGCACTTCACCAATTATTTGTAATAAAATAATAATGTTTATTTATAATATAACAATTATTATAAGAAAAACTTTATTTTCTTTATCACATATGTAGGTTTTAATAGATTTTATCAAATTTTGTAAGTCCCGCTCCGTCGAGTTCTGGCACCGAGCGCGGTGCGATTCTGACCGACCAAGTGAAGTAGACTTCATTTCAAGTTTCTCAACCTCAGGGGCGGAGCTTAGATCGACAACCGAGGCGATGGTTGCTATGACAACCGTGACGTCACCCGCTGTAGAGTGCTGTACGCTGCTGTACGGGTGAAGTTGAAGTAACAGAGAACGATGTTCTCTTCTTCCAGTGGCTTGTTTCGTAGTGCTAAGCTGTTTTAAATATGAATCCTGTTTATGATATAGTGTGTGTTTTATTAGAAACATCATTTTCACGTTGGAAAGACGAAGATAAGAAGGAAGTTATTATAATATTTTTTATTATAATACATATTATATATAACATATTTATAATATATATATTATTACATATTATAATATAATTATTTTCCTACTAGCTCTTCACCTAACTTCACAGCCACGAGCCGCCACTGCATTCTATATGTTTTTAAATCATTTTTGTAATCTTTATACGAAATCTTAGTTATTTGTGAAGAATAACGATCCTGTTAGTTTGTTTTTTTCATGTATAGATCCCATTTCATAACTTCTTTATCTTCTATAAATTCTTTGTCATTCTTTCATCGATTCAATTAATTTGTCATGAAATCAATAGTTTTGAAGTTAAAGGATCTCATTTCCCCAGTCCTTGCACGTTCCTTCAGGGTGCTGGATGTATAGGCGTCAGATTCTCGACCACGGGCTGAGTTTGGGTTCGGGAGATCAGTCCGACGTTCTCCCGCCTTTAATCCTAGAAAGAACGTGATTACAGCTGAACACATATGAAAAATGATTGCTCTCCTACAACAAAAAAAAACTAGAGAATAAATGATAGCGAGAATAAAACATTCAGAATGCAAAAATAAACATTTAATGTAATAAAAAAAATAATTTCTTCTCATCTTTATGTTATATAAATATTTATTAAAAATATTTAGCGAATTTTCGGAAAGAATCAACGTCTATGCTGCCAACTTTAAAATTAACCAAGACAAGTAATCAAACAAAGAAAACTCTAACTAACGCTGAATCTTTGTTACACTTTAACAACGAATCTTGTTATTGTAAATATCCTTATAATATTAAAACATCAAATTCTGCAATATAATGATATCTTAATAATGTAAACTATTTATTTCTATAGTATTTCAAGATTTAATACACTGCGATACCAAGTCTTCAGCCAAAGTGACTATACTTTCCTGTGCTTCTACATCTTCCCTTCTATTAAAGTTACTTTCTTTCGTATTTGTTATGAAGATAATCTTCTTAATTTTTGTGTATTTTTTCACTTTTAGGATGTTTATTCTATTACTCATAAAATGCCCTTTTGAGTGACAATTCTCCGCTAATTCCGAATCATACAGTTTGTGTAGCCTACAGATGATGTAAAATTATTTTATCTTAATGTCATGAAAAGGATGGAACAAATCTGATACAAATATAATAAATTATATACAATTCTTTGAAGAAGAACAACTCATTTCACTTATTAAGAGTTCAGTTCATGAAATAAAAATCTTGAAAATTACTTATTTTTCACGCTGACGTGGTCATGATGATGTTCGACGTAATGTTTGAATTCCATATATGAACATCTCATACGAAGAATCCTCATCTCCGTAAAAACTGTTGCTGGCTACATCAAATAAAGTTCTTATTCTCCTTTCCCGATGTAAAGATATAATCTGCACTTTAACAATTCTATCCAGCATTTGCCGAACGTTCTGACGGAGCACCATTGGAACAAATATGGTCTCTTAGCTTGTATTCCGACGAGTTGCCATGTTATCTTCATTTCATCGAACTTGTTTCATCACAACTCCAATTTCTTTTTTGTTTTAAAGTAAACGTAATACAGATCTTAACGTAAGTAAACATGATACAGATCATAACTTACATCACATATATGTTTTTTAATACAATTTCGCGTTAGCACATCTACTCTTCTGCTTCTATTATTATAATAACAATATATTTAACATATTAATAATAAATTCAACATATTTATCATAAAGAAAAATTGTCCCCATTTTACAAAGGGTTGAATGAATCTGGAGGAGAGACATCAGGGGAAAAAAACAACCCATATTTGCTGGGAATTGAACTGCACCAGCACCTGTATCACTGCACTATGAATAATTTTTACTTCACAAAAATTCGGTAGAAAATCGTCGTTAGAATCTATGAAATTGGAACGTGTCCTGATTTCCACGATTTCTTAGGAATCTCTCTTCAGAATAACTCTGGCAATTCGTGTAATGGTCGATACTCTCTCTGAAGTGGATTGTAATACCATGAACTTCGATCACGGAAGGTTAACTTAATCACGAATTGATCTTCGTTCACCTCTCGACTGATGCAACAAGATTGAACAAACTCTGATCCTGGACCAGTGCAATACCACTGGTGGAGGTGTTGGGCTACTGCTCTGGTGGGAATTCAGCTTATTTTTCTTTCCGTCTTTTCTCCTTCTTTTTCTGAATATGTAGCAAAAACATTTTGTCTTAAAAAAGAATCGCAAGTCTGAACTCGATGTTCTTGTTCTGACTGCTAACAAGTGAAATGAGGTAATTCAATGTAAGCAAAATAAATTTAATTGTCTCAGCAAAGCAATACTTATAATCCAAGACTCAAAATAAGTTATTAGATATAATCATTGCTGTAACGAGAAAAGTCTTTTTTTTACTCTGTTAAATAATTAGTTTATTAGGAGAATGCCTTGATAAGTAAAACAATGATTGGATTGAATTAATTGTTGGAAGCCTAGTTTTTAGTTAAAATTTAAATTTACTTTTTACATGTAAGGAGAATTCTTGGAATAAGTAATTCATACCAGAAGTGTACACCTTACTGCCATATTGTAAACATATTGTCTATGTTAGTGGTTCTCTTTTATTTCTGAACCTTAGTGTAGCTTTTAGCACATCCGAGTGGCGTTTGCGGACATACGCTCCAGTATGAGTACGGTTAGTTTTTTTATTCCTGACTATCTTTAAAGTTTGTACATGGAATTTTGAATCACCTTATGTATGTATGTATGTATATATATATATATCCATATATAATATATATATATATAATATCACTAGATATTAGATATTGCTTTATCTGCCTCATATCTGTACACTGATACATAATGAGTCAGATTTTAATAGTAGAAATTGTGAAGAATCAGTCACTTTTGAAAGCAATTTATCACTAGAAATGATTATCTTAAAAGTTAAGTCAGTAGCCATTGCACATATAAACGATATAAATAAAATTAGAACTGTTTTTATTACTAAATTTTAAGTTCCAATGTCAAAACTACTATTATAAATTGCTAAAACAATTTTTTTTTTAAATATATAATATTTAAACTATTTGCACCCAGAACTATCAAAGTAGCAAATTCTAGAACAGCAGTAGTTTTTTTTTTATGATTCGCGATTTATATAATCATAATTCTTGAAATTTCTGCAAGAGGTCATTGTCAATGTCATGATTCCTCTGGAACTCGTTTGAAATCCCAATTCGTCATGTTGCAATAACTGAGCGTAAGTTTGACTGAGGATGCAGACTTTGACTAATATACTTGAATTTTTTCTAAAAAATTTTTCATTTAAGTCGATTTATCTATGTGTACATGTAACAAGAAAATGATTGTTTTGGTTTCTGTCGCCCACCCATCATCCAGTTCAACGCCACTACGCGATGGACGTCTATCTTAGTCTTAACAGCCAACCAACTTTACAATGAGATACAACTGAAGACGGATTTTCATCAAATTATACAAAAAACGATTCTAGCCAAAAATATTACAGTATTTCAAAGGAGAAAATTCTCTTTAAAATGTATTTTTTAACTTAGTTTTCGGAGAAATCTTTTTGCATTTTGATCCCATTATGCCAGTGGGAGGTAGCTTTTGAATAGCAAGGAAAAAAACGTCTTCTCATACAAAACACTTGGCAAAGTATTTGAATCCTCAACTTCCAGTGATGTTCAATAATATCTCGATGATAGCGAAGAAATTTCAATTCCACACACACAGCGAGATGGGAGAACATGAATATTTTAACTACCCCATTACCATTTGTATAAGAAAAGACGTGTTGAAACTAGCATTGCCATATCTAATGTTTATTCTGAATTATCTTATCGAAGAAAAAAAGCAAATATGAAAACCAAATACACATATAGCTGAAAGCTATTAAAGTGAATCAAACCGCTATATTTTAATTTCTAATTGTATATTCATGCAGGTCTCCTGGCTCTTCGTCAAAGAATTTTTCTGTCACTTATCTCTTTAATTTACTTAAGATTAAGTATTTAAAGAAAACTTTCGCAAAGACTTTAAACTTTAGCAGTCTAGGGATGGTAATTCAAATAAAACAACATTTATATAAAATTCTTTAATAATTTAAAATATCATAGCTTATAACAAATTCATAATATTACAAAATATACCAACTACAACGGACATCAATATTTCTTAATTAAAAGACTTCATCAGGAATAATTTACAAATATTTTTAGGAAGAAAGAGCTCATCTCCCTTTTCTAATATCATTGAAATGAAACAAATCAAGAATTCTAAAGTTTAAACAATCTAACAATATGAAAACGTGCTCTTAACCACTTTCACTTTAATAGTTCAACATTAAGACTAATTCATTTCACCGATTAAATTTTCTAATTTTTCACTATTAATCTTCAATTTACAATTGAATTCTTTAGAATTCTTGATTTGTTTTATTTCAATGATGTTAGGAAAGAGATATGGGCCCTCTCTTCCTACAAATATTTGTAAATTAATCCTGATGAAGTTTTTTGATTAAGGCGAAATATTGATGTTCGTTGTAGTTGGTATATTTTATAATATTATGAATTTGTTATAAACATTTATGTAACTGAAATGGCACAAACTTACAAATTTCGACGAAATTTTGTATGTTAAAGTTTTAAATTTATTCTTGATAAAGTTAACCATGATGCTTTGAAAGGGTTACTTTAAAATTTTAACCAAAAATTGCCAAAGGTTGGTAGTTTGTTTTTTAATTTTTTTTAAGCTGTTAAATAACATACGAAGAATTTTTATCGTATTCATGTAAAAATTGCAGTTTGACACCAGTGTCGACAAAAGCAATTCGTAAACAATTTAGATAAACGTATACGTATACACATATACCACTCGACAAACAATGTGCATATGTTTTTGGGACTATATTATCTGAGGGTGTCCTAAAAAAATTAGAAAGTCATTTTGAACGATACTTTTTTCTGTAATAGTTATAAGGAATTAAAACTGAGTAGAAATCTTAAAGATAAAAAATATTTTAATACAATAAAAAGCAAACTCGCACATAACTTTTTATTGTATTGTCATTATTATTTTCGCACGTTAAAACTTGTTGTTAAAAAAATATTTTATATTTTATAAAAAAAATATGCTTTTCTGTGAAAATAGTTAATTTATAAAGACAACTTGCTTGTTAGTAAAGTAAGATAGTAAGGCTAGAAAGTTTGTAATACTTTCGTAACGGTTACCTTAAAGAAATCTACATTTGTAAATGCATTTTGCATTTATATAAACCTAACATTGTAATTGTTTTTATTCAGTTATAAATTATTGTCTAAAATATAAATATTTTATTACGAAATTATTTGTTTTCTCCCCGCTTTAATTTTTATTTTAATTAATGAATGGAGAAAGTTTTAGTTTTTGAATCATTTCCAAAACTTGTCTTTAATTCCAATAATAAGCGCAACTTCAAAAAAATATATATATTTATTAATCTCGGAGCTAATACGGGAGTTTCCAAATTGCTTTTCACAAACATAATGAGGAAATTATTAAGCACCTTAAAGTGTCGAGGTAGCACAGAATTGAAGCGAAATTTCTCTCATTTTTAAAGGTGCTGTTATAGAAAATGCTTTAACCAAATAATAAAAATAATGGGGAGATTCATGATCGAATCATGTTTGATCAGTAGCAGAAATTGTTTTAATAAGGTTAAGTTTCTTAAAATGAGTAGTGCATTATTAGGATATGTTAAAGAATTTATGGAAAAGTAATTATTTTTGGATATTAATGATGTAATGCGAGTGATGTCAGTATTGTTATTATTGTTATTTATGAAGCATCATTATTGTTGACGTGTTAATTGGTATCATTATTAATAACAATGCTATTGAATACGATAATTTTCATTTGCTAACTCGTATACGAACATGTTTTGTTTTTAGTTCTTATTTTGTAATCATTGTGAAATGTAGAGGAAGGAGAATAGTTTCTTGTCCTCTGGTACCACCTGAAGAAGTCCTTCGCTTAGAAGAACTATAAATATAATAATAAAAAAGAGTATTATTATATTTATAGGATTTCAAGAAGTAATTATTTTACAAGATATATGAAAGATGTTTATATAAAAATAATGTTATTTATTTATTTAGGAGTTTGCATTTTCCATAAATACATAATAACAAAAATAACAGTAATCATGAACTCAGTTGTATAATTTGATTTCAGAAGAAAATGTAAATAGATGTTTTTTTTTTTAAATAGGAATCTTGAACAGCTGTTTCGAGATCTCTCCATTTTTTAATTAATAATCGCATAATGATAGAAAAAAAATCCTGATTTACTTAGTGATGTAAGATATTACTATTTTATATAATTGTATTTTAACAGTACTTGGATCTGATCTAAACTCTTTAAGATTTGATTGAAATTCAAAGTGAAATGATGCACTTTTTTATAAAAAATAAAAACCATCATTAAACTTTCGCTTCAATATGTAAAAATCGAGACTGGAAAACAAGAAATTTTAATGACAGCCTACATAAAAAAAGTAAATAATCCGCTGACATCTTTGTGATGTAGTATTTTATTATTGAAAAGTGTAAATTTAAAAATACTAGGAGGTCATTTAGTATACAATTTGGTCTCGCCAATTATTTTATTAATTTTTTTTGTTATAATAAAAGTTGGTTCACGTTCATTCGAATTTTCATTACTTCATACTGCTTTTTTTTGTTTTGGAATTTAGCTGAAACTGCTTTTCTTTTATGTTTGGTTATGATTTTCTTTCCCTCCAAAGAATGAAGGTTCCTTGGTATTTCATCTTCTCCATGACTTGCATGTTCTTTTGTTTACGATTGGAAAATTATGTGTCCACCATTTGGCAGCAACTCGTAGCCCTCACGAATCGATAAAACAATCGATAACAAGTTATCTAAAATATCATTAGATACTGATTAGGCTATTAAAAAAGATTTATTAGGAGGGGGAGTAATTCCCGACCCCGCAATGAATATTTGACATTTGCTTTTGCAAGAACGCAAATTGTAGACTAGTTCCTTGAATATATTTCTAGCCAAGGTACACTGTAAGAAACAGTCTGCCTTACATCTGTTGTAAGAGACGAACACAGAAAAGTTAATGATAAACGTACAAGCCAGCAGATGGATTCGAACCGAAATCTAGGCGTATTTGGCTCTTCTGTAAAAGATTTAAAGAAATGTTCAGATTTTGATGAATATTGGATGATTACATAGAAATCTAGAAGCCATAAACTGAAAATTGGTCTTGACTTTCAGTTATTATAACTGAAGATTACAATCTGAAATTAAAGTATTGTTAAGATTAGTAAAGTAGAAGATCCCATTGATTTTTGTACAAACTGAGCCCATAAGTGAAAGACGTCATTCCGTAATTCTCTTTAAGGCCATAGATCAATAACATGGAATCTTGAAACTTTATTTTTTGTTTTTTTCTTTCTTTCTTTCTCAAATTTTGGATAATTTCCATCCTTTGTCTGTTCTGATGTAATATATATCCTTAAGTAATTCAAGAAACACAAAATAGCGAAGAGAGGAAGAATGAAATCAAAGATGACTGCTCTAAACTATTAGCACGTTCATTCCATCGCGACAGTAGCTCCATTCTGTTGGATTTGTGTGAAACGATTAGTGTCCAGTTTTGATTTTATTTTGAAATAGGGGGGCTCGCTAAGTTAAATAATCTATATTATTCGAGTTTCGTTTGTATATTTCTATTGCGTCATTTTCTGCGGTTGAAAAATAATTTTTTTGGGTAAATACATCAGCACTCCGTTGATGTATAAAGAACGCTCCGTTAATGCTGCATGGCAGCATTATACAATCGTAGTTGACGAACTTTGACTTAACTTATGTTCAAATTATTACTTAAGACTTAATGGAATGTTTTGGAGAACATAGATCTTTGTTTACATTTTTATTTACTTAATATTACTTCTCAGTACAGAACAATGGGGAGACCAAATTGTTTACCAAGTGACATTCTGAAACAGCTGTTTCACGTTCTTTGGCGATTATCAGCCATGAGCAGTCACCAGTAAAACAACAAAGTCTCCGTACTGAGGCTGATACGAATGATCATCGGAAGCGGAGTGGTGCCTCAAGAGAAAAAAGTGAACAAAAAAAAACTCACTAATGAAAAATTAGTAAGAAAATTCATGTGCCATCCGTTCGTTCATTTTTTTTCTCTTGAGGCACCACTGCGCTTCCGATGATCATTACTTCTCAGTATTTACTTATTTTTGCTATGCGTTTGAAAAAAGATGGTTGTTATCGACTGATAGACTCGGATATTGACGTCGAATACTATTTTAGGTTAACCATCTTCGTAATAATTACATGTGATAGAGTAAGTTGACAAGATATTGTTTAATATTTAATAAATATACTTAAAAAAAATACTTCAGGACCTTCCTATATTTACAGTCTGTGCCCGGGTAGGGCTTCAGGTTTAATGTCTGCCTCCGCATCCATCAACCTCTCAATGTCAGATAAAGTAACGGGTTTCCCAGAATCAAATTGGTGAGCAATATCCCTTGGAATAGACCAGAACATTAACTCTGTACACGACTGTTAGTATATCTATATTACAGCTAAGATAAAGTCTGAATTGTAATGCACTTTCAATAACATTCTAGTAAATGTGAATGAGTAACCATTGCTATGGTGGTTAACGTAAGTACAGTAGTTATAAAAGCAAGCTTACTCAATAGAAATAATAATAATAGTAATAATAATAAACCGATAAACCGATTGTTGCTGACAATGCTGTTGACTTCAATCGTCCGGATATTGTTTTGGTTGATAAAGTGGAGAAACAAACTTCAATAGTTGACATTTCTGTCCCACTGTCCCAAAACATTTCCAAAACTGAAATTGAAAAATGTACAAAATATGAAGATCTGGCGATTGAAATACAGCGAATATGGAAGTAGCAACGAATTCAAACAGTAACATTGGTGATATCGGCGACCGGAATTGTTTCAAAGAATTTTATTGATAATTTAGAAAAAATTGGGCTGCAACAAAATCTTATCAAAAATGTCCAGAAAAGTGTATTATTACAAAAATATCATATCACCCGCAGATTTCTACAAATCTGATGGCTTGAGATGAATTTCTCCTCCTACAAGGCTTCCGGACTTTGTCTGAGATAAACACATGTATAATAATAATAATAATAATAATAATAATACGGCAAACACAGAAGTAATCTCTACCCCTCAGTACACATCCCCAATAATAAAACTAACGACCACATGATAATTTCTACACCGCACTAGCACAATGTAACGGCACAGACCCCACACTCAGGTCTCCACTCCCCAAAGTACACACATCAAACAACTCTCCACAATCATATACCATCTCCACACACACACTATCCCACAACACCATGATAACATCCAAACATTAGAAGACATACACACAACACTCAAATGCGCGGCACAGGAAACCATTCGGGCACTTGAAATCAAACAACACCATATAACTACCACCGCACAGTCACAATAATACCCCCCCCCCCTTTGGAGACGTCGCCTTGAGGGCCGCATCAGAGACCTTAGAGGAGACACAGCCAGGCTCACACAATACTGTGCAGGAAACAAAACAAATATGTCACAGGTTAGGAGGTTAGGAAGATATTCAAGCATATAAATACTCGCCCTTCACTCAAATCATCATAACCAGGTTCAGGAACATCTCGACACACTAAAACAAAAACTGAGTGCACTTACAAAGATTACAAAGTTACAAACAGTGCACTCTGCGCAAATAACATAACAACACTTTCCAATACAATGAGAAAAAATTCTACAGATCCCTTACATCTCCCTCCACTACACCCAACACAAACACTCCCACCAGCGAGGCATTACATGAATACTGGTCGTCTCTGTGGTCAAATCCCATCCCCCACAATGACAAAGCATCATGGATCACAGAGAAGCAACAACACACTGAACAATTACCCGTCATGCCCTGACATGAGATTACTCTCGCAGACATACAGACAGCACTAAAACATGCACACAATTGGAAGGCTCCTGGTGCAGACGACGTTCAGAACTTCCGGATCAAGAGGTTCACGTCCCTGCACGGGAAGCTAGCTCTTACACGCACTGCCGTATTCCAACACCCAGAACATATGCCTCGTTTCCTCACACAGGGTGTCACATACCTACAGAGCAAGAACACTGAAACAGAGCACCCTGCTAACTACCGTCCAATCACTTGCCTCCCCACACTTTACAAACTCCTCACCTCCTGCCTTGCAGACAAAATTTACACACACATCGAGACCCACAACATTCTTTCCGAATAGCAGAAAGGCTGTCGCAGGAATTCCCAGTGTTGTAAAGAGTAATTCCTTATTGACTCGGTAATCCTGCGCATTTGCCTCAGTCCCCCATTCCTGGCTTCTACACACTCTTCAACTCTACAAAATACACCCAAAGATCACGGCATGCTTGGATGCCACGATGAAGAGTTGGAACACAACATTAAACCTACGCACCTCCAACACTTCCACCACTACAGTCCCCATTCCCATAAGGAGAGGTATTTTCCAGGGAGACTCCACATGCTAGACAACACAAAACACGGTTGTAGGCTTACCTCAAGCACTCTGACACCATAAAAAATCACACACACTCTACATGGATGATATTAAACTCTACGCCACAAACAACGCACAATTTACTAATTTACTCGCAGTTCATCAAAGACATTCAGATGAAATTTAGAATCGACAAATGCCGCAAGCTACGTATAACATGCGGGAAGACTTCGAATTTGGAGGGTTTTGAACTGGACCATGGGTTGGTCATCCAATCCATGGAAGAGGGAGAGACCTACAAGTACCTGGGCTTCCAGCAAGCGACAACGCAAACATCAAAAACGCACTCAAGAACACATACCATGGTCGCATTCACAACATCCTCAAAACACAACTCTATGCCAGAAATAAAATTAAAGCCACCAACACTTTTGCCATCCCCACATTGATATGTTCGTTCGGCATCATTCCACGAACAAACACTGAACTCGAAACACTACAACACATAACACGCACTACATTCACGAAACACAGCATGCACCACCCCAAGTCGGCTTTGGAAAGGATGACTCTTCCTCGCAAGGAGGGAGGCCGAGGACTCTTCAATCTCAGCACCCTACACGAAAAACAAATACATACACTTAGGGAACACTTCCACCAAAGAGCCCACTCAGCCATTGTCAAGGCTGACACAGACCCCACACCCCCTCACAAACCCTTCTCTAACACTCACCAGCCCTGACACCCACACACATCAGTTGCGTAAATCATGGGCTCGTAAGGAACGCAATGGCAAACATCGCCACGAAATTAGCCAGCCTCATGTAGACATGGAAGCGTCGAACAGATGGCTGACGAGTGGTGAGCTGTTTGGGGAAACCGAAGGGAATACAAGACAAAGTCATCCCACACGCAACTACAAGAAACACATTCTACATGACGCAAACACAAATGAAGATGCAGGAAATGCCACACTACCCATGAGATGATCGACCACATAATATCAGGCTGTCCCCTTCTCTCTCAAACAGACTACCTCCACCGACACAATCAGGTAGCGTCGATCGTTCATCAACAGCTAGCACACAATCACTCACTTATTAAGAATACGGTTCCATACTACAAGTACACACCACAAAGCGTATTAGTCACCCTCACATAAGCTGTACTGGGACCGCCCCATTCACACAGACAAAACCATACATCACAACAGATCTCACATAATACTTGTTGATAAGGTCAACAAACAGACCTATCTCATTGATATTGCAATATCTGTCAGCAAGAACATGCAAAAACTAAGCAGAGAAGACCAGTAAATACATCGACCTAGCACACGAGCTCCGGAAGCAGTGGAGGCAGGACCGAGTACGTTTGTATCCATCGTCCTGTCCGCCACTGGTCTGGCGCCTCACACATTGCACCACAGCCTCAGCATACTATGACTTCACAAAAACACTTATGCAGAACTCCAGAAGGCTGTGGTACTCAACACAACATGCATAGTTAGGAAATTTAAGGACACAACCACACATCCCTAACCCTCCTTTCACTCTTCTTTACACTTGACAATGTGCTTTGGTCCTTGACCCGCCATATTGTCATTGCTGCGGAAACCCTGGTTTGAAACTTTCACGATGTAATAATAATAATAATAATTTTGTAATAGTATTACTTTTTCATCCGTCAACCTTCCATATTTCTTAACAAAAAAAAATTCAACAATAGGTGATATCAAATTGTTGACGAAGTGATATCCTGGGTTAAAAAACAAATTCAATTTAACCCCGCCCCTGTATTGTATGATGAGTGGCCTGGTGAGAATGGTGTGAATTATATTTTTCATTGAATGTCTTTGATTACAAAGGCAGAATCGGTTGTAATGAAATATAATAATTATTATAGTAAATGAAGCTATGAATATTAATTCCAATATTAAAACCACAAATAATAATTGACTGGAATTACAATAAAAAAATCTGAAAGAATGTTTTATTAATTTAACGATTTGTTTTAAGAGATTTTATGTGCTTTATGGGACTATTGATCCTCTATTATTACGATCTCTTGAAACTTTTAATTAAATTATTATTTAATGAACTTTACTCAAACTTTATTAAATTTTAACTTCATTTACTTTTAATTGTTGATGCCTGTTTCCGTTTATTAAATAAGGGGTCGTCCATTAATTATGTGAGGTCAAAAGGGGGAGGGGGGGGGGTCCGGCAAAAATCTTACCAAATCTCACTAAGGGGGAAGGGGGGTGTTCAACGAAAATCTCACGTCAACTTTTTCATTCAGAGAATATACGTATTACAATAGATTACAACATTTCGTAATATTGATTTTTTGAACTTTTTTGATTTTTTGACTTTTTGAAATCTCACATGATGGGGGGGCGGGTGGAGTCCCACCACATCTCACCAAATGTCACCAAGGGGGAGGGGGGGGGCCCAAATTTTTTAAAAAACACCTCACGTAATTAATGGACGGTCCCTAAAATCATAATATCTGAAAATGATATTCTGAATTAAAACGATTATTAAAATTTCGTTAAAACTAATTAAGATTTTCATTAAAACAGTTTAATTAGATTTCGGAGCAGAGGTTATTTTTAATTTAGTCATCATTTTGAATTCAATTTGAGTGTTATTGATTTTTATTAGCTAAATTAAATTCCTTTATTTTCAACATAATTTTTCACAAATCGTTATAATTTAGAATTATTTTTTAAAAAAGGAGAACGTAATTGAAGCAAGTAATTAACGCAAACAAATTTAAAGATTTTAATTCTTAGAAAAACAGCAGTTCTGATTGTGGCTTAGATATCATTTAAAATTCTCAGAATTAGCGTTGAACATCAATCGTGCTTCTCAATGCTACGTATCTCCTCATCGCAGCAAGGCTAATTGAGAATTGTTTCCGCACTTAGAAGCTTATTTCATTTTAAATGTAAATATTAGCTGGAAGTATTTTCTGCTATCATAATATGTTTTACATGTACTGTAATGTTTTATAATTTCATTAACGTCTGTACACTTAACTAAAAAGTTCTGCTTAAAAATCACATAAAAACTTTTACATTAAAATTTTTAAAAATTAAAATTTGAAAACTTAAAACGTTAACACATGACCAAGGTTTCCTTCCCGAGAGGGAAATTTTTTAAATGTTCCATGTTTAATGTAAAAAATTTTGTGTGATTTTTAAGCAGAACTTTTTAGTCAAGTGTACAGGCGTTAATGAAATTACAAAATATTTTTTGTTACTTACATAAGTTTTTTTTTTTTTTTTTCTATCTGAAAGAAATACTTAGTTTAACCATTTCTTTTCTTTTCTGTTACGATTCCATTGAGAATGGCAATCCGCTTAGGATGTCGAAACGTCCGGTCCTCAAGCCCATTTATGTAATGTATTCTTTTTTTATAATTTTTAATGTACATTATTGTTTCCTATATAAGTGTGTCAATATTTTACTTATTTTACTTAAACACACGTTAAACTAAATTACATGAAATACTAAAAAAAAATTGAAAGAAAAAAATCTTTAAATATTTTATTTAAAATTCATTTCGAATAGTTATTACTTTAAATTTTTTATTTAAATAAAAAAAAAAAAAAAATCATTCCCTAAAAAAATGTTAGAAGTGGATTTATAACATGAAACTCAAAGTTTCTGCTATGCTTTTCAGCTTTATTTTTTTTAGCTTAAAATGTTTTTTTAGCTTAAAATCGAATTTCCGGTAGAATTTTGTAAACTCTTAACTTCATGCTTAAATTATGTTAAGAAAATCGTCCCTGGTGGCCGTCAATAGAAGTCCTTAAAAATAGATTGTTTTTATCGACCAATTTCCGAGAATAATTTTCCTCATTAAAGTAAAATTTTCATTAAATAATGAAAAAAAAAACGATAAAGCTTTGGCCAAGAGAATACTCGCCTGATTTAACTTAATCTCGAACAAAATAAGACTTAAGAATAAAAAAAGTAAGCACTTTTTTTTTTCTGATAAAAGTGTAAAACTAAACCTAAGTCCACACTTGGAAACATGTTTCTGGAAATTGTTTGCAAACAGTTTCCTTTGTTTCCCAACAGTTTGCAAACTGTTTGAAAACAGTTTCCAAATCGTTTGAAAACATTGGAAACATGTTTTTAAAAACATGTTTCTACAACATTGTTTTTCAATGTTTTGAGTACAGACCTGCCAGTCGAGGTAGAGATGTTTGTCGAGGAGGACGTTTTAATAGCTTATATCTCCCTACGAAACTAGACGCGGAGAGCCTTCAACGTTTTGAGAGAAAATATTTCGGCGATTTCCTTCAAAGCATCGTGCTTCTTAATCCTATTTTTGTGCTCCGAGTAAGTAATGTCCCAAAGTATTCTACGAGACTGAAACTCCTCAATGAGCTGCAGGGTCTTCTCGTGCGTCCACATTTCAATATAAGAAAACGGATTCAATAAAAAAAAAAAAGAATAACGGTCATTTCGCATCAAATCACCCGATGAGTTCACCACACCATCACAGATTTTTATGAAAATTTATTTACATATAAAGAGTCATAAGATAAGACATTCTGCATAAGTATGGGATTTTTAGATCAAATATTTGCCTAAGTTTTTTTTTTTTGTGCCACGCCCCTTTTTTGACGAATTTTCTTGAATATCTCATCTCCTAATCAATCAAATAGAACCAAATTTGTTTCCCCATGTATTTTTTTATGCTGAATCCAAAAATTTCAACGAAATTAGTCTAGGACTAATAGTTTTGAAGTAATAGACAGCATGTAAGCATTTAGGAAAAAATTTAAATGGCCACGTGGGACAACATTTAAAAATTTGAGATTTTAACCCAAGTCTAAAAAAAGGTCTAAGGTAACTGATAAAAAAAAAATTAAGATGGTGTTTTGCTCCTGAGCTTAGGAAAAAAATCGCAAAATTGGTACTCTTTTCGAATCGCGTAAATAAAATATTCAAAAATTATTAGTTTGTCACTGCATATTTATTTAGTAAATTCAAGTTATCCCTTGCTTTAGTCACAGCTCTGTAAGCAGTAAGCTCTGTAAAAATCCCATATTTTGCAGAATGTCTTATCTTTTGACTCTTTATATACAAATAAATTTTCATAAGAATCTGTGATGGTTTGGTGAACTCATCGGGTGATTTGACGTGGAATGACCCCTAGATAAAAATAAAGGAGAAATGAGCAGAGATGTTGACACAACACATACCAAGGAAGAATGGCTACTGTCCAGGGAAGGGAAATGTTTTACAGACTGTGTTTGCAAACACGTCCAGCCATGGAAACTTTGTTTCGTGTTTCTCAATTTCCAATGGGAAACAAGAAACATTGTTCTTTGTTATCCATTTGAAATGGAAAACAAGAAGCATTGTTTTTTTTCTCGAAAAAACACGAATTTGTTTGTAAAGTGTTTCCGAGTTGTTTTCAAATTGTTTGCAAACTGTTTACAAACAATTTGCAAACAATTTCGAAACATCTTCAAAACAAAAAGAAAAAAAAAAAACATATTTGAAAACAATTTCCAAACAATGTTTCCTGAAAATGTTTCCAAGTGCGAGTATAAAACTATTAAAGAAACATAAGATGCAACAGAATACATCCGTTTTAAGAATCCTTGCAATTATGTTTTAAATATGTATTTTTGCAATTTGTTAATTGCAAATTCATATTTCACAACGATCAAAAGATATAAGTTATAATGATCATCGGAAACGCAAAAAGATCGCCAAAGAGCGCGAAACAGCTGTTCCAGGATGTCACTTTGTAAACAATTTGGTCTCACCCGTTATTGTTTATAAGTTCAAGAGTTCAAATGTATCAAACGGAAATGATACAATAAAACAGCTTTTGACTGTAAGCTAAATAAATATGTAGTTTGTGATTTTGAAGAAAATATTTATTATCGAAAAGGTGAAAAACTATAAGTGGTTTTTGTTTTTTGATACATTTTTAACGTGCAAGATTCAATTAATAATAAACAACCATTCAAGCACAACATTAAAAATTAAAAGGTCAGAATTCTGACGACTCCGTTACAGACGAAGCTTAAGCTCTGCTTATCTTTTAATTTCAGAAAGAGGTCTCGTATACTAGTTGAACCTGGAAACGTCATTTTTAATATTCTACTTTGATGGTTGTTTGTGGTTTTTGTTTTTCTGTAATGTTCACTGCATTTCTGTACAGACTGGACCAATGCGGAAAAGCTACGGAAAAAAATCGAATAACACTATTCACGTTATTTGTTCTGGTAACATTTTAATTGTATGATAGTCTTTGCTGCATCCAAAAAGGATGTAAGCGAGATGTATTTTATTCTTATGTTTTGTTATTATAAAGGCTTCATTTATTCGGATCTATTTCTTTAAATAAGCTACCATACTTTAATTTCTTCAGTTATTTGGACTTATATTGATATAAACTTCCCAGTAAGTTAAAAAGGAAAGAAATGGTCCATCCCAGTCTCTTCCCGATGACAAATCAGGGTGCGAATCCTTTCTTATAGCGTTGTGCCTCGTCTACTTGCTTAATTCTTCCCAGTAAGTTAGTTACAAAATAATTTGTTTTGAATTTCGTTGAAAAGGGTAAACATAATTCATTGAAAATGCTTATTCTATGCTGATAGATCGTGTGACAGATCATGTAATTATTTTCATACAGTTTTTCAAAACTCAGTTTTATAAAATGCGAGCAGTATTATTTTTCCTATTATTAGAAACAAAAAAATTCGAGGGCCTGATAATGCAAGTGATTATGTATTTATATACTGACTTGAAGAGCCAGTTCAATTGGCGGAAGGAGTTGAAGATTTTTTTATATTTCTCCTCCAGATGTCCCAGGAGTTCACCCACCCCTTTATCAAACGGGAATCGGTTTCTTTCATGTTTTAAGGCGGATGAGTTACCGTCTGCCCTCTAACCTTCTCGCCAGTCCTGAGTGGTTGGTGAGCATAGGAGATTTACCTTTTGTGCTGCTCGTACTCTAAAGAATATAGATATCATTGTTATAATAATGTAACAATTAGAGTCAGCTATTCCTGTTTTTTTATTTATTTTTTTTTACCATCCTGTGAACATTTTCTTTTTCAATCACAGATGATTTACAACGAACTAATTAAAGTAAAGTACGTTAGATTGCTCTTGAAAGTACGACTTTAATACCTAAGAACTTGAGACTTTAACATTCCTGTGGTACGACTTCAGAGAAACCACTTTGTCTTCCGAAAGAGTTGATGTAGATGAACTTTCCCATTTAATTGAGTTAAAAGATGGTCCGGCAAAGATGGATTTTAATCTAAATTTTCACTTGTTTGGAAAATAATGTAATTAAACTTGATGAAATAAGTTCCTCCAAAACTGGAGGAATTTCTCACCTAAAACTCCTCTATTATTAAGTTGGCCAAAAAAGTTCGTTCGGTTTTTATGTAAAATAAGACACATTTTTCATTTGCACCAATACTTTTACTGAACAACGTCTTCAATGGTTTGTTCCATTGGCTTCTGCCATCTTTCAGGCAACTTCATAATTCCATCTTCCCGAAACTTTTTATCTTTTTGAGCAAAAATAATGTTCCAAGTGCCTTTTGCAGTCTTCCAGGGAATAGAATTTTTTTTTTAAGAGAATTTTGTAAAGACCGAAATATATTGAAATCCGAAGGTGCAAAGTCTGGTGAATATGGCGGATGAATCAGAACTTCCCAGCCAAGCTGTAACAGTTTTTGCCTGGTCATCAAAGAAACATGCGATCTTGTGTGCTTATTGTCTTCCATCCTCAGTATTAAATTGGCGACACAAAAATCACAATTTTGATCAGTTTTTGTTTTAAATGCAAGCAGATCTGACAGCTGTCACAATACAATCTAACAAAATGGTTTCAAATGACGTTAAAGAAACATAAGCGCTGATAGAGCCAATGTAAGTAAAAAAAAAACAACGAATTTTCTGGCCTTCCCAATAAGTATCTTAGGAGATCTTAGGATCTCTAGTTTTGTGCTTTGAATTATGTATAACACATCCCTTTCCAAAACTGAATTACAAAGACATCTTTAAGGCGTAAAATTTTAAGAATTGTAAATAAACATTACTTCAGTCCTTTTTTATTTATTTTGAAATACAGGGTGTATCAGTTGGACTCGGTCCACCCGACACCTTCTTCTTAAGAGCCATTTTCGAGAGGAGTTTACACGTTTTCAAAATACAAGGCGGCCAGCGGAATGCGTCACCTCTGTACATCAGTGGACATGCACTGAAATCAGAACGAGCACCTTGTGACACTGAACGCGCCTTAGTGACTATACGATAATTAAACAATGACAAGCAGGAAAAGTGGTGCGGTCCAATTGACTTTAAAGCAACCTGTGCTGTCATTAAGCTTAGTTATGAGCCGAAGGAGACGTTTATTCGATGAGGGATATGGTTTTTCTCCAAAATATGAAACAATGACTGCAATCAAGAAGAAATTTAAAGACAGTGATTCATTTGCAACCAAACATGCTGCCAAAAGAACATACACCGCAATCACTACCGAAGAGAACTAACACATCATCGCCGAAGCGCTGGTGAAAAGTCCGAAAAAAATTGACCAAGTCATTGTTGCTACTGTATGCAAACTTGACCTGGTCCAACTGATTCACCTTATAAATCAAAATTAACAATGAACTTGTTAATTTTTTTTAATATTAATGCACATTTTTTTAATTTAGATATTTTGTATCTGATTTTTGTGATATCTTTGCAAAAATTCATCATTTTAAAAATCAGTATTTTGATTTATATGATTCGCAACAAACAAAAAAATTGGATTGGCTA
Source organism: Thereuonema tuberculata (assembly GCA_023159025.1). Classification (NCBI taxonomy): domain Eukaryota; kingdom Metazoa; phylum Arthropoda; class Chilopoda; order Scutigeromorpha; family Scutigeridae; genus Thereuonema; species Thereuonema tuberculata. The sequence goes on along the minus strand of JAFIDM010008419.1, from coordinate 52,885,855 downwards.
ATTGGAAGTCCAATTAACATTTAACTGTTTTAAATCGTTATTTCTGCTATATTTTATGCTTTTCATCTACTAATAAATAATTCTACTGTTTTTCTTGAGTGCATTTTGCCAAAATCTGTCATTAAACTCCAACTTAACAATGAATGGGCAATCTATAAATCTCAAGCTTATGTCAATATGTCAGATGTATTATCTGTGATAGTGTCGTTCCAAACAAGACGCAATGTCTCTTCCGGACCTGAACTATCATTTATACAGTAGCCCCCTTTCATTATTCCTCTAAAAGTTATTCTTCTTCTTCAGTGAATGAAACTTAGAATTTAGTTAAGAAAGAATTTTAATCCAACTATTTAAGAATTAATAATTTATGATTAAGGATGAACCATACAACTATTCTTTCAAAAACATCAAAAACATATAAAAGCTTTTTAACATTTAAAATATATAATTCACAGCTCAATTGAAGAAGTTTTTAATAGGCTAAAAATTGAGATACATCATTCAGGCAAAGAATTGTCTTTTGTCTTGATTCTGGTTCGTACTTTGATTCACGAATAAATCCGTTCTGTGCTCAAATATTGGAAAACACAGTTCCACAAACTTCATTATAGAATGGGACTCATCTAAGACATTTATTAGAAACCTCATCTCTGATAACAGACAACAGTGATGCAATAATTGGAGAGAGGCAAATGTATAATACAGCTCAACAACAATCACGCCTTTTGCATTCGCAGCAATCACATTTATAATAATAAGGAAATTAAAGCAATAATTCAATTTAAATGAATCAGAAGACATTGCGAAGCATTGTGATTGGTTTGCTAATCGCTATCCCTACCTTGTTTAACTAAAAATAGACCTTTTTTTATATCATGTTTATGAGATTTTTTTCCTATTGGAGACAAACTCCAATGTTTTTTTATTTTGTTTTTCTTCATCTATCATTCTAGTGATCATATTTTTAACTTTTGTCATATTTCAAATAACAATTATGATTAAAAATCTAAAACCTCGAAAAACAGAAATTAACTCATTGTATTTTAAAAATTAAAACTTACATTTTTATTTGTATTTGGTAGATTTAATAATAATAATTGCAATAAAAATTACTTACATTACTTAATATTTTAAAAAGCTAGACAGAACTTAAAATTAGGAGGCGATTCCAAAAGATCTTTATTTACTCCGGATTTTCACAGTTTTTATTTAATTTAATTTAAAAAAAGAATCTAAAAATATTTCTAAGTTGTTATTAAAATGTTTAGCGTCAATTTTATCTTATTTCAAGTACTGTAATGTAATGTAGAAGATGCATTATACACAGCACCGAGAAGAACATCTGTTCTTGTTTAAAGTTGAGTATTAAGATACTAAATAAAATTTAAATTCTTAAGTAGATAACAGTTAGTTTCTTACTGTGTTTAAATGTTTAAAAAAAATTGTATATAATTCAAAAAATTCTGAAAAATAAAATAAAAACACCACACTGGATAAAAATTATCAAAAAACTGTATTTAAAGCATGATATTAAAAGGCCTGTTGGCTCAGATCGAAAGCTTGTGTAATATCATGTTTTAAGTACAGTTTTTTTGATCATTTTTAGCCAATGTGGTCGTTTTATTTCATTTTTCATAAGATATGCTCGACACGTTAAATTATTTTAAAAAAATTCTTACTGCAGATTTAGTTATTATTGAAACTATCAACTTTAAACCCTAAGTCAGTTTTTGTAATTCTAACTACAATGCCTTCAGATTTATTATGCACAGTTTCAATTTTTTCACTATTAATATTCAGATATAATATATAGTATAGTAGATGACACCAACTGTGTTGTGGAAGCAAGTAAGGGTTTAGCTCTAACTTAATATTCATGCTAAATAAGAAAATTCAATTGATTTTTCATGTACAGTGGTAACTAATTTGCAAAACATTTACTCATAGCATTAATTAAAAGTTACTGAGTTCATAGGCGCGAAAGAATATTTGAAATTTCAGTTATTTTCTAATTAACACACTTAGCATCTGTTTAATTTCGAATTCAACTTAATTATAAGAAACTAATTTTCAGCAAGTCTAATAGGTACTCGGCAATAGGCCAAGGAAATTGTTCAAAATTCTCTTCAAGATTAAAAAGAAAAATGCGAGTAAATGGCTTTTGCATTTAAGTATCGTCTAACAACTAACACAGAAGATTAACTGGTACCTTGTGGAATCTTAAGATGGATTTCCGACACCCATGAATGTTAATTTGCCTCTAAGTGCTGGAATCTCTTGTTCGTGGTGAAGAAATCGATAAGTGTTGATTTCAGTATTAAACATCATCAGCGACATCAGATTAGAACTTCAACTTTGAAATCAGAAACGATTTACACTTTATTGAATAAGGCTATTCACTGTCCTGATACTAAGCCTGAAGACCTGTCAGTTATGGTAATGGCAGTGAATTCATCTAAATAGTGCTATTGGAAAAGTGGATGCCATTCAAGCACAGTGAGTGGTCAAAACGATCGCTTACGAAGCAGCCAATTGGTCTGAATCTGGGTTCAAATCCTGGCGTAGAATTGGATTTTTTTTTCTTTTTTCTCTTCGGTATATAGATCTCTTCCTTTCAACGAATTATTCTCAATTTTTTACCTTATTCCTGGCGCAGCATAGCCTCCTCGCTCTTGTCCCTTGACTGACTAATGAATGAGATCAAAGAACAAACAAAGGATTTTGTGAAATTTTTGTTATTTGACTGCATTCTACATTTTTTTTTATCTGAATCCATGATTATTTTATTTCATTCAGATGGCAAATGGCCCCTCAAGAACTAAAAACAACAAAATGTGTTTATTTGTGGAAATAAAACAACATATTGTGGAAATCAATTCCTTGGGCAACTAGACCCTCACCACAAAAGGAATTTGACCACAAAGAAAGAAAAACAATAATAAATAAAAATAATAATACTAAGAAAAACTCTCTAACTAGTGAACAAAAGAAACCAATTCATAATAAAATGATAATGAAATGTCTTTGGAGTCGAGCTGAGACCTTGGGACAGCTGTTTCGAGCTTATTAGGCTCTCATCAGCCAAGGCTACTCAGCCAGTGCAAGATCCAAAAGGCATACGAGGGGAAGAGAAATAAATTCTTCAGATGACAAACTTAAGAACTAAGGACAACAAAATAAAAAAAACAACAAAATTATTTCGAATATAGATATGTGCTTGATTTGAATAACATTTTTTCAAATTTTTTTTAATGAACTTCAGATTTAAGTAATTAAGTGCGATTGAAAGGTAACGATATGATTTTTTATTAATACTCATTTCATATCTATTTCACAATTTTATAAAAACAAATAACATTTTAATGAAAGCAGGCTCCAAGTTCTTTCAGGGTGAATCCCTTCTGATTAATGGAACATTGCTTTATTAATCGCCTTCACGTGCTAATCCGATTGAGACGTAACATCAGCTCCGTTTACCCCAGCTAATCCAGTCTATCCATCAAATTGTTTGCGCGGGCGGACAACGATAGCTTAAATGTTCTTTGACCCACAAAGCCATTCATTTATTACCTGCCAATAGAGAATGCTATTTGTCCAAGAGTTTAGACAAATAGGCTCTCGCTGTCAACAAAGGCGGAAGAAAACTCATGCGGAAATTTCCGCAGTCCGGTTGAGAGGCTTTTGGGTCATCAGGTTCTCTCTTCTTCTATGGTTGTCATATTCTATGAAACCATGTGTCTGTTTTGAAATGGATCTGAATTGAAACGCTGTCATCAGAGGACGCCTGTGTTGACAAAGAGAAACTGGATTTGTTTTTTTTTCCGTCGTTGTTGCATTAGAGAACCGAGTGGCAACAACAATTCATGAAAAAAAAAAGACGTAGGAAAGAACGCAAAATAAGAAAAGTGCCAAAGCACTTTGAAGCACGACTGTCAATATACAGACAAACACTTAAAATACTGCATGTAGGGTAGATTGACAGAGAAAGTCCAAAGTAGTAGGACAAAATATGGTTCCGCCAGAAATCTAAACTAAAAACAAAATACACATTAAATATAAAAAAAGAAAATTCTTGTGCTGCAAGTCTCAAAGAAGTTTCTATGCGCATTATTAAGAAAAACAAGGTAATTAATGCTTTTAGACAGTTTCAAAAGCAAAGCGGCCCCATAATAAGCACAATTGTACAAACAAAATAATTAAAAGCAAGAGCATATAAATGCAAGATCGTTCCGGTATGTTTTACAGGCAAGCTGTAAACTAGGGACCGCTAATACAATGCTTAGTGCATCATTTGTATATGTTAAAGAATTTATGAAACAATACGCTTGTAAATATTAACAATGACATCATGTTGGCAATTGCTAGAATTGTTAAGTATAAAAGCATCAGTATTATTACTCTGTTAATTGTTATCATTATTACTAACACTGCTATGGAAAACGTTAATTTGGGGGTCAGGGAGTGGTCCTACAGGTCTGATTTTTTTTTACGTGGTCACCTATTTTTTTGATGCTGAACACAATGGTGAAGGTTTCAATCTAATATCTCTAACCGTTTGGCCGCTACAGAGTGTGACATATAGTATGACAGACAGACAACACAAAAGCAAGAGCGGTTTCCTATGTTAACTGTAACATGGGACCACTAGAAAGCGCCAAAAAACGTGTAAATATATTAAAAGGGTGAGACCAGTGTTTACAAGTGGCATCCCAAAACAGCTGTTTCTCGCGTAATTGGCAGATACCATATTTTGTCTTACTACCATTTCAGTTCTGTCTCTGTATTGAGACCTGGGGTACTGCTCTCAACTGATGATCGCCAATTAAGCGATAAACAGCTGTTTTGCGATGTCACTAAACACTGGTCTCATCCTTTTAAAGTCCGAAGTGTTGGTTAATTTTAGATGGCCCTCCTTTTCTTGATATTTTAATGGTTTAACTTACGATTATTACGAAACTTTAAAAAAAAAATGTTCATTCACTGGAAAAATAATAAATTTTATTCCTCATAGAAAAAAACACAAAATATAGTCGGGTGTAGTTTGGCTATTTGCAAGTTACCAAATAACCCTATGGTATGAGAGGAAAAATAATTGTCAAAATAAACAAACAAGCAAATAAAAAGTCATTCATTTAAGTTTTTTATTCACTTATTTTTAAGATTTTTAGTCTCAAGTTCCTTACTTATTGGTAAGGTTTATTAAAATCAACAGATCTCTAAATTCCAATTTTGTTCTGTAGTTACAGAACTTCATAAGATAATAGGGTTAAAATTATTTAATATTAAGTATAAAATGTTTCGTAGCAACGTTTTTACTGCATTTTCAAGTGAAATACAAGATGAATAATATTAAAACAATATAAGAACATACTACATCATATTTCAAAAATAATTAACAACAATTCTTACGAAACAATGGAACAAGATAAAACTGTAAACTGAATGATAACAAAAAGTTTTCATAAATAAATAACAAATTTAACAAGGTGCTGTGCAACTTGTTAGAAAATGAAAATAAAGCAGCACCTGAATAAAAATTGCCTTTCTGATTCAAGTATGGGGAGGATTTGGGAACGGCCGTTTCATCCTGCAACGGAATCATCAGCTCAAACCCGCCTCCCTCGATAAAAGTATCAGAAAGGCGCAATCCTATGTGAGGATCATCGACCAATCCGGCCATTTGTCCTTTGCGGGGTCACTGCCGGATTGGTCGATAACATAGGATTGCGCCTTTCTGGTTCTTTTATCGAGGGAGGCGGGTTTGGGCTGATGATTCCGTTGCAGGTTAAAACGGCCGTTCCCAAATCCTTCCCATAATCGAATCAGAAAGGCAATTTTTATTCAAGTGCTGCTTTATTTTCATTTTCTAAAAAGTTTTCATAAACTTAAATTAAAATAAAATAAAAGATTTAAAAAATATACAGAAAACCGATAAAGACATCATAACATAATTAAAAAATTAAAATCGCTAACTGCAGGAATTTCGAATTTTCGGTTCATTAATTCAATGGAAATTTTTTTAATGTAAAAGGACCCTTTTACTTGAATTTCTGATAATTATTATCAATATCTAAACTTTTGATATCATCCCAATGAATAATATGATTTGGAAATTTGCTTAAATGTTCAGTAATGGCTGATTTGTGCAATTTTGAGTTGTGGAGAAGTTTTGCTATCTAATTGGTGTTGTTTAATTCTTTTTTATAAATTTTGCTTAGTAAGACCGATATATCTAAGATTGTAGTTTGGGTTGTCGTGAACACGGATAGACGAACGAGTGAATACACATATTTCGACTTACAATTGCGTTTTACAACATTTTGCTGTTTCCGGTTTTCTGTGTGACGCTTAATGAGAGGCATTGTAAAGTTTAGAACAGAACTATATTACAAAAAGTGATAACTAAGGGAAGCACATAAGAAATAGAAAAGAGATACAATCTTTTCTTATTATGTGCCGCCCCTAGTTGTCACTACGTGTAACTTTTTATGTTAAATTAGGCGCGTTAAAATCTTCTTTGTTAGAACTATATTTATTATATGGAGATTATCGGTTTTGACATGTAGGGTCTTCGAATATTGGCATAAGAAAGCTCAAAAAATTCATACAGTGGAAAAGAAAGAATTAAAAATAAATTTATTTGTTAAAAACGACTTATTTATATAGTCTAACACATTTATTTTGACGATCACGTTTGCGCGAGAATTACGAAATTCTCGAGATCTCGCCATTAGCCTCTTCAGCAGGTCTCAAGAAATTTAGTATTTTTAATGTCTTGTCACTAGGAAAATGCTACATAATGAATTTATTGTTTGTTTATTGACTGATTTCAATTTATTAAAACTGTATTAAAATGTAGTAAAAGTCTCATGCATTTCCCCGTATTATAATTCATTTAAATGTTTCAATATTTTGTGAGAAGACATGGATAGAGACTATTCTCGCGTAAATTACGTGAAATCACGAAAATACGGGATCGTCAACATAAATGTGTTAGACAGTAAGCTAAAGGGAAAGAGAACTGTTGGAAGGCCAAGAGCAAGAATGATGATAGAATTTGATGCCGGAACAGGCCAAGGGCTTAATCCAGGAATGAAGAAGAAAAAGAAGAAGATAAAAACGACAATATTCGGAATGATGAAAGAGAAATTTCCAATTTCCTTGTATGAATAAATAGTCTTGAAACTTGATCTACAACGGTAGATCTCTTAAGCTCATTTTATTTTCATTTTCTTCAACAATGGAAAGGAATTAGGCGAGACGAAATCAAAACGCCACTGTATTTAACTACTTTAACGCTATTTAATGTCATCGCGTTCACTTGTCCATGTAAGTGTGACCATTAACTGAGCACGAACGCAGTGTTAAATGAAAGAAATTTACCATTGTTTTCTTGACCGGTTAACGAATCATATACGCTAAGACGGGTGTGATACCTTCGATCCAATGTGGCCATTTAATAACAGTGGTCCGAATGGTGCAAAATGGCGTCTAGATCTACTAAATGCACTTAATGCTAGCATTGCATTAAATTGTAATTGACCTTGAATTATAATGGCTTGAGTAAATGAGTTTTGCGTGTCAGTTTCAACAAAGCAAGCATTTTATGAATAAAAAAAGAGTTAAAGTGACCCTTGTCGCGGGAGGTAAGGCTCCTGGCGTTCCGTGACCAACGGGATTAGGTTGAGGTCGGGTGATCAAACGGATTCCTGTCCGCGAAAGAATTCTACAGAGGGCTGGGTAGACCTTAGAACCTGTTTGGAAGATAATGGAGCGCGAAAAAATCTCCACTATTCGCCGAGGCCGGGGGGTCGAACCCGCCACCTCCAACCCGCAGCCAAGCGCCCTTACTCACTCGTCAACGGGTCCACATTTTATAAATTACAAATCATAAAATAACATTAGAAATTAGTAATTTATATCTAATTTCATATCAAAATTAGATATAAATAATATGTCAGTAAATTATTACAAAAAAAAAATCTTCCTTATGTAGAATTTTTAAATAGCTAAAATGTTTTGATGATTAATAGACAGCATTTTCTTTTCTTTTTTCTTTTAATGAAATACTCTGACATTTGTGAGATGACTGGGAATATTGTCTTTGTAAATTCCATTAAAGGATTGAAAAAAAGCAGAAATCGTTAATTTTTTTTTTTATTTCTTCTTGCTTAACTCCAGGCTAAACTCATCGAATCGTAATTGAAAAGATGAACTTTCTACGCTAAATATATATATATATTTGTTATCGTGAAATAAGCACTGCAAGTGAACATAGAAACTATATTTTTATTCATCTATTCCCTGTAGCTAGACTGTGACTTAAAAGTACATAAAAATTTAAATAATAAAAAAACAAATGAATAAATAAACTGATTCCATCTTCTATAAAAATTAAAAAAAAGTCAATTTCAAAACTGGATTCGAACTCCTCTCCCCAAATCTTGTTTAATTTCACAACTTTAAACCACTCGACCACCAAGACTAGGGTAGAAACTCTTACTTAAGAGCTTTTATCCGAGCCAAATTTTTTTTTTTACAGAAAGGAAAGACGAAAAACGTGTCCTCTTGGTTTGACTGTAGATTTTATCAGAAATTTAAAATACATCAAAAGGTAAAAATAAGTTAGTAAATAAATAAATAAACAAACTGCTACCACCTTCTATAAAATTTAAAAAAGAAACATCAATTTCAAAACTGAATTTGAACTTCTCTCCCCAAATCTTATACGTTTAATTATACAACTTTAAACCAATAATTATTAAAAAATTGATGGAAATAAATATGCAATGTAATTATAACAAAATACAAAAATCGAAATTTAATAATTACTATGGTAAATTAGATGTTCAAATTGAAGGGGCCAGTTATTTATGTAAAAACTTGATCCACTCATATTGGAGAGAAATATTCATTAAAATTAGATGTGGTAGTATTTGGAAGTCGGGTAAATACTGGTTAACTAAAGAAGAAAGGAATTGTAGGTTAGGATGCAATAGCTTGAAGGATTGGAACCATATAATTTTTGAATGTGAAAAAATGAAGAAAGAAAGGTGTTAGAAACTGAAAAAATTTCCAATAAAAGTGGATGGTGGATCACATAGTTAAATCAAAACAGAATCAATAAGGAATTATGTAAATATATTAAAGTATTTTAGAGAAAATAGATAAGAAATAATAAGAGGTGTAAATAAATTTATATGGTAATATTGTTACTACAGTGTTACCTCCGAATAACGGACAGTCACGGGATCGGAAGGTTCGTCCGTTATTGGGAGGTGTCCGCTATTATGGAGGACTATCTTTGTTTCATTTTTTAGCTTACAGCATGTCATTTAATGAAAAATTACGTACAATCTTAATTAAATTTCTACAATTACCATTACGATATGAGAGAATATGAACAATTGCAAACTATTTACTATATTCCTTTTTAAATAAATGCTAATCCGTTTGCATTACTTAAAATAATGACAAAATTAATTACAATACATAGAAAATTAATTTCTAGCCATCCATTCGATGCCTTAAACGTGTCCAATCCTAAAGTTTGACCGAATTCTCTGTCTTTGTCTTGAATCAAAACACCGCTAATAGGAATGTTCTTTGCATGAGCAGAGCGGAACCATTTTATGACCACTTCATCGATTTTGCTTGTTTCATTTTTACGAAACTTCCAATTCTTCGAATTTTCGTTTCAATTCACCATCCACATTTTTCTAATCTCGTCTTTGTCCTTCAAAAGTTCACTTATCTGAGTTTTTCCAACTTTAAAACGTTCAGCAAGACAACGCACACTCAGCTTTTCTTTTTCTTCAAGAACATCAATTTTTTCTTTCAGTGCCAATCTCTTCTTTTTTGAAGCCATTTTAATTCGCACTAAATTTAATCAACACGTTTACAGGATAGCTTTATGAGGTATTGATATTTACAAAGCAACTGCAGTGAAAAAAAGGGCCTCAGATTCATGCATTGAATCATGGGACACAGATACAATATATCATTGTAAAGGGGGGGGGGCACCATGTATCAATGTATGGGACACCGATGTAAATACAACCATGGTGTGTTTGTCGAAATGTTAATCGAAAAAAAAACTTTTTTTTTTTATAGTAAAAATAACTGTCCGCTTTTCAGAATGTCCGCTATTCGAAGTGGATAACATGGAATGTCCTATTTTAAGGGACTGGAACCCGCAGTAATGTCCGCTATTCAGGGTGTCCGTTAAAGGAGGAAACACTGTATTACTTAGGTTGTTACTAATGTATTGTAATAAGAATATTATTTTTGTTAATAATCTTATTTGTAGATACAATTTCATTTTTGTTTATATTTATATTACTAATATTGTAAAAGAAAAAAGGTGGAAGAATCTCACTTGTAAAGGGTTAACACCCGGATTAAGTATAATAAATATTATTATTATTATTATTACAACTTTAAACCACTCGGCCATCAAGACTAGGATCGTACAAAATCTTAAAAGCTTTTATAGTCAAAATTATTTTCTGATCACTTTCTTGGAAACAGGACCTACAGAAAAAAAAAGACGAAAAACGTGTCCTTTGGTTTGTCTGTAGGTGTTATGAGAAAAGTTTTATCAGAATTTTTTCTGATGAAAAATTCCGCAACATTGATCCGATGACGTCTCCTTGTAGGCGTAAACATTTATCTAAATTTCTTATTTACATTCAATTAACACCCTCATCTCAAAACTGGTTTCGAAAATTCACTGGAAAAGCAATTATTAGCTTGTAACTTTCATTACAGCTAAAAATAGCTTTTTTTTTCTTAACTATAAACTTTGAGCACAAAAACACTTCCTTCATTATTTTTGTTTTCGATTTAGTGAAGAAATGCGATTAATTCTGAAACCAAATCTCCATTAATCTCTTAGGACCTTCGCGGCTTCTTTTTTTTTT
>JAFIDM010008419.1:52852814-52869933 GCA_023159025.1 Thereuonema tuberculata | reverse complement strand
ATTTGGACGGCCGTTTCGTCATTATTTGTGCGCTTATTTTTTTGTTGATGTTTTTCTTTGTTGATTATTCCGCATAATTTTTTTCATGATGGATAGCCTCCTTATTTCACAAAAAATTTGTAAATCTGTTAAAAGACCTATTATATTTACATCTCAAAATTAAAACTGAGGCTATTCTGCACTATGATTCTTGACAGTAGATGGTGTAAACTTTCGTAATAGACAGCTAACTAATTTTTTGCCAAGATGAGGGATATTTCCTTTTTTCACTAAGCCCTTCAATTTTCTTGCCAAGATTCATTCATTCCCATTTCTTCTTTATATGAAAGAAAGAAGACGATGTAACATTTAGTAATTGAAAAATGTTCGGTGTGGATCCTTCACGAAAAATTAGCGCATGCAGATGACAAACACTCCCATTGAAAAACGCTACATTTTTCGTTGAGGATCCATTGAAACAGTGGGTTGTTTTGAACGTCTTCACAATGTATATCAATCACCTTAGTATGACTATTCACATCTTAATGAGATTCAACTTATAGAAAAAAAATTAATTCTACAGTATTCAATAGATACAGTCATTTTAAAAATAAGCGGAGGCTTGTATTTGCATGTTTTAAAAAAACTAAGAAAATTAAAAGTTCACAACCGGTTTCGCCTCAGATACGAGGCTTTGACGAATGACCCTCGACAAAGCCTCGTATTAGAGGCGAAACAGGTTGTAAACTTTTTAATGGTATAAAATGTTTTTTTAACTAATCTTGCGTGTTGGCTCTCCGCAATTTTTTAAATTAACTATTCACGTATGTAAATTTCTACATTTTATTAAACTTGAAATTCTTCTTAAAAAAATTCTTCTCCATATTAATCTTGAAGAAAAAAAAATATTCAGAAGAATTTGATTAAAAATTTTCCAATTCTTCCGTTTGTTTGATAAAAACAAGTTTAGTTTGTGTTTATTTTTTCCTTTCACTGGTTTCATGAGAATCCCGAAGAGAGATACAAGACAGATTAATAAATGAAACCGTTTTTCTTTTTTTGTCGAAATAGCTTTGTAAATAACAAAATTTAACAACAAAACAACAGCTCGGAAAAAAATAGAATGAAACCACAACCTCCAATTATGTTACGAATAGAAATAAACAAAGAAGCAACGTTATCGGATTAAGTCTGTCTTACTTGCAGGATAAAGAGATGGAGTTTAGAAATTAAAATTGATTTATATGCGAACTCTCTAGGATAAGAATGTGGTTGGTTTATAATAAAAAACAATTGATTTATAATAAAGGCGCCGACACACTAAATTAATTAGAAAGGTTAACATTTAAAAAAGAAATATCTAAAAAACGACTAGTTTCGCCATTAAAACAAGGCTTCGTCTGATAAGTTTACAAAGATTATTAGAGTGTTTATAAACATTTGACCAAAGACAATGAAAAATTTTTTTGAATGAAAGTCAATGAGGTTTAGAAAGATCCTTAGACCGTCATGCATCCCCATTGCTCCCTTCTTGCATCTCATTGGCTTTCATTAAAAGTCTTTTTAGGTATTAATGATATAATGTTAGTAATGCTAATATTGCTAGTATTGTTATTTAAGAAGCCTCATTATTATTAATGTGTTAATTGTTATCATTATTAATAACAATATTATTGAATACGATAATTTTCATTTGTTTACTTGAATATGAAAATGTTTTATTTTAAAAATCTTCACATCAACACATTATCATCTCTAAAAATCTTTAATATTCGTGATATTTCGTACTCTTTAATCAAGAGCACTTCTTTAGACGGTAAGGGAAAAGCTTTATAAACCTATTCCCTAATACAGAGAATTCATTACAAATGATAGAATTTTATAAGTGATACATTACATTTTTTGTTAAAAAACAAAGGGAAGGTAATACATCATTAACACAATGGAGGTGATGTGCTAATACTATATTATTACTAAATTACAACTTCAATATAATGAATGGAAGAGAAGTTAATAACAACAATAAGAATGAAATGAATTGTCCGTATTAGGGAATAGTTTTATAAAGCTTATCCCTAACCGTCTGAAGAAGTGCTCTTGATTAAAGAATACGAAATATCACGGATATTAAAGTTTTTTAGAGATGATAATGTGTTGATGTGAAGATTTTTAGAACACTTACGTGAAATTCAATTTTTTAAATGTTTTATTTTAGTTCTATATTTGTAATTCCAATGAAATGTAGAGGAAGAAGAATAGTTTCTTGTCCTCTGGTACCACCTGATGAAGTCCTTCGCAAAGAAGGACGAAATATTGTGGGAATTAAAGGAGTTGTTGATTTATTAAGAATTTCTAGAAGTACATTAATTGCATAAAACATTAAGATAAAACTTGTTCATTGACTTATGTTGATGGATTTTGTTTCATGGCTTCAAACCATTTGGTTCTATTTTTACCAAAATCAATAGGCAGTTTCCTTGTACCATTCTACTGTAAATGTTAAATTTTAACTCTTTAAATTTGTAGTTTTTGAGAGAGCGTGATTACAGATAGATGAACAGAATTGCATATTTCCATTTAAGAATTAAATTTTAAAACTATTTTTTTTATTTTTTTATTTTCTTTTAACTCCTACATATTTTAAGCAGCTTTACAAACGTTACACCAAATCCATAATACCACCTATCAAGCTTGTACAAAAACCAGATAGCAATAAACCACTTCTGGTTCCTTTATCTATCTCTCTGCCAATCCCATTTATTTGCCTACAGTTTTCTGTCATTCTGCAGATATGCTTAATATTTCGTTTCTCGAGAATTTGCAGAAATTTTCCAATTTTTATAATGCCACGAATAAAGTAGTCCCAATTTAGAGCTGAGATGCTAATTTGAATTTAAAGGTATCTGGAAGATTTGATTTCATGATTAAATTTAAATATAAATTAAATTTTTAAAAAATGCCTTTATATATAGCCTAAATATGTATTTAAGAAAGCCTTTATAAAGATATTAAAATTGTGTTTTAAAATTTAACGCAAATTCTTATTTAGAATTCCTTATTTTTCTTAACTTCAGTTAGAATCGAAGTAATACGCTTGTAATGATGCAACAACATTAGACAGCAGCAAGATATTGATGCAGTGCTACCATCGGGAAGAGTTAACTATTTCGTTTCCACATCTTTTCGTATGTGATGTTTCTGATATGAATGTGCACTATTTTTTTTCTGTAGGAATACATTCAGTTTCGTCCCTAATAATTTTTACATGTATAGAGTACATTATATGATAGTGTGGGTCGCATTCCCAACGTCACATTGCGAAATGGTGCTTTCCTGCAATTGCTTTCCTTAAACCAGTCTAAGAGCGGAGAGCTTGTTGCCTACCAGGGAAGCATCGGACAGCTAATGTGACATTGGGAATGCCACCCACAGTACATCTCTTAATTAAGCGAATTTCGACTTAAAATTGTGAAGGAATTTTTTTTTTTTTTTGTTAATACTACCTTTTTTTTTTTTTTTTTTGCTAATACTAACTTTTTTTTTTTTTTTTTGCTTTTGTGATAAGTTTGAATTTATTTTTTACAATGCCTTGACATGTCCTACAATGACGAAATTATTTACATTTTTACTACAAGGAATTGATTCCAATTGAATTTACTTGAATGTCTAGTCAGTCGTTCATTTTTGGGCCTATTTTCTAGAAAAAGAGGCTTATGAAGTTAATCGGTCTGCTTGAATATGTAAATGTGTATATATCATTCTGGTAATTTTTCCATCGCTTGATGGATCTTCTTGAAACTTTGTAGCCATATTTAAGGAGTAGAGACGATCTAACTCTTACATTTGAAAACTTTTTCAAATTGTCTTTTTGGAGAACCTTATGGGAAAAGGTGACAAAATTTCCCATAGAATCTAAATAATGGATTTCTGTCGATTTCATAAACAGTGAATAGTAATCCGTTTAGCTAATTCATTAATTGTAACAATTAGGTGAATAATCCGAATTTTAATTTTTTTGAGGAAAAAAACAAAGTAGGAATGGCGATTAGTAAACCAATCACAGTTCTTCGCAACGTCTTCTGATAAGAAAATAAAGTTGATATTGATTTAATTTCCTTATTATTATAAATGTGATTGTTGCGAATGCAGAAGGCGCAATTGCTGCGATTGTGGTTGCGATTGTTGTGATTGTTGCTAATGATATTTTAATGATCCTTGTCCAGAGACAAAACGAGAATATAAGTCTTCTGATCCTTATCAGAAGATTAAAAATCCGTGTTGTTCGTATTCGGATGTAATAATTTGAATTTAAATATATTTTTTTATTTGTGAAGATTAAAAATAAACACCCAATTAAAATACATTAACCATACATATATACATCGGGAAGCTTTTCGGAGCTCTCTACGAGTTCCCTTGTCAAGGGAATTCTCCTTTATTACTCCTTTAAGCCTGGCTCTATATATAATTGGGTTAAAATATTATTAAACCAATAAAATAATTGCATTGTCGTTATATTCCTCCTAAGCAATATAACGTATCTCCCGCATCATGGGAGAAGCCATGAAGTAAAGAAGCTACTTATTGCCATCTGATGCACTTTCTGAAAGGAGGTCCACATAAGAGTTATTGTTTATTATTGATACAATTTCGTTTTTTTTTTCAGTTTATTTTGATTAAATCTAAAATTATTCGTGTATGACTTTATATTTTTATGGTTGTGTCTGTTCAAAACTATAAACAAACTGAAGCCTTAGATGTAGGCTTCTCATTTTTTACCGTTTTCACGACTTTATTCTTTATCTTTGTTTTGTTTCGTTTTTTAATTCTTTAAAAGAAACTTTAACAAATAAAATCTTAAGGAAAGTAGGTTTTGAGTTCTTCTAGAAGTTTCCAACAGTCTCTTCTGTTGTGAAGAACTTCAAATTAATTTGACAGTCTGTATATTCTGTTCTTAACACTTTTTTTTCTGTCTATCCTGATTCTTCCATTTATTTCCGTCCTTTCTTTATAATTTCTAAAATCCATCGCATTCGAAAACCTTTCTTTCGTAACTGAAACGAAAGTGAATTCTTCTTCTTCTTTGATCCATTTCTACCTGTCGCAACTTTCAGCTTCTTTAAAACGCCATCTTAAAAAGTACTTTGCTGTAGCATCTCTCCTTTATTGAATCGATTATCTATAAAGGGAAATATACTACCCACTTTCCCACCCATCCACCCCCAACGCCAATGCCTTCACTCAAGTGATCGGTATAAACACTTCAATGGTTCCTGTGGAAGAGGATTTTTTTTTTCCTCCAGAGCTGAAGTAATTTGCATAGAAGTCTCCCGCACGTGAAATGAACTTTCTAGCTGTTTTCTCAATCTTTCCCCCCCTCCTTCCCCACCCCCACACTCACTCCAAAGAAACTTTTATTGCGAATGCTTCGTATTTTTAAGTGTTTGAAAACAAATTAACAACTATTTAATACTAATGAATGAAATTATATGTTCTTTTCCTAATTGTAATGCCAAAAAAAAATCTTTCATTTTTTTATTGTATTATTGTTTTTAAAATTTCATTTATTGTTATTTATTATTTTTGTTATGAGAAAGACAGCGAAGTCAAATAAGAACTTTATTTGCTAAGCCAAGCTATATTAATTAGTTACGTTTCAACCTATAGATGTATCTTACCCTACCTACATATATTCAGAAATCAGTTGTAATAGATTTAGATTCTGCAAAAGGAAAAAAAACCCACTCCTGAATCCTGGATTAAACTTAGTGTTACTTCGTTCAGGCTGACATTAAAAGAACGAAAAAATACACAAAAGTATACAAAATTAAAAAGAGCGACTAGTTTCAAACGCCTTTACAGCGAACATTTTCAAGCATATGACAATTAAAGGAGAGACTCAGTATTTAAATGCAGTTCAGTAATATCCAATCAATGGCGGAGGTTTTGTAAGCAGCTAGACCAATATAACTATGGTCGCATCATTAAAATGAGAGTGGAACAAAAAACTAATGCAATATCAATAAGTGTAAAAAAATAAATCAAGAAAATAAAGGAGAAAATAAAATCTTCAAAATTGGTTGGATAAAAATAATCTAGGTCAATGTATATAATGGCAGTATTAATGTTATTAATTAATGCAGAACTGTTATTAATTAAACAAAAGACGAATTAAAATTTTTAATTATGAAAACCATAATGGATCGCACTTTCAATTGATAATTTATTATTACAAGGTTGCTTTAATGAGATGAATAACGATTTTTTAAATTTTCTTAACTGATCGTCACTTTTTCGTGCCAGGATAATGAAATTATTTAAATTAAAATTGTGTCCTCTGTTAAAAACATGGACTGCCGTATAGTAAGTCATATTATCCTCATTTACGGCATTACGGTGCTCGTTGAGTTAGGTTTTAAGGGTCTTTTGGACTCGATTATGTACATACATCACCTATTGAAGCATTTGATTGCGTATATACAGTTGTTGTCAACAGATCCGTGTTAAGCTTCACCTTTTATTAATTTACAGTATTGTATCACAGTATTCTGTTTGCTCTCAGCAACCCTAATCTGTTCCAGAATGTATTTAATATCTTAATACAGACCATCAATATATGATATAGCAATGTATAGCAGAGGTTTGACTTCTAATCATGTGAGGATTGTATATTTCTTCTAACGTTCTTCTTATAGTCATTTTAATAAAGGTGCCGGGATATCTATTTTTCAGTGTAATATCCGTAATGATATGAAGCTCTTCTTTGAAGATAATATAATTGGATGAAATAAAAAAAAAAACCGACAAATATACATTCCAATAACATTAATTTTGTAATTGACCGGAACATTAAAGAAGAAAAATGCATCACAAGGTTAACGTTAGTGGGTTTACAGTAGACAAACTTATTAATGTTAAGTGAATTCCTCTTAAATTAACACATCTAAGAACGGTATTTTGTAATCCATTTCTTTTTCAATTATTTATTCTGGCGCACACTGCTTACAATGATCATTATAACGCTTACTGTGTCCATTAGCTTTGCCAAGTTATATATGTCACACGTCCAACCAAAAATCACCCTCGCTCTTTTTGCTAATTGAATGATTTGTTCCATTTCTCACCTGTTGGGGTTTTGGATCCACCTTTACTGGTTTTGGAGGTTCCTTATAATCGTTCACTTTGACCTCCGAAGATCAAAAACTAGCCCAAGTTTTTAACTTTTTTTTTTCTAATTTAAAAAAAAATGAAATCATTTAGGTTTCGTAGCAGTCCTTTCTTTTAAAACATATGTACAATAAAAGTACAACATTTCGGTTTACAATTGCCAAATCCAGAGTGTAACAATTCGATCATATATGAAAAAAACATGAATATTTAAATTAGGATATTAACTGTAAGGTGAGGGAAGGTAATGGCTTCTGTGGAGTACCTCCTTTTTTGAAAACAATCCTTTTTTCTAAATGGCCAGTCCTGTATCCAAGGCCCTCGCGTGGTTTGTTGGCGTCCGGGGAGAGATTTCGTCAGGCGCTCCCCCCACCCTCAAACTCAATCCCACGTGCACCCACCCGACATTACACCTATCTGTAAGGATTAAACACTTGATATTTGCGCCCCCCCCCCCCCCCCCCCCCAAAACCACAACCAAAAAAAAAAAAAAAGAATCTCCAATTCAACAACCAAAAAAAAAAACGGAATTTCCAATTTTTATATTTTTGTCGTTGTCGCGGCGCCCAGGGTGATCGCCCCGGTCGCCCCGCTCATGCGACGGCTCTGCGCTGTATCTTTTCATTGCTGCTATACATTTCTTCTGATGTAGGTGAAAAAAAATAAAGAAAATGAATGGAAATAATAATAATTTTAGATCATAAATGTAATCTGTTAGATTTTCCATTATATTAGTGTGGCGATTACTATTTATAATTGGGACCTAACACACTTAAAAATATATATATTTTAAAATACTCGTCATTATATGTTGCGGGGTCCAGGTTCGGACCTCTTCGTCAGATGACACATGTTTCTTTTAAGTGTTTTAGGTCCCAATTGTAAATAGTAATCTATTAGATCTTTAAATACATCTAATCCTCTTTTTTATACAATCTCATAATTCTTATTAGTTACAATGTGGAAA
This sequence comes from Thereuonema tuberculata, assembly GCA_023159025.1. Lineage (NCBI taxonomy): Eukaryota > Metazoa > Arthropoda > Chilopoda > Scutigeromorpha > Scutigeridae > Thereuonema > Thereuonema tuberculata. Next base: position 52,861,820 of record JAFIDM010008419.1, on the reverse strand, counting down.
GACTCAATAGCAAGTCTTTTTATTTCGTAACATTCATCTACAGCTATTATTACAGAATTGTTTACGTCTAGTTGTTTGGCAGCATTACTATTATTACCATTTTCGGTTTTCATAGCTTTCTTTTGTTCTGTAAGCCTAGTTAGAAGACCCCTCGAAGATTGTCCAATATAAAAGCAATAATTGTCATTTTTACATTTTATTCATAAACAGCAAAATTAACATGCACGCTTTTTTTGATAACTCTTCTAGAGCTTCAGCATATTGTCCTCTTTAAAAACTACATCAATATTAGTGTTTTCAAAGATTTTCTTAAACCTTGTCTCAAGTTGCTTATAGTGTGGATGGACTAATATTTCCTTATTTCTTCATTTGTTTCTTCTTCTTTGATCATAGGGGTTATAAATATTCTACATAATCTTTTTTTAATGACAGAATCTGTAAAAACACTTGGATAATTCCTTTTTAATAAAACGGTTTGATATGTCTCTAACTCATAAATAAAACTTTGATCAATGTCGAACAATAGTCAAGGGCCCTTCTAACCATCATGAATGTAACGTTCGTTTTAGGCGAGATAGACATAGGAAATATTCTTAATTATAATTCTTATTTGTTGCAAACTTTTCTATAGACCTCTGTGATACGTGTAGGCGACTTTCTTTGGATTCCTACATCAAGAAATGAGATTCACCTTGATCATTCTCTTTCTCCATAATAAATTTTATATTCTCGTGTATAATGTTGAAATCTTCAACTTTTCTTTTCTGTTTCGAATTTATCACTATTAATAAATCATCCACCTATCTATTACAGAAAGAGATACTTAAGAATGTCTCCATGAAAAACTTTTCTTCTACATACTGCATTACAAGGTCAGCAATGAGGGCTGAACTGCTCAGTCCCATAAAGTTGCTTCAGACTATTACGGTAACAATAAAAAATTGATTATCGAACAATACATTTGTCAAACCCATTACATCTTTTAACTTTTGCAAATATCCTTTATTTTTATTATCTTCATATTCTATAGCCTTACAATAATCTCGAAACCAAAAGAAGTGAGCAAATGTTATATCTAATGAAATAACTGAATTATCTTCCCATTTCACAGTTACAGAGGTAATTGATTTAAAAAAACCCTTTTCCATTTTTAACAAAATCAGAGCTTATTAAGACATGCACAAATATCCTAACTTCAAAACCAGAAAAATTTCCAGACCAACTTAAGATTATATTTTGTGTGTAATAATACATTTTAATATTATATTAATATTATTACCTCATAATATGTTTTATGTCATGCAAAAATCATAAAAAAAATAAAAATAAGTGTCGCTTTACAAATAGCTATTCGTGCGTTTTTTCATGCATTTTCACAATGCCATATTTTCTATACCAGTTGAATCTCAAAGTCAGAATTTTAATTCAAGTTAGCTCTTATATCGTACCTTAATGTGTAGAAATTTCAGAATTTTAAACAACTGCCCACCAGAGATAGTCTTGCCTTAAATTGGGTAAATTTACAAAAAATGCTTATTAACGATCCGCCTGAAAAGAAAAGCCCTTGAGTCTCAAACCTCCAATTTTTTTTTACAAATACTACTGGTACACATGTACTTCCCAAAAAAATTCGAACCCTTAAACAAGCAGCAATGTTTCCAAAAAAAATTCTTGAAAATGAGATTTTTTACAATGGCGATGAGAAATTTTGAGCTCAAAATTTATTAAGAAGAAATCATTTTAAGAGAAAAGTGTACACGATCAAAATTGTAGCCTGTAATGTACTTAAGCTCACAGTTTTTATTTCATGGTTCTAGGATGTACCAAACCTGAGATATCAAAGTTACTGCAAACGCTTAAAAAGGGTAAAAATGGCATGCGCCGCAGTACAAAAATGGCCGCCATGTTGAAACCACTTTGTATAAACATTTAATATCGTTGGTTTTGAACTGTCCAAAGCATAGGGGTAACAGCACACAAAAAATAATTGTTTTTCAAAATTGCCAAGCAACCAGTGCTGGACCACTTCATATGGACTGACCCGTAAGACTTTTCTCAATTTTATTTACAATATAGTAAAAATTTATAAAATTAATTGTAATTTAAAATAAGTATTTACGAAAGTATAAATAAGTATTTAGAGTAGATACTAAATGTAATAAAATAGTTATTAAATTATATATTATAAATATATAATGTAAGTAATTATAAAAGCAGTAAGATAAATAAAGGATAAGCAAATATTTTTATTTTATTTTGATAAGTTATTAAAAGTTGTTTCGGGGACTGGCGCATCAATTTTTAACATTGTTCCACAGGAAAAGCAGATTCGCCTTTACACGTCTTGTTGAACGACCGTCGTTCAAGCAGCAACAGATCATAAAGCATTTTGGTCTGTGTATTTCATAAAACCGAATTTTCCTTTTCTCTTCATTTCCATCGTAATCTAGCAATATTAAGTAAAATTTAACTTCAACTTATGTGGAAGACTCTGCAAACATATTAGTAACCACATTGTAATTTTACCGAAGCCTCATTTTAATTATTTCCGCGCGAAAACGTAATTTCCAAGTCAACAGGAGAACGTCCCACCAACTATTAGAAAAATTCTAATTATTCACACAAATTATCCCAGTTTTGCCGCAGAGAACAATAAATTCATTTCCTCCGAATATTTTGTACGTCTTTTGAGATGACTAAGGTTCTCAAGCGAGAACAATATTCTTCAAATCTACTTGGGAAATACTTACTCGCTTTTTAATTTCTCTTCAAAAATCCGACCAAGTTTTAAGGGGCAGTTAAATGTTGTGCGTTTTATGAAGATCGTAAACTTAGCACATGCGCATTTATAGTGTTGTAAATTCAGGAATCACAACTGGAAAAATCTTATGACGCATCTTTGTTTTCGGTTACGATTTGAAATGGGTTTAAAGAGTTGAAGAGGAAATTATAAAAGCAGAAAAACAAGAAAAATATTTTTGTTTCTGGTTTTCGGACAAGAACCGGATTTTGATGGCAAAATAAAATGGACTCGTTAAATAATTTAATGGACTCTGATGACATTGAATGAATGTAGCAGTGATTGTAATTGCAGTAAAATGTGCTTCCGTTTTGCTGGATTTATAGAGCAACAATTGAATCATAAGATGGTTCGTTTGTTTGTTTACTAAAGATATACTCGTAATAGGCTTAGAATAGCGTCAATCTGCGTGACACGAAGTGACCAATCGCTTAACGATGAAATGTCACTGTTTTAGTTGTAGAAAAGCAGAAAAAAAACAACTTTCCTGGCTGTTTATTTTTCTAACACTCGTTCATTATTGTTAATGATTCGTAAAGAAAGTTGGGTAAGTGGTAACTGTCAAGAATTTAAATTTTACTAGAAAACAAGGTAGTGATAGCGATTAGTAAACTAATCAGAGTGCTTCGCAACAGCGTATGATACGTATAAGAAAATACAGTGTAACCTCCTTTAACGGACACTCCGAATAACGGACACCTCTAATTAGCGGACATTATTGCGGGTCCCAGTCCCTTAAAATAGGACATTCCATGTTATCCACTCCGAATAGCGGACACTCTGAATAGCGGACAGTTATTTCAACTGTAAATTTTTTTTTTTCGATTAACATTTTGACAAACACATCATGGTTGTATTTACATCGGTGTCCCCGCATTGATACATTGTATCGGTGCCCCTTGATTCAATGCACAAATCTGAGGCCCTTTTTTTCCACTGCAGTTGCTTTGTAAATATCAATCCCTCGTAAAGCTATCCTATAAACGTGTTGATTAAATTTAGTGCGAATTAAAATGACGTCAAAAAGGAAGAGATTGGCACTGAAAGAAAAAATTGATGTTCTTGAAGAAAAATAAAAGCTAAGTGGGCGTTGTCTTTCTGAACGTTTTAAAGTTGGAAAAACTCAGATAAGTGAACTTTTGAAGGACAAAGATGAGATTAGAAAAATGTGGATGGTGAATTCAAACGAAAATTTGAAGAATTTGAAGTTTCATAAAACTGAAACAAGCAAATCGACGAAATGGTGATAAAATGGTTCCGCTTTGCTCGTGCAAAGAACGTTCCTATAAACGGTGTTTTCCTTCAAGAAAAAGCCAGAGAAGTCGGTCAAACTTTAGAATTGGACGGCCGCGCGGTAGGCGATGTCGCTAGGACACTGGCCTCTCACCTCTGAGTACCGGGTTCGGTTCTCATGTGGGTATCGTTGATGGTGGCGATCCGCGCTGGGCAGGTTTTCCCGGGGTTCTCCCATTTCCCCTGCATTTCTCACACCATCCTTCTCAGTCTTTCTCTCCGTCTGTCTATATTTCCGTGGGATAGTATCAAAGATCTTTCAGGTTGACGTGCTCGGCCGTCATGCCACCCACTTTCAATTAATCTAATCTAATCTTAGAATTGGACACGTTTAAGGCATCAAATGGATGGTTAGATATTAATTTTCTATATACTGTAATTGATTTTTATCATTATTTTATGCTAGGCGAATACGTAGCAATCTGCGGCAATATTGTGGGACAAAATTGCCCCTTTTTATTGCTGACAACCGTTGTCAGTTCAGATCACGCGCGAACACGTAGTTTTTCCGTAACGAATATTGCCGTGACAATTAATAGTTACGGCGCTTCTCACTAGGGCGAGCCAAAGAGAGCGTGTTTCCGTACAGAATTGCTATAGTATTTAAACGCCGTCCCTCTGTAGAAATCAATTACAATTCTTTCATTATCAATCGACAAAATGTTGTTGTTGGAATTATCTGTTTTGGGCCGATCCATTTTGCTGATTTTAATCCTTGTTTCTCAAACAAAATGGCCGGCGTGAGTGACTGAAATGCCCATTTTGAAGCCCCGCCTCCTTTGACGTCACCATTGTCACGTGATTTCATCCGTTCATGTGATTCGCTCTCGTTCCAGCAATACGTTGCGACAACTAAAATTGTTCCTTTTTTTCCGACAATCTCAATTGTCTTGAAATGGGCAATCTTTGACAATATTGTTCATTTTTATTGCCGCAAACGGTTGTCAGCAATGAAAAGGGACAATATTGTCCCACAATATTGCCGCAGATTGCTACGTATTCGCCCAGCTTTAAGTAAGACAAACGGTTTAGCACTCTTTAAAAAGGAATATAGTAAACAATTTGCAATTGTTCATATTCTCTCATATCGCAATGATAACTGTAGAAATTTAATTACGATTGTATGTAATTTTTCATTAAATGACATGCTATAAGCTAAAAAATAAAATAAAGACAGTCCTCCCGAATAACGGACACCTCCCAATAACGGACAAAACTTCGGTCCCGTGACTGTCCGTTATTCGGAGGTAACACTGATAATAATACTAATAATGGTATATTATTACATTATTAGTATTGTTGGTATAGCATTGTTGTCGTTGATATCAATTGCTACCGTATTCTTACCTCATTGTTTGTTGACAACCTCCATTTCTCCGGAGCCCGACCACGTAGAGACAAACTCTACGGCTCTGAACTACTCTTGACCTTTCCAACGACACCCTGACCAAGTCTCTAGCCCTCGTGGTTACTGCGCTGATACCTGTCCACAGACGGACAGACAAACCGGGATATAAGGCGTCTGATACCTCATATCAGAAGCCTAAAAAGCCGGACTTTGAGTAGACTCACGCACTATTAAAAATCACTTCCGAAAATTTGCATAAAAAATACATATGTACATGTTAACATTGAAGATATTTAAAAGTGACCAATGCTACGATGCTGTAGGATTATTAGAAATTACAAATTTTTGTTTCGGTTTTAAGAACTAATTGCGCATTCCTTATGACTTTTTTGCATGTTTTTAAAAGCAGATAATTCTTATGAACTTTACAGCTTTAATAATCCTTGTGGTAGGAATCCCAACAAAAATCATAAAATTCTAAAATTACCTAAGGTAATTGTCGTCTTTTTTAAAAAAAACAAAACAAAACAGAGGTCAGGACGTTTCAATCTGCCTGCATGTGATTGAATAGTTTGCTATCAATAGCGAATTGTCCAATCACATCATCACAGTCTATTTAAACACAGTCCTTCCAAACCACCACACAGCTGAAAATAATCTGCAGGTAGATTGAAACGTGCTGTCCTCTGTTTTTAAATGACGACATTTACCTTAGATAATTTTAGGATTTTACGATTTTGTTGGGATTCCTACCACAAGGATTATTAAATACCATTCCATTTTACTCTTCTGCTGAAAATACGATTGTGCACTTCTACATGGATTTCAACGTGGGCATAAAAAATTTCAAGCTTCTAGCTTCTGTAGATTTTGAATAAGACGGTTCACAAAATATAATCTAGTTGGGAATGGAGAGACTCGCTTTGCACGTCTAACAACCAAACTTTTTGCTACATGTCTCATATTTATTTATTTATAATTTACCATTAATCTATGCTATATGCGTTAACTTTATTTATTTATTGATAACTAGCAAAACGATCCGTTCTTCGTTCGGATTAAAGAAACAAAACAAATGTCCTAATGTTGATGATAAAGAAATTGAAATTGCGAGATCACTTGGAACTTTCACGGTTGGTACAAAAACAACAAAAAACAGCAACAAAAAAACAGCAAGCTCAAAAAGATCTAATCTCATTAGAAATCTATATCTATCCCGAAAACCTCGTAGAAGTATCTTTGAACCATGTTTGCCCATCCACTCACCGTCCTCTCAGTGTACGCGCTTAATTCGAATTTTGTATCATCATAACCCTATCACTTCAAACCTCTCCTAATTCGTAAAAAATCATCTGATCATTACAAATCTATATCTAACCGAAAACCCCGTCGCTATTACAGGTATAGTGATGCTTTCGTAGTGGCTTTATTTCTTTATAATTCTGTATGTTTTAATTTTAATTCATATTTCCGGTTAAGGAGATTTAAATAAGTTTATTGGTTTTATTTGGCTACGCACAAAGGCGCCATCTATTATCAAATTGCTGTAACTGCCCTGTCTTGCCTATCTTGTGCTGCCACCTATGAATCGATTTTTGAGTTAGGGTTGGATGAGCCTATTTTCCATTGAAAGTGCCATAAATTTAGGCTTTTGGGTCCATCATTTTGAAATTAGTTGACGGATTCAGTTCATATTGATACACATGGTAGTCATGTATGCAAGTAACATAAATGCGTTGGAATTTTTATTCTATCTCAATTTGTTAAAAAGTTATAATAAATAAAGTTTTTACGCCCCCATGCGGATATCTCGAAAACTATTAACCGGAGATGAAAATGAATATCAAATTCGGACTTTGAAAATTCCATAAAGTGACCCATAAAGCAATATCAAATTCAGAGTAACACTTCGCGGACTTCCCTTGTAAGTATCGTTACGGAAATAAGAAACCTTTAAAGCGCAAATAAACCCTCGTTATTCCCGAACGCGCGGGAATTTCGAAAAATCCGGCCTTATTCCTTGTCTACATCATAACGGGAACCTCTGTGCAAAATTTCAGCTTTCAAGGTTCAACGGTTTGAACTGGGCGTTGATGAGTTAGTGAATGAGTGAGATCTTATCTTTTTATATAGTTAGATTTCCAAAAAAATCTTTTTTCTATTTAAATCTTGCAATCAACCAATTTACTGCTTGCCTTATACTTGTTTACTTATAATTTGAAGCCAAACTAATTTACTATATGCGTCATATTCATTCGAAATTCCCAACTAAATATTTCCTATGTATGTCACAAATTTTATTTATTTTGTCAATGTTGTTTGTCCATAAAATGTTTATTGTTGTGACCTTTCGAAAATCTCTTGAAAGCTTTCAGGTTTACACGCTAGGAATTTCTAAATCATTTCCTGATATATTAGTGCATTTTATATCAAGATAAATTAGAGTCAACCTTTGATAGATTAAGCTCTATGAAATGTTGGCTGACTTCTACGATTAGATCAGCTTTCTTGATTACGCAAGAACGAAAAGTCGTTTATTTTAATTCGAAATTAGTTGTAAAAGCTTTCGTTTTAATCTTTCGCTGCTATACAATATATAAACAAACAAAAAAAACTTGCGTGTCCTTACAAAATTCCAGATGGGGTTTATACATGCACAAATACGATAAATTACTAAGTTTTAAAAACAGCCTTAATAATAATAATAAAAATAATTTTAAGATGCAATTTCAGTAAATACTCGTTCCCCAACACGATGTGGATCCTAATGTTGGAATTATCGGTACCTTGCCCTTTAACCTTATCTTTCGGATCATCAGTAACAGCTGAAGATGTCTGCAGTAGTGAGAGATATCAGGATAATCTCGGATGCGGGTGATTATCTCTCTTCCATTGGATGTTCTCCACCAATTTAGCAGATATTGTTTTATTGTTTGATCCAACTTCTTACTGAAACAGTAGTCATTATCCTTTATCTACCATCCGTCTAATTTACTATATGCGTCATATTCATTCGAAATTCCTAACTAAATATTTCCTATATAAGTCAGAAATTTTATTTATTTTGTCAATGTTGCTTATCAAGGATGTAACAAAAGTTACTGAAAGAACTAAAGTGTTAAAACTTCTTAAAATGCCATAAATCCATAAATCTTCACATATTCTTTATTACTACTTAAGCCAGTAGGTGGATGTTGTTAAGTTGTAATAAAGAATATGTGAAAACTAAAGTGTTACTTTCATTTAAATGTGTATTTCCGATTTTTCTATTCGTTTGTTTTTTTATTGTCGTAACGATTTAAAGACTTCGCGTCTGTAAGTTATAACATCTACCGAATATATCAATAGATAGTCCTGAACTTACGACTGCGTAACGTTCAGACGAACGCATTATAAGTTGATTTGGTCGTAAGCCTAAAGTCATATACAGTACAGAATGTGTAGTATATCAGAAATCACATACAATACAGGATACAGTATAGCAGAAATCATATAGACAATACAGTATATAGTAGGCCTATGTCAGAAATCACATAGACAATACAGTATATAGTATGTCAGAAAT
>JAFIDM010008419.1:52836436-52852804 GCA_023159025.1 Thereuonema tuberculata | reverse complement strand
TATGTCAGAAATCACATAGACAATACAGTATATAGTATGTCAGAAATCAAATAGACAGCATGTATACAGTTGTAAGTTGCACATAAGTACAAACATTTTTAAAGTTTCTTATATGCATGATCGCCGGGATGCAACTCGAAAGTACTAATGAAAGTGCTATGGGGTTTTCGTCGTAAGAGTGAATGGTCGTATACCGCGTGGTAGTAATTTCGGTACCTATGTGTATTTTTGTTTGTAAAAAAAAATACCTTTAGATTTCCTTATTAAATATATAAATAGTAACAATAATGCCTAATAAAAAGTTTACATATACAAATTCTTCCTAATATAGAAACTTCCTATATTAATTTTAATCGCATCAATGCGCGAAACTGTGATGAACATTAACAGTGTTCGAATTTGAAGCGTCATTGAACGCTTCAGTAGCAATTTAAAATTTGTTAATAGTTTCATGTTTAAAGTATATTTTTGTTGTTTAAAGTATTTGTCATCTTCACGCGGACATTTCTCTAAGGGACTCTACGCAGAAAAACACATAAAAAGAAAAAGAGGCTTACATCTGTAGAAACACAATAAATTGTAATAATTTTGTTTAAAAAAAAAAGTCGACCCTTTTATCGGTTATTAGTCAAAATTTAGGACATTTTTCAAAACCTTCGAAATAAACTATTCTCGAAATAACCAAATAATTTCTTTGAAATCTAACATGAAAGTAGATTCTCCAGTTCTCTGAAGCTAAGTTGTATAAGTTTTTAATAGTTTGGTTCTAAAGGAGGAGTGGGACATGATACCGTATAGATCATTTTTTTGAGAGATTTTACCACTCCAGGGTGAGGTTTGCTCGATATTTCGGTCCGATGCCTCGGGCCTTCTTCGGGAGATGTAAATTAATTAATATACATCTTTTTAATATACAAATTTTTATTTTTTTTTAATTTTTAATATACAAATTTTTATTTTTTTTTAATTTTTAATATACAAATTTTTATTTTTTTAAATTTTTAATGTACAACTTTTTTAATTTTTAATGTACAACTTTTTAATATTTTAAATTTTTAATATACAACTTTTTATTTTTTTATTTTTAATATACAATTTTTTTAATGCACAATTTTTAATTTTTTTAATTTTTTATATACAAATTTTTAATGTAATGCAACTGCTATTAAAATGTATTTTTTTATTTTTCGGAACTCATCAATTAAGATACTCAACTTAATGAAGAATTCTTCATGAAAATGATAAAATTTCTCAACAATTCAGCAATAATTCTTTTCCAAGTTTAATTTTAATTTCATAATGGAATTATACTAAAAATTAAGGGATTCATTTGAATTCAACTTTAAAAAAAAATCAATATTTAAGAAATTTAGTCTTTTTGTATATAAATTTTGTTCAAAGACTAAATTTCTTAAATATTGATTTTCTTAATTTATTTGCATTGGATATTAAAAGTGAATGAACTTATAAGACATAAGAATCTGACTTCATCGTTAGATCAAACTAGACATTGGCAGCAGATATCTTCAAGGAAAGTTTATTTTGTATAAATTTGAAGTATTGGAAAAAAAATTGATTTCTTCCGACTTTTCAAATTTTACAGTTGCCTAAACTAAGACAACTTGATTTATAGATTTTTAGAAATTTATATATCTTTTGCTAATAATTATTTTGAATATCTTTGTAAGTTATCTATTCATAATAGTCCTAATGTTTAAATTTATTATCCAGGTTTATTTAATATTTAATTTATTTAAATGCCCGGAGGTTTATCTCTGCGACCCCTAAGGCGTGCATATAATGGATATTTTACTTTCAAATTTCAATAATTTATTAACTTAAATTATTAAAAGCAAAGTTTTAATAAAAGTTCATTATAATTTAGAAGATATGGTATAAAATAACAGAATACGTACTAATACAGATTTTTTAACGCTGACATCAAGATCTTTGAAAAGCCGTTATTGAAGGTTTGTAATAACTAATAATAATTATTGATGATAAAATATTAACGGGTCTTCTTTCTTTTCTAAGGTTAAATTGCTAGTAATCGAGCAGCTTTAACATGGATAATAAATATCAATCGTAGTTATAAATTACAAATGAGAATTTTACTGTAAAGACATAACATTCTATATCCTCCTAAAACTAAGATATGGTTTACTACAAATCCTATTAAAATAAAAAATGTTTTCAATTGGTTCATATTTTCAATATTATTCTTTTACTCATAACTTTTCAGTTATTTTGCTGGAGTTTCTTCAGATATTTACAGTACGGTTACACTGTATTATAAATAATATTAGTATCGATTATAATAATATGCACTGTATGGTGCATTTTATATACATAGGTAGATTAATTCAATTACGAGCTTTTTATTTATTTATTTTTTTTGTTTTTTTTTTAGAAATTAATTTTTGAAAAATTCTCCAACTAATGTCAATTCCATTATTTCCATTTACGGTTTCTGATAGCTTCTTCGATTTTTTTTTTTAAGTTTCTCAGGTTGTTCCTAAGACAAGTCTTCAAAATTTGATGTACGGTTGTGGTTATTTACCACATACTGGCCAGCCCAATCTGATGCGTCTAAACTAACTGTGATTGGCTAACAAAAACAATACTTACAGCTATCCAATGAATATTAAGAAATTTGTTATTTTATTTCAGCTTTGTATGAGAATACAAGCTCATAGCTAAGTTATTGAAGTAAGCCGTAAGTACGATATATTTCTTTTGAATATTTTTTGGGAGACGAACTGAAACCAGATATTTGCTCATTTTCAATAATACATTTTATATAGCGAAATATATGAGATTAACAACTTACTTTATATGAATTTCTTCCAAATTTTCTCATAAAGATAAAATTACAGAAGGCTTCTGTGATTATTAAATTTATCTTTCAATTGAAAATATAAATTAGAGAATACACTGAGAATATATAAATGAGCTGAATGCTACTGTTCTAGATTTATGTTATATTTTGAGATCTTTACACTTATATCTGTCCAAATCGTGCAATTATTATTCAACATTGTTATTTTTCAGTTCTCTATGTAATTTACTTCATAAAAAAACCTTTCTCCTATGGTTCAAATAAAAAAAAAAACACGGAATTGCGATTGTGTTTGATGATTGTTTTATAATAAAATTTCATTATATATCCAAGTTTCGTTAAAAACTACATGTCTTTACCCTTATCTTGAAAATAATTGTAAGCTAAAGAAATTCAGGAAAAAGCACTTAAGAAAATATTGTTTAATATTCATGTTTATACATATATCTTGCTGCACTGAAATCGTTTTCAAGTAAAGTATTACTAGACAGTTATATTATACCGTACATGTTTGATGAAATATTTAATGAATATTTGTATAGAAATGATACAAACCATTACGAACCATTACCAAGCAACTACTTAGCGTCATAATGATTCATTAGATATTATATAAAAGCAAGGGTACTTTAGATATACTATATATACTGCAAATACAGTTACTTAATCTGAAATTAAATGAAATGAAAATTAATATTCAAGCAATGATCCAGAGTTTGCGAACTTGTTCAGGCATATTGAGATTCACAAACACAAGGAATGCAGTATAAAAACGATTATAAAATGAAAGAAAATGAGAAACGATAATAAAAAATGAGAAGGGCAACAAACAGCACTTTTGTCACACTCAAATGGTAAGCAAACATTTAGTCCAGTCCAACTGGAAATTGGTTGGACAACTTTCCTAATACGAAGAGGGAGATTCTCGTATAGTTACATAGCAGTAATTCCAAAATATGTAAAGACTTGTATATTTGTTTTAACATTGTTCATAGGCCGCAAATGTTTCAGTCCGAGAATGATTTGACTGTTAGATTAAAGTATTTGAAAGATATTCAAAACCTTACGTGAAGGAATTTACGACAAAATTTAGTTCTTCTAAATCCAATTGAGGAAAAGAAACAAAATAATTATTTCGTAACGATACTACTAGATTACTATTAAAGATATGGGTAATTCTCTAATGTAATAACGTATGAAATCCCTGGAACGCCTGACAATGAGATAAGATTATTTTGATGATTTAATTTTTAATGTTTTTAATGTTCAAAAAACACGAATCGGATATCCGCGATTCTCCGAAAGATTGCTTCTGACACATTCAGTTCTTTACTGCTTTGATGGTTTTTCCTTCCTTTACTGACTGTTAATTTTTTTCACTTTATTATTGGTTGGATGTTGTGGGACGGTTACTTCGGATCTTCATTGACCCTTGCTTTGGATAGATGGGTTCGTTTTCACAAAAATATTGAGTTACTTTGTAATGTCAAGAAACATTTTTCTCAACTCCTTCAAGTCAGGTGGTAAGTCAATAGTCAAGTCTTGCTCAATCTCAAACAAATGTGGGAAAGCACTGGAAATCTCCGAAACTAGCTCCCACGAATATGGAGGTCTGTAAAGGAAGGACTTCTTAGAACAGACTACTAAAAACTCCAATGCAGTTGATTGTTGGAGATTGATAATATCAGTGGACCAATCTACATAACTAGGTAATAGATATGTATCCCAAGATTTCGTATACAGATCAAAACAGTATATCTTTTTTAGGTATTCCTGAAGTATTAATAACTTCCTTCCTCCTTGGCCAACGCTAAGTGATGTACAGTGAAGAAGCTTCACTGGTAAAAGTTCTCCTTCGACCCATTCATCAGAGTTAAGATTGTACCACATCAAATTGCTTATTCCAATCAAACAAAGACGATCCTCAATTACCACTGCCTTTGCTGGATTTGGATGTGAAAAAGGTATTTTTATGAAGAGATCCCAAGTCTTTGAATTCAGATTGTAACGTTCAATTGAACTTACATAAGTGACTTTATCTTCAAGATTAGATGACAAGCCGCCAATAACATATATGTTATGATCGACTTTTTGGGCATATGCATTATAACGCTTCTCTTTCATTGGACTTATTTCAAGAAATTTGCTTTCTGATAAGTCCAACTTGTAACATTTGTTAATTGTGGCCTCTTGACTGTTTTTCCCGCCAAAAAAGTATATGCACTTCCCAGCATTGCAAACAGCAGAAAGCTTGGCTTTCGAGAAAGAGTCGTCTAAAATTTCATTCTTTATTTCAATCCAGGCTTTTCGTTGGGGTTTGAATTCGATAATCCCCTTCTTATATCTATCATAACATAGAATGCGCCTGGAAGTGTCACCAGACATTCCGGGCGTCGACTCCTGGTTTTCCCTTTTTAAGCGTTTCGTGGACTGTTCAGCAAATGAATCCAATTGTGGGGTAGATGACGTCACACTTTTAGAACAACATCCATATTCGGAATCGAAGTCTTTGCTACTGGATGCTTTGCTAGTGGATGCTTTGCTACTGGATGCCGAACTTGTCCCTGCCAATGAATCCAAAACACAATCAGCTATGACTGTGATTTCATGGAAAAATATATTTGAGCATTGTTTGTAGAAATACAAATTTTCTTTTAGTATGGGATCTTCTGTGAGAGTGCGCAAATACGAATGGTCGAGTAAGCTAAAATCAACTTTTTCTAAAAAGCTGGTAAGTGTGTGTAATCTTCCTGACTGGTCGTATTTGATCCAGGAAACAATGGCGCTAAGAATTTCTTGTTGGTTTAGAGGATTAGCAACATTTAGTATTAAAAGAGAATTTAATTGTTCAGCGGTGAGATTATGAAAGCTATGTGTCGTCTGTAGCACACCTAAATTCTGTTGAAGTCGTTCCAAATAGCCTTGTTTAACTTCATCACTTTCATCATCATCATCAAACAATGTTTTCCAATGTGATACAAAACGTTCATTTGAATCACAACCGATAAGTATTTCTAAACAGTAGTCATAGATTGATGGAATCTGGAACTTTCTGGAAGCTTCCAACAAGTCTTTGAGAAGTATGGAATTGCTTGAATTTCCAGTCACGTCAATACGTCCAGTGTAAAAGAACTTCAGAATTATTTCCAGTGTTTTTGGTTTGAGAAAATCCATGAATATTGTAGCTGTATTTGGATTCTGTTGGAAGTGTTCTCTGAGAGCAGGGCTGGCAGCGCAGAGAATTATTTTATGAGCTGAGAATTCTTTGCCTTGGCACGTCAATTTGACATCTGTTAGAAATGACGCATGACGCATTTCTTCATTCTGAAGTATTAAGTTCTGAAAATATTTCTGCTGAAGGACGTCTTTCGCTTTCTGGGCCATTTCTGAAACGAAAATGAAAAATTAGCTGAAGAATTTGTTATTAGTTCAAATCAAATACATGGAGTAAAAAATATATCAGATATTTTGTCAGAAACAAAGTATTTAATTTTTAATTCGTAATTGTCGTATATGTATTTATTGAAGGAGAAAGTTTCATAGTGAAGAAATACGTATCATCCAACACACAAATAACTTTAAAAAATAACAAATTATAATTAACAATATAAAAAAAACATACATACGTATTCTGAAGCTTTCGAGTTGCCTTTGCCGAGCTCATTTTCAACAAATTTTCAAGACTGCTTGTTCATATATATATATATACACAAATTCCAAAGCTAAATGTGCGTATATGCGTAAATAATTTTAATACTCTTCTTCCATTGGCGTATCTTACTTGACGCCGATCTGGCTGGTTTTGTAATGGGCCCTCTGTAATGAGACTTGTATTCAGGACCAAGCACTCTTGTAAATTTGTTGAAAATGAGCTCTGCAAAGGCAGCTCGAAAGCCCCAGAATACATAGGTATATTTTTTATATTAATTATAATTTATTATTTTTTAAAGTTATTTGTGTGTTGGCTGACATCTATTTCTTCACTACTTGTTTGTATTTAGATAAATTTTTAATAATATTTCAGCTAAAGTTTTGAAATTAGAAAAAAAACAAAAAACAAGCGAGTCTGTGAAGTGTGTTAAAAAGAAATGTTTTAAACAAAAAAAATATTAAAAATTAATTTTTATTAGATAAAGAAAGTCCTGAAAATATCAAAAACAGGATAAGAAAGAGAAAGTAATTTGTTTTTTGATGGATAACTACAGAAATAGAACACCTGTTTGGATCTTGTCGGCAGAAGTACAGGCTCCAGAATTCGAATAGCAATCACGATTAGAGGGCAGTGAAAAGCCAGTCCGACTTTCGCCCTTCTCGTGTTCTTGGGAAATAAAAAGAAAAGAAATCATGACCTTCACATAATCGAACTGTGTCCTTTCAACTCTTAGTAAATCACGCTCTGCAGTTTAGCTAACAGCTATTTTATTATTTTAATGAAATATATTTATTTTAAAAATTATTAAAACTCCGGATAAAATTTAACTTGTATGAATACAGTTACGGACGAATTTAAAAACTATCACACTTTCGTAAAAAAATTTTCTAAAAATTTTAAAATTTAAGCTAAAAAAATCTTTAAAAAAAAACATGTCATGAGAACCAAACTAGATTTCAATCTGTTAACAGTCCTTTCTCAGTGAATTATTATATAGCTTCTCCATATGTAATCCAAATATTGTCTGGTGTCCTGTTCCTCATTTTCGTATACGTATTTAGATAAATTTTTAAGAATATTTCAGCTAAAGTTTTAAAATTAGAAAACAGCGACTCTGTGAAGTGTGTTAAAAAAGAAAGGTTTTCAAACAAAAAAAATATTAAAATTAATCATTCACTGAGGAAGACCTGTTAAACCTGGTTTGGTTCTCAATTATATGTTTTTTTAATTAGTTTTTTGTAAATTCTAAATATTTGTAAAACGTTTTTAAGTAAGTGTGATAGCTTTTAAATTTGTCTGTATTTATTAAAAGTTTAATTACAAAGTCATTTTAAATAAAAATAATTTAGAAGGAAAAATAAAATGTTTATATTCAACTATAAAAAAAAAAATCGTTGTAACTGATAATTCATTACTTTTAGAAATCGAAGCAAAGTCAAAAAATTCTCAATTTGAAATAAAAGTTACAAATAAAGATTAAAAATAAAAAAATCAGAAGAAAAACAAATCGATTCAAAATTTTAGGTTTTTGTCGAATATGTAACATTACATTAATTACTTACATGCACTAAATTACATTTTACAAAAATTGAAACATAGTATCAGTATAAGTGACCTTCCGGGCCATGAATTCGATCCGCAACGATAAGAGCTCTAATCAATTTTTTTTCTTTCTTTCTTTTGGAGAGGCTCTGATCTTAAAGACGCGTTTCATTCTTAATAAACGTTTGTTTGGTTGTTTTTATTTAATGTAGAATCTAAAAACGCTGAGACGTTTTAAACGGTTTAATAACAGATGTTACCACAGGAAATTGACTCATAACAATAAAACGCAATTGAGGAAAACTCTTGCAATTGGTTCAAGGTCAGAAATTTAATTCGACAATTGAATTAATAATTACATTAAGAAAATACTGTTTTTTTCTAATAAAGATACATTTATAAATTGTTCTGGTATCATCAATTAAAAAGGAACAAAAAAAATTAGGACCTTATTCATTTAATAAATTGAATAAGGTCCTAATTCAAGCAATTCAGGCAAAACTTTTATACATTTCTTTGATATATTTCTTTGATATGTTTCTTTTATACATGCTTTTACACGTTTCTTTTATACATGCTTTTACACGTTTCTTTTACACATTTCTTTTAAACATTTCTTTTATATATTTGTTTGATATGTTTCTTTTATACATGCTTTTACACGTTTCTTTTACACATTTCTTTTATATATTTGTTTGATATATTTCTTTGATATGTTTCTTTTATACCTGCTTTTACACATTTCTTTTAAATATTTCTTTTTACCAATGTACCTAAAATTCTGAAAATTTAAATACGAACTCTGTGAAGCATCTGGGATTTATATTTTCTTGTTTTTAATTTCCACAATATTCTGTAGTTAAATTAAAATTCAAAAATATTGTTACTTCTATTAAAATCTATTTCTATAAGAAAATGCTTAAATAAATTTATTTTTGGAAACGAATAGCATCAAATGAATTTGCATGATATTTAGAAAGCCTTTAATAAAAACGTTTTTTAGAATGATTATTTGGTAGCACGTAAAAAAAATTGATCTCAAACAATTTTGAAAACACAATTTTTTTTTAAGTAACTATTGCACTAATAATAAATATTTTAAATGCAACTCATTAATTTACGAATTTGTTGTCGTTTCAGGTTTTCGTCAAGTTTTTTTTAAGTTGAAATACCGTGTAACAACTGGAAAAAAAAACCCCTAAAAATGAACTATCTTAAAATTTTAATTTAGTTATTTACAGAATATTTTGAAAATTATAAACAAGAAAATTGAAATCCCAGGCGCTTCACAAGTTCATTTCTAAATTTTCAAAATTTTAGATGTATTGGTAAAAGAAATATATAAAAGAAATAAAAGGTTTGCAGTCGCTTGAATTGCTTGAGTCAGGCTTGCATCTTTTTTGTAAAAAAACAAGCAGAACGAAAATTTTAGGGAAATTAATAGCTACTTAATGATTTATTGGAAAGACATTAGAGATTAAGTTTTAAAAAAGTTCCTTAATCAATTTATTAATCAGTATTATAAAACACTATAAGGAAGATTCGTACAATGTAAGATTTTTTAGAAAAGCATCATTAATTATCGAATAAACAAAAATTAAAAAAATCAATTTCGTGAAAATATAATTTATTGGCTTCTTTTTAATAAGAATCTTAGAATGGCTGACGGCAAATGTAACTATTTACAGTAATCCCGATTTATTGTTGCTGTGTGTCTGTAAATTGTTTTCTATTTTTTTTTAACTCTCCCATTCTCATTTTCTGATATCCATTTTTCACTTACAATCTAGGGATCCTATCTTTCGTTTCTACCAAATTCTCTTATTCTCCTTTACATACCATTCTACTGTTATTATTCTTTATTTATTCTATTTTGTTTTTGTTGTTGTTTATCCTCGTTTCATATTCCCATTTCACGTATTTATCATCTTCTGTCAAATATTATCAGATGTTTTCTTTATGGAAATTACTCATATTCTCTAATGTCCTCTTTCACGTACATTCACACTTTCACTCTCATTCATATTCATTCTTCGCATGGTTTCCTTTCATTCCCATATTTCCTTTTCGTTCCTCTCCCATTTCATCAGTTTAAAAATTGATGTTTCCACGCTCTGCCACAAGATGTCGCCACTCATCCAGACGAACTACTGCTAACGTAAAATTTAGATATTCTTATTGATATTCTAAAGGTAATATAATAGAAAAGCTAAGTTGAAATAAGAACTAAAGTTCTGGAAAAGTCAGTAGAATATGAAATCAAATCTTGTAATTAAGCCTGGTGATCATTTTTCAGGATTCGTGACGGGAACTGGAAAAGAGTTGGATTCGTTAACTTTGAATAGTGGAGTCGAAAACTGAAAGTTTCGATTTTAGATTACGATGTGAGAAATGCTTTTCTTGAACGTAGAATTTCCGTTTCTCGAATGAAAAACAATGAAAGTAAATGAAGTAAACTTCTTCTTAAGATTATTAATTCCTTGTTTGTTAAGATAATTTTATAAAGTAAATAAAATACCTGATTACGCACTTGTAAAATCGACAAGGTCAGCTGCTTGTTTTGATAGATTTCGTTGCGCATGCTCAAAAGGGAAGATATCTTTGAACGGCCATTCGCATATTACGTCATCTGAATACTGACCAAGGCCTCAGTGCTGAAGAGAAAAATCTCCACGAATTTAGATTTTGTGCGATGTACAATGTAATATAAAACTAACATTGCTATTCTACAATATTATCTTGAATACGTATAATTTTTCAATTTCCTGCCCATACTTACATTGGATTCCTCAAGCTTAAATGTTAGAAATGCAACTATCTCATTTCAGTTGTTAGCTATAGCTGGATGGTTAAGGTTTCTGACTCATATACTAAAGATTATCAGTTGAGATGCGCATATATAACTTTTTCTTTTGTTTTTGCTTTTTTTTTAATCAAATGTCCGCGTGGTGTTTTTTTGTTTTCTTAGTTTCATAACGGTTTTTTTTATTTTTTTCTTAATTTTTTTTTTATTTTTCCCTTATATTATTGCACTTTCTCTTTTTTTATTATTTTGAGTCGCCCTTAAATTTATGGTTTAGCACAAAATTATATTCACTTGTTGTTTTGATTAATTTCTTCAAAATATTTTTCCAAAGATTAACATTGGAAGTTCGATTATTGGATACAAAGGTGTTATAATAATCTCTTTTCTTTTTGTTTATAAGGTTTTTTAACCATTTTTTTTATGTAATTTGATTTATAATAATAATTATTAGTTTTTAAATTTTTGAAATAATACATTTTTTTTCCTTCAGTATGTTTCATTATTGTATCATTCATCCATGTTTAAATACATACTTTTTGTCATTTCTTCTTCAGTACTCATAACTCATTGGGATCAAAAGAAACATATTCAAAGGACAAGCATACTTGTTCTTTAACAAACATAGAAATCAAACTGATGAGACCTAGGAAGATCGAAACAGTCTGTTTTTGTTATTATTCGAAAAACTATCAATATTATTCAATTTTCCGTCGTTTCTTTTGAATTGTGAGATCCAATTATCTTTATCTTTTCTGTTTGTGATTTTTCTAATTATTGGTCTTTCTCTTCCCTTTTATTTGTTTCCGAACCTATAGTAAGTTTCCATTTTTTTCCCGAAGGGTTTTCCACGTTTAATTCGTTGGCTATTTTGCATAAGATTTCTAACATGCTCTCATTTTCATTTTCCTTTACTCCTGAGAGATCTATATTGAATTTCAATTAAGAAAAAATAAGATATTCCACTGATTGTTCTAATTGAAGATTTTTTTCTTTGTGTACAATACTTTCTCTTTCAACATCAGCCAAATTATCGAAGAACTTTTTTTGATTTTTTTCTTGATTTTCTAATGTTTTAAAAATATCTTCATGTATCTGTCTATTTACGAAGTCAATTGATTTCTTAATTTCTCAACGTTCTTTTAATATTGGTTGATCTAGAGTTGGATCTTCAATTTCGACCTTTGGTTCCGTCTCACTTTTTGACGGGGGAAGTTATTTTCCGCGGATAGATTTAATTTCAGGTTGTCAGTTTCAGTATGATAATATTTGAAAGTTTTTCTATCTCTTGTTGTAATTCTTTTACATTTAAAACATTTCAGCACAAATGACTGATATCTTAATTCTTCGCATTTCAATAGTTTTTGGCATAAAGTAAATTTTAAGTTTAAATTACTCGCTTAGTGATGCAAATAAAAATTGGTTAAGTTCAGAATACGGTACCCCGCACAAGGCTATATCGCCGGCTGCCATGTTAGCACTACCCCGCGAGGGGAAAAATTGTTAACTTACAAGGAGAGGTCAGGACCTGTACATCGCGAAAATCAATGCCCTTTTGAGAGATGAAACTACTCAAGAAGTACTTCAAAAATATATATGGGTTGAGGGGAATATTACTATTAGAGAGAATGTTATTTATTTATTTCTAATTGTATATTACTTTCCCATCTAATATTCCTAACATAATCAGGAAAAAAATGAAAAAAAGAAATTAAATAAATAAATAATAATAAATAATAATAATTATTAAAAATGAAAAAACAAAAAACAAAAAAAAAAAAACAGAAAAAAAACCAATACACCTCTACGAGAACGGAATGCAAGAACCTTACATCTCCAGACCAACGGTTTAAACCACTGCACGACAACAACATTTGCTTAGTGACCAAACAGAAAGTTAATACTTAAAAATCGATGAAACAATGTCAAATATCTCGAAGACGCTTGAGAGTTGTCCCCTCAACCCACATATATTTTTGAAGTACTGCGTAAATATTTTCATCTCACAAAATGGCATTGATCTTTGCGATGTACAGGCCATGACCTCTCCTTGTTAGTATGAGTGAAGCCTGTGTCCCGATTAGCAGTAGGTTAGTTAAATTAAGGTAACACGCACTCCAGGATGTTTATATTAGAAACATTTTTAAGGTACTATGTTCCCAGGAAAGAACCTTAATAGAGTCTTGGAAATAGTTTAACATCAGTGGATACTGTATTTAGAAGAGTATGTTCCTTAGTTTAGAGTTTAGAGTTTACTAGTAATAATACAAGTAAGGTACGGAGTGATGAATCTGCGCGTCCACTCTCGTTGACACATGCTCCCCCTCTCTCATGCTTGTGTTTAAATATAATGCCAAATTACTGGAAGGACACACACACAGGGATTTAGAAATAAAGATGATTAAATACAATTAAAAATATACATCACTACTAGTTTCGCCGGAGATATTACTTCTTCCTGACACTCCCCAGTACTTTACGTGTCATAATTTGAAAATCTTACTTACTTTGTTCGCTTTTATTTAAATTATAATCTCACACATATCACTCATTTAACTCATTCCGTTATTAATTCTATTTGAGATTATCTTTTAAACATCCTCCACAATTTGCAGGAGTTAGAGATCACTAACGATTTTATATCCAATATTCAGTGTATGTGCTCCATATTGGCCCTATCACTGTTTCTCTTGACAGTGTCGGTGGCCATTAGATCATATCTCGAGACAGCGTCACTCATGATGTCGTGCTCCACTAATTTCCACGTTTTTATTTCTTCACTTCGTCATTCTTGTTAGTTCTTTTCATTTATCCGTATTTAATTCACCTTAATTTGAAATAAAAAGAAAAATCTTTCTTCATTTAAAGGAAAAACCTATTAATATATATGTTTGTTCGGAGACCCTCTAAATTTTCGTCTTCTCACTACGAGATCCCATAAGATTTTTTTTTTTATTATCTAGCATAAAAATAATTTTTTATTATTATTAGTACCGGTATAGGAAATGTCCCTACCAACACCGCCGTCGTAAGCATGTTTGTAATATGTAAATATTAATTTATGATGTTTTACATATAATAAAAAGTTAACGATATACACGACTTATATGTATGGTTTATATAAAGTATAGTTATATCGTGGAATAAAAATAAAAAAATATACAAAATATATATAAATTATTTAAAACAAACAGCAAGGGCTGCACAATGAATAAACAAGAACGCCTTTCGGGTCAGTTATAAGAAGGAATCGGGCACGGCCGTTTCGTTCTACTTGGGACTCACCAGTCCGATCAGCCCTCCCGATAACAAACGTAGAAAGGCGAGAACATAAGTGGAGGTCATCCCCGCACCCGACAGCGACCCCCTAAACCAACAAACAATAATAATAAATTACGTGTTAAGGTGCACATAAAAGCCTTTTTTCTAATAAACGGATAGGTTTGAAAGGCTTTAAATTATAAGAAAACCATAACTATAAAATGTAAATTAAACCAAATAAAGAGTTTTATGTGCAGAGACATTATTTAAAACCAAAAAAACAAGGGCTGCACAATGATATATTTGTAAGTAAATTACTTAATACAGTAAGTTATTCTTATAAAGGTGTTATTCAAGGAAAAAAAAACATTTAATGTATTAAAATTAGTTAACCTATTTAAATAAATTTTATAAATATATTAGCAATATATAATAATAGATTTCGAAAATACATTAAGAAAATATAGCAAAGCCCAGATTAGTACTAACAATTAATCCCGCGAAAACCATCGTATTAAATGAATTCGTATTATTACAAGCTATTTTCATACACAAAGTATGGTAATTAGTCCCACTGATTAAAATATAAGATGGAGAGAAGATTAAAATAAAATAAGGCCAAACACACAAAATTAAAAAGTTAAGACATATTAAAATTTAATGAGCATATATTTTGAAATGCTTACAAGTGCATTTCTTCCTCAGTGCTGATAATACAATTGTGGGATCAAGTTTTTAAAGGAAATTCACCAATTAACGAAAAGTTCAAGACAGGGACTGTGGACCCCGTAGGAATGGCATCAATCACAATCTCGGATCGCTCATTTTAACGAGCTTTTACAATTGTGGATACCTGTAACCTGTCCCATCGGAGAAAAGTAGATGCCAGCAATGGTCGCAACCGCTCTCATATTCCTTCAAACTTGGTACAAAAAGAACTTTTTTGCTTCATCCAACAACGTTTAAGCTCAATAGAACTGTTCCTGTTACTCGCTCCTCACCTACAACTAATAAGTGTCTACGATCCCAGCCTTGTTTATGGTGAAGTTCCTACGATCGACACCAGAGCAATCCACCACCATGTGCCTTTGTTTACATCGGAGTACCGACAGCCCACGCCAGAGGGTACACTCAATAATCCAGTGATTGGTCAACGATCCGAGATTGTGATTGATGCCATTCCTACGGGGTCCACAGTCCCCGTCTTGAACTTTTCGTTAATTGGTGTAATTTCCTTTAAAAACTTGATCCCACAATTGTATTATCAGCACTGAGGAAGAAATGCACTTGTAAGCATTTCGAAATATATGCTCATTAAATTTTAATATGTCTTAACTTTTTAATTTTGTGTGTTTGGCCTTATTTTATTTTAAGTTATTTTAAACACACGTAAAATACTTCAATCATCATCAACGGAAAGAAGATTACTAAAGGGATTAATAAACATTGAGATAAGAAATCCACCTTTAAGATCTATTTACACGCCGACATTGATTAATTATTTTTTTTTTTTTTTTTTAATCTTCCCTTCCTTAGGGAAGTACACTTAAGTGCAGCTAAATCGACTCACCCCTTCAGAGCGCGCAAAAAGGCGTATATTTTTTAAATGGCTTAACCGATTTTCAAAAAATCTTTTTTTATTGAAAGCCTAATGTTTTTACTTTACAACGATATCATCATCATTAAAATCTGTACGATATTTTATCTTATAATGCATTTCGAATGAAAACGCAAGCAAAATGCATGCTTAGTAAAAAAAAGTTGGGGATACTTAAAATTAACTTACAACAAAAAATTCAAGCAAAACAAGGAAACTTTTATTAATCAATACTTGGTATTGCCTCCCCTTGCCTGTACGACGGCTTGCATGCGGTTCCTCACAGACCCTATTAAGGTTTCGACAAAGTTTTGGGGGATCCCATTCCACTCCTCCTTCAGCGCAATCTTGAGCTCGTTTTTATTACACGGAGCCGGATTTCTGGCTCGGACCCTCCGATGGAGCTCGTCCCACAAATGCTCAATCGGATTCATGTCGGGACTGAGGGCTGGCCACTCCATCGTCTCGAGACCAACCTCCTCCATGAATTGCCGAGTGGTTCGTGCTGAATGACACCGGGCATTGTCATGCACCAACATGAAGTCTTCCCCGATATATCCTGCGTAGGGCACAATATGATACAGGAGAATGTCCTCAATGTATCGTCGAGCAGTCAGAACCCCCTCCGGCCTCCACCAGGTATGAAAACAAGATCTGTTTTCCCTCAAGGGATA
>JAFIDM010008419.1:52793857-52821702 GCA_023159025.1 Thereuonema tuberculata | reverse complement strand
AAGTTTCATTAAAATCCGCGATTATAAGGTTCGAGAGGTTCCCTTGTGAGCATGCGTCTTGTGTACTTACATGTGCGTCTTGTGTACTATAGCGATATCAATTAAGATCGAGAGCAGCGAAGAGAAAGGACGAGGCGGACTAATAGGGATAACTGGTTTGCGGAGAACTATTCTGGAAAGAGCAGCCATTTCCAAACACATCTTTGCCTTCATTCAGATTGATGGCAGAAGATCCAGCTTTGAAACTACCCGTGCAATTTTCGATATTATTACTAATGAAGGTTTTGTAAAGACTAATGATTGTAGCATTACCCCAATTAAGATAGAAGTGACACGAAAAGTCTTGTCCCTCTCTCCTTCATTACATGGGTTAAATCCCAGAATCTCTTCATTTTTTATTATGATACTTTTTCTATTATATTTTCTAAGAGTGTTAGTAAGTTTTCTTTAGTGCTATTCTGCAGCTACTTATTTGTATATCAAATGATGGAGAATACATACTATCTACTATCTATAAGTTATATAAAATTATAACTTGAAATTATAACATTTTTATATTGGTAATAAGCAAATTGTTTGTTGAACCTAACAATAATACTTTCGAAACAAACATTATAAACAAAACTGTGAGTCAAGACAAATAATAACTTAATATTTAAATTTAATTAAATTTCGGAAATTTCCCAGATTTGAAATTAAAAATGTGAAGAACTGGAAATGTGGAAATGACCAATAGTTTGCCCGAAATTAAAGAATTTCTTCGGACACAAAAATTCTAGCGTATTTGGCTTCTGAATCTGAACATATATACTGAACAAATCATTTTATTAATATTATTAGCAGGATATCTTAATAATAAAAGGAATAGTAGACCATGCACAATTTAAAGACTATATTTACAATTAAAAATATATATACACTACAGGAGCTTTCGACATTCTACACGGATGTCATTATCAACTAATTAATAAGAGATTCTACATCACATATATATATAATTATTGAAAATACACAATTATTAGATTCCAAATAATTGGTGTCATCACTCCAAACTTTTGATTGGTGTATCTCGTTGATTGATTATCTTCGTTTTTCTATTGGTGAAATATCACCCAGTCATAAGAAGGTGTGTCATCACCTACATCATCAAAGCTGTCTGGATTGTCATCTGTTTTTCTACTGCGCAGAAAAACCCATTACTTTGTTGTATCGAAACTGGTAACGTACATGGATCAAAAATATCGCAACATGTTTATGAAACTAACCACTATGTTACTTTTGATCAAGAAAATAATAATTTTCTTGAATTTAAAAGGGAATTGAAGAAGCCTATTTTATTTCACTATTAGGGCCTTATAATACTCAATTACCAAATACTACTAATACGATATTAGATTGAGAATTTCAGATTTCGCAAGAGAAAAGAAGAAGAATGAAGAAAAATAGAAGGAAAAATAAACAAACTGACAACGAAGTAATTAGTTTTTATATGCAATCGATAGCACACGATAACCAAGGAAGCTTTCAACTTTGACGACATACGTCAAAGTATGTGATGACATATTTCACCAATAGAAAGTCACACGAGTCATCAAAAGTTTAGAGTGAGGACACCAATCATTTCGAATCAAATAATTGTGTAATTGTTTAATGAGAGGTTCTACATCATATATATGTATATATTGTGCATAGTCTCAATATTCTTTTTATTTTTAAAATCATATATATGCACGTTAAACTTTTTTCTGAGGATATGTTAATAAAATACAGGTCTTATTCTTAGCAGAGTTAGTTCTTAACTTAGATTACAAAAATCTTGACGCAATGCAAACGCAACCAAATAAATATATTTTCACTATATCATCTACATAAATACTCTACAGGATACAATATTCTGTAATTAATCATATATTAAACAGTATTACGTCTTCTGATACACGATGCCTAAACAGTTTCGTCGGAGTGTAAGTTCGAAAATTACTCAGAAAAGGTTACCATAACTTTCTTCTATGGATTTATTTTTATTTACGTATTCACTTAAAAATTCGTATGTTGATCACAGTATTACAAACAATCGCAGTGATTCAATGCGCATGATCCTCTGTCGGATTAACAGTTACACTAACAAGGAGAGGTCATAAGTTGTATATCACAAAACTTCATGCCTGTCTTCTTGTCTTCCTGTCAGCAGAAGAAACGAACTGTTTTGCAGCCAAAAAATAGATATATATTGATATGCAGATTTTATTTTTCTAAACTGAAAGTAATTTAAATTATAAAAGTTAATAGATTTATACATTTTTAATTTTATTTTTATTTCTGCCTACTAGAAAAAACACGAAAAATAAATAAAGCAAAAGCAAAAATAAAAAAGGTAAAAAAAAAAGAAAATTTAAAAAAAAGATAAGAAAAATTAAAAAAAAAGAAAAGAAGCTGCATTAACATATAAGACATGGATTAAAAAAAAGAAGAAAAAAAAAGGTTTAAAAAAAAAAAAAAAACTTCGTCAGGTAGCTGGCTTGAACCAGCGACCTCCAGTTTTAAAATCCAACAGCTTACCAACCGACCTATCGCTGAACTTCCGGTTTCGATTTATGATACAATAAGCTTTTAAGCGAAATCTTCAAAAACACTCCAAAAATCATCAAATATCTCCAAAACGCTTGAGTGTTGGACCCTAAAACCTGATATATTTTTGAAGTACTTCATGAGTACTTTCGTCTCCCAAAATGGCAAGAAGTTTTGTGACATACAACCTACGACCTCTCCTTGTAAGTACATTAACTTCACTCCTTGTGGAGTTAATTTCACTATTTTACTGGAACGACCTTCATTTGATGCAATTCAAGCCACGATATTGTTCTGGATAGAATACCCATTGCACTGAGCACTTTGTCTTCTTCCACCAATAATACATCATAAGGCACTCAGTCATTCACTTACGACTTTCTTCTAATCATTCATGTTGTCAAGCCCCCCACCCCCCCCTGTCAACAACCTTTTATCACACATGCTTATAGTGCTCATTAATAGCCTAATAATAATACTCACGAGTTTATTGAAACAAACACCAGCTTAACTACAACACAAGGTACGCTCACAAATTATTAATGTAATTATTGAAACTTTTATATATACACTTTTCATTGTCATGAGTTGAAGTTCCTGATCACTGACGTAAATTATTTTTCCCAATTATATACCAAAGAACATCAACAGCCAATAACGGAACAGGCTCTTCATTAGTAAGATTCAGAGTTGAATTTCCTCTGTTAAAAAGATAGGTGGTTCTATTATCTTGTTGACTGATCATCTTTTAGGAATGAAAGAAACATTTTTCTGTTTAAGTACGACACTTTTCCAGCGAAAACCTCCCATCTGTAGAAGATTTGATTAATTGGCGTAGAATGATAGAAAGTATTTGAAAATGTTTTATTTTAGTTCTTATTTGTAATGCTAATAAAATGTAGAGGAAGAAAAATAGTTTCTTATCCTCTGGTACCATCTGAAGAAGTCCTTCGCAAAGTAGAAGGAAATATTGTGGGAATTAAAGTACAACACTTTGTTATATTAATAGGATTTCTAAGAGTAAATTATTTACAAGATAATTGAAAGATGCTTAGATAGAGGATCTTTGTTGTTTCAAATTCAGTATAAACAAGATGAGTCGATTTCATTCCTCTTCAAATAAACATTACGAATCTTTAAAACAGAAAGTTGTTGACAAAGGAAATGAAGAAAGATCAGACAACAAAAGTGATATACAACATTAGTAAATATATATGATACAGTTACCTTATTAGTTTATTGATAAACAATTAAAGTGAAGTATCAGAGAAATAATAGTGCATCAGATGTGACAAATAAAACAATGTGAACGTGTGATGGACTGTTTTTTTGTTTAAAAAAAGAATGTGTTGGAACGGGTTTTGAAGCGAAAAGTTGGATAAATAAATCTTTATCCGATTTATGTTCCAATGGAGAATTCTACAAGAAAGCGTAAAGAATTCATCGATAAATGATGCCGAGCTTTTAACAAAAATAAGATGTGTATTTAGAAGAATGCTACAGAAAGATGAAATTATACGTCGTTATGCGAATACCTCTGACTGATTTATTTTTGGAACAACGATTTGTAAATAGAACATCTCTGTTTAGATATGGTGCTACATTCTACAAACAGAAGGTATTGTGACACTTTATTAGATAATGCATTCAGATTAATTCTGTAGAAGAAATATTGAGAATTTGCAGTGTTTTAATAGTAACTTCAAGAAATGAATTAGTTACTTAGAAAGAAATCGTATTCGAACATTTATTAATAACAGGAAGAAGATGTTATTTATTTATTATAAAGAACTGTTGTTAAACACAGCTGTTAAGTTTAAATTATTATTCTGAATTCAAGTAAAGTTTATTTATATCTGAATATACTTCATTATTTTACTTGATCAAAAAGTTCTGCTTTTCTTTATTCCTTATTAAATACTACAATTCATTGAGGAGGAAAAGAGTACTAAGGTATTATCAAATTTTAAGTCCGAAGTAAGTCACAAGTAAACTATTAAATCCTCATTTCCTTAATATCATTTTAAATTACAGTGACTTTTGTCAGCGCCAAGCAATTGCAAATAATAAATAAGACCGAGAAATTGGAAACCAGGAAATCTTAAATCCAAGAAACAGTGAAGCATCTTTATAAATAAGTTTTATCAGTAGACCCCAATAGCAATTACTTTTGGATGCTCGAAAGAAATTCCATAAATAAACTGCAGCAAAGTTGGTGGCTCAAAAAGAAATGATACGTGAGAGCAAACAACAAGGAATTCTTTTTCCTGAAGATGGATGATATCTTTGAATACAGGAACGTGAACAGGTAAAACATACTTCTCCCAAGCCTTCCCTTCCACATTAAAACTGTAAACAATTCTCCCCGGAAAGCAAGCCAGAAGTAGATTCCCATTTACGGAGGTTAAACTAACTGATAATTGATTTTGAAAATTCGGTGGCAAAACATCGCCCTCTTTCCATTCATTTGTTTGGGGATTGTACAATAGTAAATGGCTCTTCCCAACTAAACACAGCTGGCCTTTAATAGCTAAAACTGGAGGATTCGCGGAATGCGGATATGGTATGGCTGCCATTGGTTCCCACGACCTTGAAATAAGATTATATCTCTCACAAGAATCTCTATATTTCGAAAATAACAAACTAGTTTTATAAATACCGTTTACAACGCACAGATAAGTATCAACTTTGACGACAATTGGGGAAGACCGGCTTTCCTTCATAGAGTCTATTTCAAATAAGTTGTTGTTCACTAGATCTAACATATAGCACTTATCCAGTGCTTTGCCTTTATTATCTTGTCCACCAATAAAGTAGATGTAATTTTCAAAGCAACAAATACCACATGCTTTTGCATGTGAGAATAAATTCAAGAGACTTTTATCATGTACTTCTAGCCAATGTTTAGTTACAGGATCATATTCAATCATTCCTTGCCAGTTTTCGTCATTGTAGCATAGTATGCGTTTAGAAACTACAGGAGTTGTTTCTTCTGTCTGTCTGAAGTACATGTCTTTCACCTGACAGATATTCGTTGACCCTCTCGTCTGTTTAGAAGTTCTTTTCCGTTTTTGTTCAACTTGAAGATCCTTTTCTTCAAAAGACTTCATAGATTTGGTGGTAAGTCCACTACTCTTTGCTTCGGAAATCTTAGAATCTTTCTTTTTGTTCAATTTTTGGTAAAGTATCTTTGCATATTGCTGATTCAGGAACAAATTGTCGCTTAGCAAAGATTCATCCATGAGTTTTACTAAAAATGTATTATTAAGTTTCCCGAAATCAATTGTTGCTAAAAGTTCAGTGATTCTATTTAATCTTGTTGTCTCATCATGTTTCACCCATAACAGAATACAAGAAATTAATTCGTCCTGATTTACACGAGTAGAAACAGAACAGTTCAAAATAGCATTTAATTGTTCAAATCTAAGATTAAGAAAACTCTCTGTTGTTTTGAGAATCTTTATATTCTTGTGTAAATATTGCAAATAAATTTGTTGAATTAGATCACTGTTGAGTTGTTCTATTGTGTTCCACTCAGAAAGAAACGGTTGAGTGCCCAGAAGATGTTCTAAGCAGTAATTGTACATCAAAGGAATCTGGAATGTTATAAAAGCCGCCTCTAGTAAATCTTTGATGAATGGCTTACTTTGATTTCTTAGATCAATACGTCCTTGGTAAATGAACATCAAAACAGTGTCCAGTGTTTTGGAATTGATGAAATCCATTTGTAATGATGTTGTCTGTGAATTTCTCTTGAAATGTTCTTTGAAATAAGGACTGGCAGCTGAGAGAATGACTTTGTGAACCCAGAATTCTTTATCTTCACAGATCAATTGGAAATCTGTTAAAAATGACTCCTCTCTCATTAAGTTGGTCTCAAACATTAAGTTCTTCAACGACTTCTGCTGGATTTGATGTCTTCTTCTTCTCGTCATTCTGCAAGAGTAAAATAGATATATTACTGTAAAAACAAAACATATAAAGGAGTAAGATTGAGTAGCAATTATCATTTCTTTCGTGAGTTGCTTTAAAATATTTAATCTTTGCAAAAAAAAATTAAATTTACAACTAAACATACAAACAATTTCATTCCACAAGTGTGGAAGAATGGGGAATTTTAACTTGTGCGTTTATGCTTGAAATAAAAGATGCAGACACACAAATAAAAGCTAAAAAGTTTAACACATTGATAAAGGGATACAAGGACCGGTTTCGTCTTTATAACAGGGCGTTCCCAATTAACGAAACTATAGATTTGCAAGTTTTCAAATACAAACTGTGTTAGGCCAATGAAAACATAACATCGAAACTGTGAATTTTAACGTTGCCCCAATGAAAGGTTATGGCCGGAGAACCAACGGTAAACTGCCTAGAAGGAACCTTAACTATATCCAAGTCCCTCCAGAAGATTTAAATGACATCATCAAGAGGCGTTTCAATGGCGTTTCCATGCCCTTCTACGCAGATTTCCGTTGGTTCTCCGGCCATAACCTTTCATTGGTTAAAATTCACAATTTCGATATTATTTTGTCATTGGCCTAAAATTGTATTTAAGAACTTTCAAATCTGTAGTTTCGTTAGTTGAGAATGCCTTGTCACAAAGGCGAAACGGGTCCTTCTGTTTCTTCAGTCCGAAAATGAGAGAAATTTGGTTGTGCTTACTACTATTTCAGTGACCCCGTGGAAGGGAATCCAATAGGGTTCGTGCTTGCTTTGAAAAATGCTATTGTTTCGATTCCAATTCAAACCCAGGCCAATTTTTACCTTCACTGGCCAACCCAGTGAAAAAATTTCAATTACAAAGATTGATTGTTTCTTGTCCTTAAAAATGCCAAGTTTCAATCAGATTAGTTTTTAAGTAAGTCATTGGTTCATTGGTGTATCACTAGTGTGACACACACCTGCGAACTAGTAGTTTAGAAACTTAATTTTAGGCTTCTAAAAGACGCTTTATATCCCCGTTTTGTCTGTCTGTCTATGGACACATATCCCACAATGCTTCGTAACGGCTTCTGTTAGCTCAGTTGATTAGAGCGTCGTGCTAATAAGGCGAAGGTCGTGGTTTCGATCCCCTCATGGGCAATTCTTATTCTTCAATTTTTTTCTCCCCATTTTAAATCTTTTCACAGTTTCTCAACTTTTAACATTGAGATATTGAAGGATATCCCAATCCTTTAGAATTTGGATTTTGATAACTACTTTATTTTCTCTAAAATTAGTATCATGTTGTTTAAAGTAGATACTTAGGAAGCAACTGTTTTAGGATTTCTTGAAAGTTGTAGGTGGCCTGTTAGCTCAGTTGGTTAGAGTGTCGTGCTAACAACGCGAAGGTAGTGGGTTCGATCCCCTCATGGGCAATTCTTAATCTTTATTTTTTTCTCCCTATTTTAAATCTTTTCACAGGTTCGAAACTTAAGTTTTTTTTAAATCATTATTAGGAATTCAGTGTATTAACAAGGTTTGGGTTAAGAATGACGGTAATTCCATATAAATAGGGGTGGTAAGATAGCATGGGGTCGCAAAGAGACTCGCGCGGGCATTTTCTAGACCACCCCGCAGTAGTCTGTTCTGAAGTCAAAGAGACTCAGAAGTCGTTGCGAAGTACTGTGACTGGTTTACTAATCACTATCCCAACCTTGTTTCTTAACAAAATTACTGTGAAAAACTGTAAAAGTTTTAATACAAATTGTTTCACAGTGTCGAATTTGTATCAAAACTACATATTGTCGTAATATAGGAATTCTAAGATTAGAATATAACAAAAGTTATAAACTGTCGGATATTAAAAAAATATAAACATAAATAGTTCTGTGACTGTAGCAAATAAAAATTATTTAAAGAAACGAAATTTTTTAAAGTAAATGACCTTTGTCAGTGTAAGTAACCTTTGATCTATACATTAGACCAGTGGTATTCAACCTTTAATTCGCGTACTCTCACCTATAATTTATCTTTAATTATAAATGATAATACTGTAGAATACAAAATATTCAATTTATCAAAATATAAATAAAATTCTATGACAAATGGGAAGCATCTAAAATATTTTATATACCAGTAATTTATATCCAATGTAGCAAATTAAAGTTTAATACATTTAAAGTTTTATATTTTTTAATAATTAAACCATTTTTAATTGTACAAATACAGTAGAACTCCATTTATCCGGATTGTTTGGGGATTGGCATTATCCGGATATACAGAAATCCGGATGATTGATAATAAGTGAAAATCAGCAACGTGTTATTGTGAAACTGCTGTACTAATAGAACCAAAGTTACAAATACGTACCTGTATTTAAGCACAAAAGTAATTTTTAAATTAAAAAAAAAAAACAAATTTGTAATCCTTAATCGTAGCGGATAGTTGACGATCCGGATACTTAACGTTCGGATAATTGGAGTTCTACTATACATATCATTTATTTCCTATTGTATAAAAATTATTAAAGTGACAAAGGTAAATCTGAACCCTCCGATAGTGCATCGAAATTTTTTGTTTTTTCCACGTACCCCCTTAGAAGTTTCCTGGTACCTTAGATTGAAATCACTGAAGCATAGTAAAAACTCTCAAATCCGGCCCAGTAGGCCGGATTACAGAAAAGCCGGACTACCGATAGCTCAATTTTTGTGAAGACATAATGCCAGGTTTAATTAATCTAACTCCATTTTCATAATTTTTCACTCAAATGTTTATTAAAAACAATAGGAATATGCTTTTTCCCACACCAAGCTCTAGTGATATCTGTTTTGCAGATTCCCCTCCATCCAATCTCCTGTTCCATAGTGACAAAGTTTTTCTTTCTTTTTTCACTCATAATGAATACGCGCTGATAGGGAAACAAAATAGGGAAACGAATTTAGTTATTCAAAAAAAAAAATGTTTACTCGGACCAGGCCGGATTACCATGGGGACCGGATTTGAGAGGTTTTACTGTAGAAGATAGTCTTCTTATGGGTATATAAATATTCCATGACAGCAATGGGATATGTATTCAACTATAATCTTTTAAAAACAATTTGCGATAAATAACCTACAATAAATTTTACAATTTGCAAAACAGAAGAACAAAATATCGGAAACATTTGCCCTTAATGCGCAGTGTTGCCTAAAGGCAAAATAGTATATTACATTTTATATATAATCACTGAAGGAATAGAAGATTCCTGCAAAAGCTCCTTAGGATATTTCAGTTCTTAATAATACTTTTTTTTTCTTAGCTATTTTGTAATTCATGGAATTTAGGGCTAATGCTAAAGCTCCACAATATAGGTGGCAAAGAAATTGCCCTTAAAATAATATTATAATAGGGGGTACGGGAACTTCTCGGCCATCCTGTACTTCATTTTCGCTGAATTTAGTGGCCCTCATCGTTTTTGAAAAACCCTCGCATTAATTACAGTATAATGAGAATAATTTTGCAAAGCAATTAATGTTGTAATGAAAGAAATGTAAGATTTATAATGCTTTTTTTTTAATAAAGAAAAGTGTTACAAAAAATTTTCTATTATAATACCTGCCATTTTGTCTCAATCTGCTGCTTTTATTATTATTTTTTTTTTGATTAAAAAAATCCTTTTTTTTCTAATTTCTTATATATTCACTCAATTAAATTTCAGAAATTTCTATGAACTTATTATTATTTTTATTTTTATTATTCTTTTTCAATTTAACTTTAAAACATGTAATTCCTCAGAAGTTAAAATTCTGGAAATGTAATGTTTAAAAA
This sequence comes from Thereuonema tuberculata, assembly GCA_023159025.1. NCBI lineage: Eukaryota > Metazoa > Arthropoda > Chilopoda > Scutigeromorpha > Scutigeridae > Thereuonema > Thereuonema tuberculata. The sequence goes on along the minus strand of JAFIDM010008419.1, from coordinate 52,811,405 downwards.
ATACTATTAAATTGTTCATTATATTAAATTAGATCTCGCTGTTTGCTGGTGACTATTCCTAGCTGACGATCGCCAAAGAGCGTGAAACAGCTGTTCTAAGATGTTACTTAGTAAACACTTGGTCTTACCCATTGCTAACTAACATTTACTATGATGTTTACTAACATTTCTTATTCTTCTACAAATATTTCCTATCCGTTATTAAAAACTTCTTTTTCCACGTATGCTCTGACGAGCAATTTGCATCTGTCGTTTTGCAAGCTCTTAAGATTGTTTCAATTTTGATCAAAATTTTGTAAATAAAATTTTGAAATACAAAATGCTTACCTGATGAGGTTCCTAAATTTGGATCCACAATAAATAACTTAAAATTTACGCAGCTTTTTAAATAGGAAACTGTAGCTTATTCGATTAATTTTATCAGGTAACAGATATCAAGTTCTTTTAATCGAAAAATATCAGTTTTTATCTATAGCTTTATCTTGTTTTAAAAAGAAAAACCACAAAATTAAGTCGTTTCTTAATTTCATATTTTCGATTTTATTTTTATGATAAAAACTTTAAATAATATATATATATAAGTTGTGTGTGTAATTCCAATATATAGATTTAACCAACGAATTAAAATATAAACATATTTATATAGTTCTATTTTAATAGAATGAAAGATTCAATGAAATAGGTCCTACCATTAAAAGAAAATATATTAAAAAAGCATTTACTTACAGATGTCCGGACATTTATGTGGACACCAATTCGCCAAAGATGCATACTGCTGAAACTATCTACGTCCGAACACTTTTAGACAGCTTAATTTTTTAATATTTTTTCTTTGTGTTTAATGTTAGAATCAGAAGGTCCTGAAGTATAACACTGGATTGCTGGCTGGTGAAGTCGGGTTCGATCCCGGACGGGATCTGTGATGTTTCCTAGGTTTGTTTCCTGTGATGTTTCTTTTCTGGATGGACCCTAGGGTTCACTCAGACCTCTGTAAACTGGGAACTAGGATTTTTTTTTCCCCCGGAGATAAAGGCAGGCGAGCGTTGGACCGACTACTCAATCTTAACTGATCCAAATGCTCAGTGAAACGTCGGAGCTTATATCTTCAGGGCCCTAGAGTCAACGGAGGCTCTAATATAATTTAGTGTATGTTATCAGTGTAAGGTAGGTAAGCATTTTCTATCTTAAACTGATAACATACAGTACATTATATAATAGGGATATAGCAACATCAAAATGAAGATACAATAAAACTTGGTTAATAAATGGAGGAAGTTAATAGTTGTCTCAATCAATAAAATTTGAAAATATTTTTATTCCCTTACTTTGATCCGCTATACTCTCTCGTCTCAATGTACAGTTCAAATAAGTGTCTTTTATTTTATTTAATAAATCAACGTAATGATTTTTTTTATGCCTTCTGTAGAATTTCGTATTATTGATATTCTGCAAATAACAGCAACTTAGAGCTAAAGTAAGTAAAAACAATATTTAATTATCTACTCCCTAACCGGAAGTTGGGGATCAAAAATGGTCGCTTCCGATAAAGTTTATAAAAACTTGTTTATAAAATTTTTATAAACTAAACTTGATCGGAAGCGACCACTTATGATCCCCAACTTCCGGTTCGGGAGTAGTCCTAGAGGTCTGATTTTTTTTGGACGTGGTCACCTACTTTTTGATGCTGAACACTATGGTGAAGGTTTCGGTTCCCAATGTTTTACAGGCAAGCTGTAATCTAGGGGCCGCTAACATTGCTTTTATGCAGTCTGGATGGCACACACTGTAGCAGCCAAACGGTTAGAGATATTAGAATGAAACCTTCACCATTGTGTTCAGCATCAAAAAGTAGGTGACCACGTGTAAAAACGTCTATGATTACTCCAATACGCCCCCCCCCCCCCTCCAAGGCGTTTTCTTTCTTTTATAAAGCCTTTAAAAGACAGAAAACGCCTGGGAGGTGGTCAGAGAATGGTCCTAGAGGTCTGATTTTTTACACGTGGTCACCTAATTTCTGATGCTGAACACAATGGTGAAGGTTTCATTCTAACATCTCTAACCGTTTGGCCGCTACAGAGTGTGACATCCAGACAGGATAAAAGCAAGAGCGGTCCCCTAGCGGTTTTACAGGCAAGCTGTAACCGAGGGGCTGCTAAAAAGAGGGGGAAAAAAAACCCACACAACTAAGATGCATTTTTAAATAAATCAGAATTAATACGTCTGGCTGCCATAAACATTATTGTCTTTCTTATAAATTTCTCATAGTAAGGTTGATTTTACTGCTACTTCGCAAAGCAGTAAATCACAATAATAAGAATAAGAAGAATCACAACTTCAGAAGTATCAGTACTTCAGTATTTTTTTTAAATTTCTATTTTCCTTCAGAATATTTTTTTATGCTTTCAAAAGTAGGTTTTCATTTATTATATCACTTCGTAATAAGTTTTATTAATAATTAGAAATTCATTTTTCTTGCAGCAGACTTTGGATTCTTGTCTTTATTGTTCCTTTAAAAAAATAAAATCAAAATAAATTATTGGATAATATTTATTATTTTCGAAAAAGTTAATGTAATCTTCCTTCTGGTGAAGGGAAACTAATTTTTTTTTATCTTTTTATCTTTTACCTGATCGGAGATTAAGGATAAATACACTAAACAGTGAATGTACATTCAAAAATATTTACAATAAAAATATTATTATTATGTTTACGTAATATTTTTTTAATATTTTCTAAATTTAGTCTTTGTTTTGTTTTTTGTAGGTAAATGGCTCCTTCATTCCATCTATGAAAACGCTGTTGTAGATTTTATCAATCAAGGTAAAAATTCTTATTATTTTATATTTGGTTCAAAAAGTATTAGCAAGAGTTCCATTATCTCAAAATACTAATTATTTTAAAAATTATTTTGTTTTCTTTGTTTATTTATGAAAACATCTTTTGCCTTCTCTTTCGACTGCGGAAAGGATTGACAAGTTGTCGGTATCCACCTGCTATTGAGAAAAATGGTGTCAGACATTTCACAGAAATGGCGCCAGTATCTTTGAAATTGTCTTGAAACATGTATGGATCTATAAAAGATACGAAGAAGTTACGTTATCAAATGCATTCCCTTGACGTTCTGCATTTCTTTATTGATAGGATGAAAAGTGTGGAATGGTTTCCTATATCGGTGCTTGCTCGGTATTGTTGGTTTTTCTACGTTTCAGTCGTTGGAAATATCATTCTAATAATATTACACGTTTTCTCATGGTTCGCGTAATTTTTGAAGTTCGCGATGTTGTCCAGAGGGGAGGGGGGGGGGCGCATTTTTTTTTTGGTTGGATGGTTCTGTTTAGATTCGCAGTAAAATGTAATGGTGAAGTAGGTTTTCGAGGAAACAAAACTAAGAAAATGTGTAAGAAAATCAACTTAAGTGATTTTAGCTTACAACTTTTAGAAAAGTCAAATCCATCAATCTGTGTGTGTTTATATCTCACCTGATAACTTTATATCTCACCTGATCTTGACCCTGTGGATGGACCTTCTTAAAACTGGGCATGAGTAGTCAAAGACAAGAGATAATCCAACCTTTATATTTGAAAGTCATGAAATATAAGACAAAAACGCACAAGACTAAAAGAGCTGTAAGATATGGAGCGGATTCAATTGACGATGGTCAGGAAACCTGAAATAGGCTATCTTGGATTCCCGATATCACAATGACGATGATCAGAAAACCTGAAATAGGCTATCTTGAATCCCCGGTATCACAATGACGATGATCAGAAAACCTGAAATAGGCTATCTTGGATTCCCGATATCACAATGACGACGGTCAGGCTATCTTGGATTCCCGATATCACAATGACGATGGTCAGGCTCTCTTGGATTCTCGGTATCACAATTTCCAAAAATAGATCAGTGAACTCTTAGTCTTGTGCGTTTTTATTTTATATAATTGTATGCAAGCACGTTAAAATAATTTTGTAGTATCGATAAATATGCGCTTGAAGGTATTACCATACAAAAAGCCCCATAGAAAAGCGTTAGAACATAAATTATTAAATTTCTATCAATCTCTTGAGCAATGGATCCGCCTTTTAATCCTCTTAATATTTGTGCGAGCTTAAATAAAATTTAAAATTACTCGGATTAATATTTTTTTTTATTATTAATTTTAACTAGTCGGCTAACCCGTCGCTTCGCTCCGGAAGCCTCCGCATATGAAACTGAAAACAACTTTTTATTTATTAAAAAAACACACACACACAAATTACATCAAGTAAACTAAAACTAAATTTTTTTAAAAGTTTTTTTTAAATTGAATTTCTGATGTTTATATTCTGTCAATCCAGGACTGCTTTTAGAACCAGCGCAGCGTGTGAATCATATATCTATGATATATTTTTATTTTTTATGGAGATTAGAATGTAGTCCTCGTGGCCTAATGGCTAAGACGTCTAACTTCGGATCAGATGCTTGCATGTTCGATTACCGTAGTGACTCTCATTTTTTCATTTTTGACTCTCATTTTTATTGTAATTGTCACTTTTCAGTGACGTTTGAGTTACAAATATTGATGTTTTGAGCTGCGAATAGTGATTTTTTTCGGTATTCCACATCAAAAAAAGAGTGCTTCTTTCTTTCTTGACTCTGTTTTCTTAACTCCAACATCTGCCGTGTATACGCACATATTTTTCAATATCACATAGAATTTGATTAAGTAAGAATATTTAAAATATTGCAACGTTTCGGCAATTATAGTTCTAATTGTCAGTTTCGAATTACAAATAAACTGACGGATGGGAAATAAATAAACAATCTTGAGATTCAAAAAAAAAGGTTGAATACATTCCTTATTGATGGGGGAAAGGAAAGGAGATGTAAGTCAAAAAACAATATGAAGAGAGTTGTAGTCCCTATGGCCTAATGGATAAGACATCTGACTAAGGACCAGAAGGTTGCATGTTCGATTCCTGTCGCGGATGTTTCATTGTAAAAATTATTTCTATTTTCCATTCTCACAGAAAATTGCGCCGGACAGACAGACAGAGAAATAAAAGATTTTAGTAATATAGATTAGTTTACAATTTCAGTCCTACTAGATCCACTATTAAAGTGATTTGTCTGTAGGTTCTGTATAATAATTCGATTTTAAGTTATTACAGATAATATACATTTAAAATAATTTGTTGTATTACCATATATATATATTGTTATTTAATAAATATGATAGTCTACTGTACAGTATTATTAATATACATATAATAATATTAATGTAAATATCATAACATAAATGTTTTTATTAGATTAACAACAATTTTAACTTTTTTTTTAAATGTTATTACTTACACTATTCTCATTTTTTGTACATCTATATTAACAGTATTCAATAGTAAATAATTAATTAAAAAATATCATTTTTGGTTGTACTCAATAATAATATTTCTAAATTTCTTTAGTGTTATATTAATAACATTGCAATCCAACTAAACAGAATTACTTCTTTTCTTTTTTTTTTTCTTTTTTTCTTTACAGTATTCAACGTTAAGTAAAGTAAATAAAAGTTGAAAAAGTAATTAACAGTAATTAAAAGTAGTACAATCACAAAATATTGGTTCTAGTTTACTTAAATCATAACATTTCTAAATTTCTTTAATGCTATATTAAAAACATACCATCCAGAAAACAGAATTACATCTTTTTTTTAAAAAAAAAACATTACAGTATTCAACATTAAGTAAATGATTAAAGAATTAAAGTTTTAATATTATTCTATTCTTGTTTCTGAAACCAAAGTTATTTTTTTGGATTTTCATAATAAAGAATCTAATTTAAGTAAATAATGTGGAATTAATGAAGAGTTTCTACGAATTTTGTTCAGCAGATATTACATTGTTCGTATTATTTTCATGATTTAAAAAAAAAAAAAACGTTAAAAATTGAAGAAAGCAGACTTTTTTCATCAACTTCTTTCAGTAACTCTTTACTCATTAAAGTTATAATTTTAATTGTTATATAACATAATATATCAATAATGATATTAATTCTGGACAACTAAAGAAAAGCAGTCACTTTCTAAACAATCTCCAAATTTTGTTGAAAATTTTACCGAATCAAATTTAGAAATCTCTGAACAATGAAAGCAGATAAAGTTTTTTTTTTTTTTTATTTATTTATTTATCAATATTTTAAATAGGTTACTTGAGTTGAAATAGAACAATAAGCAGAGATAACCACTTTTGTTTGCATAGAATGATAATTACAACCTTATGATTAATGTGATAACATAAAAAAAAACTTCTACCAAAACTTTAATAATACTTGTAACAACTAAATAGCAATTAAAATTTGTAAATTCTAAACGGATTCCCAAAAAAAAATTTTTGATAAATTACGGAGTTTTCTATTAAAAAAATAAAATTAGAAATGAAAATGAATATATATTTTAAGAATTTTAATATGATTGATACTTAATGACTGTAATCTAATCGGTATAGTTAAGTGTTTAGTTTGATACTGATTAGTAAGCGATTTATTAAAAAAATGACAAAAGAAAAATAATCGTTTAATATTATAGCATCATACACAAGTAATAGATAATCTTGACACCAAGCTAGTTCTATTTCTAATAATGTTTATAATTTATTTTTTGCGTCAAAATACGATAAAAAGTTAGCTTAATTATTTGTTATAAATTGTTTTATTTAAATTCATACTTACTCTGTTATATGTGATGATTCTTACTTGTTATATCATTTGTTTATTTAAATTTAACTTTTATTTTATGTTCTTTATTAGTCTCGTCAGCAACGGATTAAATTACGTCTGAAGAAGACTGGAAATTTATTACAGTCGAAGTAGTGTGTATTATAAATATATTATTAGAAGACGTAGAAGAAATCATTCATGTAGAAGAAATCGTTCAATAAATGATCACCGTGTGATTTTTGAATCTAAATGGTGTTTTTTTTTTTTTTTTTATTTTTTGTTTTTGTTTTTGTTGCTTTTTTTGTTTTTAGTTTTTGTAAGGTTGGAGAAAGTATGGAGTAGCTAAATTCCTTTTTAATTTAGATTACCGGTATTGCTATTTAATGAAAATCGGAAGTAACATATTTGCAACACAGTTACTTAAATAGCGGAAATCAAAATTTATTGATATCCATATTAATTAAAAAAAAACATACATTTATTCTTTTTTTTAAAGTGGTCAATCTGTAATTACTTTCCTAAATTAGATTGATAAAATCATTGTACGAATCTTCTGGAAACTTGCCTTGAGTATTTACGGTCAATTGCTCCTTGAAACGTGGCTATTCTCCGTTTGTAGCGACGCCCCTCGCAGGCTGGATCTTATTGCAATTTGGTTTGCGAATTCACGGACTACGGATCAAGTAACTTACCGGTATATTTGAAATTTTTCCCGTGTCTAGAAATATGTGTGAAAAGGCAACAGAAATTCCCATAAAATGCATTGAAATTTAAATAAATGATTGATATTCTATTTCTAATTTCTGTAATTTTTTCTCTTGAAAATTAAATCCTTTTAGCTGTATCCGTTGCGCATGATTGGGGTTTGGTAGCCCAGCAGTTTAACCACTGTGGATTAGAGAACCTGATTCAGTTCCCGGCGTCGATTTTTTCCATAGGTTATCATTCCATCAGACGGACCCTAGGGTTCACTCAGCCCCCTGTCAGATTCACTAAACCCTCAGTTGTATTTTGTTTTGTTTTTGTTTTTTTTTTATTATGCAAGGATTAAAGGCGAGTGGGAATCGGAATAATCCATTCACTTCAACCAGGATCGGTGGGAGATAGAATCTCCAGAGCAACGAAGAAATGCAGTGAAACATATATATATATATATATACAGTTAAAACTCGATTAACCATCACCGTCGGGACCAGGACTGTGACGGTTAACCGAACAGACGGAGAACAGAAATTTCGCAATAAACATGTACAGAAATGAAATTTCAATGCTGGTTGGGACGAAAGGTAAACAATAAATGAAGACAAAGAAAAATCTATCGCTAACAAATAGATATCGTCAAACACCAAACAAATAATAATAATAATAATAGAAACATAAAACATACTAGATAATAAGGTTTATATGTTAAAGCTGTAATCAGTCATCTTCTGTTTTTTCGAGGCTCGAACTTTTTTCGCGGGATTGTCCCGTATTTTACGGAGAAGTAGGTTTTGCGAACGATGACGGAAAACAGAGAGTGACGGTTAAAAGAGTGACGTTTATTCGAGTTTTCACTGATAAAATCATTGCCTTTGAATAATGGAAATAAATAATGTAATGTAATAATTTAATTCTTTCAGACAATGGAAATTTTGTACTACTTATATTCAGTAAATAATATGTAATTGGAATATAAATGTAGGTTTTTCGTTATCACAACTATGAAAGAAAAGAGAAAAAATATTGGGAATTTTTTTAACAAATAATATTTTTGCTTTTAAACTCTTTGTTTGTTTTAAATCTCTCTTTTTGAATTATATATTCCCAGCGTGATGATGGAAATCGATCCTGTATTTTAAATTTCATGTTAGTAAAGTTAGTTAAACAGATGCATGAGCTTTGTTTTAATTCAGCGCATAATATGAACAATGCATGTAAAATTATTTCAATCTCTTTATTTTAATATTTTGATTTTATTTGATTTTATTCAAACCGAACAATTAAAAGTAAACTGATGGTAAACAGTGGTTTCTAAGTTTAATAACAATAAAATAAAATTAAAGAATAAAGATTTTCATGAAATTCTCGTTCCTATACGAGAATTCTGCTAAAACCTAAATTGAGAACACAGAAAGACGAAAAAAAAAATAATAAAAAGGAACTGCCAGAAGCGTTGTAAGAAAAAGATTTTACAGGCTTTTGAGCTCAGTTTGGCTGAGTAATTCCAGACGATTGGAAGTCCAAAGCCATATCAACTTTTCTTCTTTTGCAGGAACTTCGAAATATAGAACTTTTTTAAACCCAATTATTCTTGTTAAATTTCTTTCTAAGCTGGCATTGTGTTGGCGGAAAACTTAGTTTTTTCTTTGTTCTTTTAATATTTATGCATTTCCCTCCATTTTTCCTAGTTACGTTTATTATAGTTCATCCATTATATTTCTGAAGACATGTGATCTCAGTTAGCCAATCAATATCATTTCCTTTCTTTACTCGAGTTATTGCTTAGTCGCGTCTGGAATGTCGTTGTAATTTACTTCGGGAGTTTACCTCAAATTCGCCATCGCGCTACAATATTTAATTTTTAGCATTTATGTTCGTTTTCACTATTAAGAATATTTTATATATATTTATTTATTGATTTTCATATTTTGGACTTCATTAAAAGCTTGTTTTTAGTCGTCCATTTCTGTTATCGATGCTGGCTGCTCTCTTTTCTTGCCCGGCGTTTCAAAACATAGGCTAGGCTTAGTGGTAAGCGAAGCTTCGATTTCCTTAACAATATTGAACATTGAATGAGATGAAATACCTGCTGCTTCGCTGTTTTACGATAGAGATAGACGACTTGAAATAAAAAATAACATTCCAAATGATTTCTCTCAATTGACTCTTAAAAGTTTAACGGTGTGTGTTCAGCAGCTATCATGCTCATGACTACGTTCAAACGGAAGTTTGTGGAGTAACTAATGCTCAATCGTTTAGTATATATGGAGTGGCGTCACGTGTCTTCAGAGATATAATGAATTGAATATAATAAGTCGAGCCTGATCTTTTAACTATTACAATCACAGCTGATGAGAGATAGTAAGACGAATCACATTTGTGCTGAAGAATTAAATGAAAAGATTACCGTGTATGCTCCAATAGAGGCCCCCGGCGTTTATTTGCAAAACTAGCCTCGGATCCCGGCGCTTAATAGAGACTGCTGCTATTAGAAGCTGGCCATTATTAACAAAAACCTTCAGAACGCAATATTTTTACTCGAATACCGGCTAATATTACAAACAGCTACTTTATTTGAATTTCACATGCTACATAAGACTGTTAAAGATAAATGGCAATGTCTTTCTGTACCTTTCGCTGCTATTCGTCGTCCGAATCCCCAATGACGGGCGGCCGCCTCACCGGAAGTTCTTTCGCGTATTTCACCGCGCGAATCTTAAAGGCAATGTGAAATGACCGTTTCGGCGGCATTTTGTAAGGCAATGTACCGTAAGGTATTACGCACGACTACAAAGATACGGATGCTTATACTAGTACGGGTAGACAAATATCAAAGACCCGGCTAGTGCTAGAGACCGGCTACTATTTGGCTGTGTCCCTTCTGCAGCCCGGCGCTTATTAGAAACTGGCGACAATAAGAGCCTCGGCGTTTATTGGAGCATATACGGTATATCCAGATTTCTTATCTATCTATATTATTATTATTATTATTATTATATACCGGTATATAAACGAAAACATTCGTTTTTTCTGCCCGCTACTCCTCCGAAACCATAAGACTCAGAAATACAAATAAGGTGTCAAATGCTAGATATAATATTGAGGATACCTACATTTCATTTTTCATTGAGGTGGTTCAACCATAAGTCACTTGAGGAAAGGTCAACTGCTAAACCTTTTATTGTAGAAGACCAAATGGTCGGCTTCCCTGCCACCCATTCTCACCACACACATACGAAGGTCATGTGACTGAGAAAATGACCTCGGAATCCAAGGTCACGTGATCAATTAGAAGTTCTGCGGGCTGCTGGTAGGATTCTGGGAGGATCTTTATTCGGCGCGGGGACTTTAGTTTCTGTTGCAAATCACTCCCATTTTAGCCACTGTTGTAAAATGCTAAATAAGCCTCAAATAATTAAGAAAAATTTAATATAAATAAATATCATAAAAAATGAATTATAAAGTTTTATTTATGAAAGACAATACGGTGAAGTTATAATTAAAAACATCTCGTTATTCTATGTCTGTGATAACACCTTATTATCGAAAACTAGCATGCATGCCCCGTCAACAATGATGGGATAACAATTTTACGGCTTTTATATTATTTTGCCAAAAAAAAAGGGTTTGCCATATATGGTCATTATGTAGCGATCGATTTTGTCTGGAACAAACGTCACCAACTTGACGTCATGACGTCATCAACTTGAAATCCGAGCAGTCAATCCAAGATGGCGTCATGTTGTGATCGCATAAAAAAATAAAAAAATGATAATTACTAAAAACATTTTCAATAAAATAATCTTAAAAAAATATAAAATTATTAAAACAATAATAATAATAATATAAAAATATATTCGTAACTGTAGAAAATACATAAACCAGAATGTTTTTGTAATGTTTATACGATTCAGTTACGGATTTTGACAATATCTGGCGGTATTATGTCCTGGAAACATCAATCTATGAGCAAATTATGTCATCAAAAGCTCTTCTTCATGAACTGAACTGTAGTTCAGATAAGAGTATTTGTCCGTCATTGCCTGCGCTTGTATTAGGCTAAAAAAATGAACATTGAAATTTAAATTTTAATCTACTAGACTAAAATTAACAAGTTATTTTCTTTTTTCTCTGGCTCTTCTCTCATTGCGTCACACTCACAGAGGGAGTGATAGATATTTAACAGTAATTTAAATGTAGTCCCGAAGGTCAATGGATAAGACATCTGACTTCGGATCAGATGGTTGAAGGTTCGATTCCCGTCGCGAACGCTTCATTGTAGAAATTATTTCCTATTTTCACAGGAAATTAAAATTATTTTTCAAACACAGAGAAAGTGAGTGGCGTAAGTAAGTTACGGAAATGCGATGCGTACGGACAGATCTGGAAAACTATATAAGAGATTAAATTGTGAAAATATCTGGAAAAACTGGAAAACCTAAAAGCAAAAATAATCAACAGCGAGAACAAGAGGAAAATGAACCCGTGGATAAATGTATCGATTCAGAAAGTATGGATTCTGCAAACCAGTGCTAAATAAATTCAAAACCGGAAGGACCGACTACCTCATATAGGAGTTCGATCAAGTGATAGTGTTTGGATTTAAGCACAAAGAGAATAGTAGCATTTTTTTGAAAAAAGATATAATGAAAATTGTTATTTTGAGAAGTTCTCTAATCAGGAAATTGTTATTGTGTTTATAAACATTTATGTCGTAGTAAAAATGACTGTGTCACTGCCAAAAAGAGTGCTATTTGGGCTGCTTTTTCAGAGAAATGTTCAAATTCACTGAAAAACGTGGACTTAAAAAAGACCGGGATACGTTGGTCTGAAGTGAACTGAAGTGGTCTGGTTGTGAATGAATGGAAATCTATCAGAATTTGGACTAACGGAATGTCTCATTCATCAGAAACACACAGTGCTTTTTAACGATTCTTAATATCTTGTAACTATTGGAATTCACATGGCGTATGATCTTACAAGGTCACTGATGTTGAAATGCTCGGTAACCATGTTCGAAAGAAATGTTCCTCACGATACCAACTTCACGGACTTAAACCTACGAAAAGAAATAATTAAATTTATTGTCACTTTCTTATGATGATGTTGACTTCAAATGTATCGTTGTCGTTGCACCAATCAACTTCTATTGCTGCAGAACTTGAAGGGAAGCCAGTATTGGTTTTATTTCTGTGTTATTCAAAATGAAATAAACAATTGTAAACAAAGTAGAAAGCACGATTTATGAAAAAAATAAAGGCTTTGCTTTTGTTATATCTGTATTTGGGATCCACTGGGTAGATGGGGTAGGGTTGTTACTAATCTGATGGAAGAGTAAATTCTATTCGAAATTAATGTGTTTATAGATTCCATCACGATTTTAATAAACCGGTATAAGGTTCATCTAAAAATATTAATATTGTAAAGTAACACAGAACATCTTTGCAATGCGAACACGAAGGAGCAATCGGCCTCTTAATTACATTCCCCACCCCACCCAATATTAACACATATTGTTTCCTAGCCGTTCCAGCATGGCCGAGCGGTCTAGACGTCGGTCTGCCGTGAGGCCCTTGTGTTGGAACCTGGGTTCGAATCCCGGCGTTGGCATGGATGTTACTTTCTCCTTCGGTGTTTCTCCGTTTCTGCGAGTATTGCATGAGCTGCCTCCTATGGCGAGGGGAAATAATCAAAACTACTGGGTTTCTTAGCCCTTTAAGAATCTGAAATTCCATATATTGTTTAAATTTATAAGTTTTCATTCCTGATATTGGAGTTCATCTCTAGAAAAAAATATTACAAAATTAAAGGAAAATTTACAGTTTAAAGTAGAAGGTTCTAAAAATGAATACCTGAGGTTTCGTGACAGGGTGGGACGAGAGGTGCTATTTCCCTTTCTGTTAGTGAACAACATTCTCAAATTTGAAAAATCACTTTGAGATGATCTTGGACAATCGTGCTTGTCATTTTGTTTGACAGTCCTACCGGTCATGTGCTTATGCTAGTATTCACTAAAAGAACTAAAACTTTAGACAAAAATAGCTGTAACCAGATCTATGTATTTATTAACTTTATATATTTTTAACTAATTGAGTGAGATTTCTGAATATAATTTTCCAGAAAAAATAATTTATTTTCCAATATTAAGACACACAATCCTTTGTCTATTGTCATCAACCGAGATCTTTGATTTGTAATAAAAATTTGAATGAAATTAGTCGACACTTAGTGAAAACTTTAATGTTGGCATTATTTTTACATTGAGAGAGCTAAAAAGTTATTTTAAGATCACGAATCCTTATAAATAATTACTTTTAGAAATATCTTCTTTCAAAAATTTCATGGAACTTTAAAAGAATGCTTGCTTATTTGAAGCCCACAGTCTTCAAGACAAGAATGTTTGTTATCTGAATATTTGAAGACCCGCATGGGTAAAAGCAAATAAGAACATATTTATGAAAAAATCAAAACAAAACCCAAAACAGTTGCTCATCGTGAAGCGTTCACTTATTTTTTAATCTATGTACATGGTCCAGTTTTTGTGGAAAAGCAGTCCAAGGATCTACAATAGAAAACAAATATTTATAGGATAGATATTTCTTTTTAAGTTATGTTAATCAGACAAACTGTTTTTGATTCCAGCTCTTCATCTCTTGTTCTGATGTACACCAAAATCACGACAGTTTCACCCTAATAAATCATATGTCTACCTCTAAAATTTCAGCTTGCTTGGATATATAGTTTTTGAATTGCTGTGATTGTTGTTATTTAAGAACAATATATTTTGGCTGTATTTTTTCCCCCCACGTATCTATTGGTTCTGAATGTATCAAAATCAATTGCGAGGGCTTCCTTCTACCAATCTACTTTCACCTCTAAAATTTGAGCTTTCTAGGATATGTAGTTTTTGAGGTGCCGTCATCACAGACTGAATGTAAAATAGCTTTTTTTTAACTATTATTCCAACTCCTTTTTTTTTCTCCGATGCATGTTAAGGAGGGGGGGGGGTTACAAGATCAGACGATTATATTTAAATTCACAAATAGTAGATTGAAAAAAACCAGGCGGAAAATCAATATGATTTGCATAACATGAGTACATTGAAAAGGGTTCAAAAATGGGATTAAAGAAACTATTTCAATAAAACAAAAACAAAACAAATTTTAAAAAATACAATTTTGTAACTCATTTTATATTGTTTTTTTTTTTATTTATGTTTCCTTCCCCTTTCCCCCATCAATAATGAATGTATTCAACCTCTTTTTTGAATCTCAGATTATTTATTTATATCCGATCCGTCTGCTTATTTGTAATTTGAAAATGGCAATTGGAACTATAATTGCCGTTGTAATCTGTACTACTATTATAAATCTATCGACGAGAACCGAACATTACCGAGAAGAGCCAAACTGTGAATGCCCAGGTCAGCGAGCGAGGTACCATGCCGTATGGCTCAGTCATATTCGGCTCCTTACGCAACAGTTATGCTTCAGCGAACTAATTTTTGTGGATTTGTTTGGCTAATTTAATTGAATAATTCTATGCCTTTCCTATATAATAAGTACTAACCTTAATAAGTAAGTGTACGGTTGACTTAATATATATAAATTTTAGGTTTAAGTTAGGTTTAAAAAATCAATTTGAAGGTAGTTTTTTTAATTAGTTGCTACGATCATGTTATGAATAGATAACAATATATTATAGATGCAATTAATTAAATATATTACTTTATTAATAAAGGCTGGCTAGAGCTGATGATCAAGTAGAATTGTGAAACAGCTGTACTCTAGTCCCCCTCATAAAAATGAATCGAAAAGGCATTTGTTTGTTTTGTTGAGTCTTGTGTTGGGCCTAACAGTCATTTTAAGTTGAATTGACGGCACGTTAAACCCAACTTTTTAGCTTTTAGTATTACTTTATTGTATGTAAAAAATTGTATCTATTAGTATAGTTATAATTAATTAAATTAAGAAAACGTTTCTTCTTTGTTTGTTTAATGGCACTTTTCCATAGTATTATAATGGATTCTGCCAATGTACGTAAACCCCAACGTTTAAACTAATTCGATCGAATCAAAGATTAACTGTTGACAATTATTGCTGGGGGACCACAGTGAAAAGTAAAATTTCAATTAATTCGTCACAAAAACACATCAAATAAAATAATAATGGACATTTTATTTTATTAAATAAGTAACAATCGGGGGCGTGTTGGCCATACGACGAGAACCGAATATTACCGAGAAGGGCCATGCATTTTAATTTCCAGATGGTATTTATAGTTAATGAGATGCACTTTATTTATGTACTCATAATGTTTATGAAACAGACATGTATAATCACAATTTAACGCAGGTGAAACCGTGGAGCACAGCTAGTGTGTTTTATATGAAGGGCCAGTCTTATGTTTACTTGTCTCTTTCTTATATTTCCTTTGATATCACTGAGCTGCAGATACTGGGTGAATCTAACTGAAGAAGAGTAATAATCATGAAACAGGCTGTCGTGGATTCCCGATGTTTTATTTGTTGTGCGTTTTTATCCCCATTTTATTCCTTTTTAAATCAATTTGAACTGATGAAGGCTAATGCCCGCAACTTGTTCGTATTTTGTAATCCGACGCATTTAAATGATACTATTTTAATGAGAGTTTTTTTTCAACTGTGTTTCTATTTGTTACTTATTTATATTTTTTACACAGCTTATTGAGCAATAGCTGTTACCTAATTTTTATTATAAGCATAAGCTAACCAAATTGCGAAGTTACACAAGAAGAGTAGATCAAAACTGCTGCTTTCTATGTTTGATATGAAATGAATATTCTGAAGCTAGGTTTTATAAGATGATAATCAAGAAGTTCCTGAAGAACTTAAAGCCTACTTTCCATAAAATACTATGCCTTCTTCTTTTGAAGTCGTCAAAATCAAATAAACGAAAATCTTATGATATCTGTTGAAGATACATATAGAAATTTTCAATTTCTGAAAAGATTAATTAAATCTCTATTATTTCCTGTAGCTGTTTGAACTTAGATTTGATTACATCAACGCCCTCGAAAACCCTTTTAGGAAAAAAATGAATTAATATTCATTGTTTGACGTCATTAATACGTATCTCATATTTTTCTATGGTATTTTTGTCAATTTGAATTTCTAGATAAAGGCTCACTTGGCACAAAAATTTCAGATATGTAACAGCTAGAGACTGTATTTTTATGTGAAGGATCAAGTTGCAAACAGATTCATCAGTTATTGAAAAGTTCTTAAAGATACAGACACTGATTTGATGAGGACCACTTTCCTACGAAAACAGCAGAAAACATAGTTAGGAACTCTTTATTTTGCAAACTGCTCACTAAAATTTTATAGTACTGTACTCTTGCAATGCATATTATCATATATATAAAATAATAATGCAGAGCATAGTTCTTTTATGCAATTATATAATTTTGAACTCTGGTAATATAGAACAACAGTGAAGTTTTAAACAGTAACTCAGTACTCTACAAAACGTAGGTTTATCTTGAGTGATTGTCGTAGTTTTATCTTAAAGCCAGTGAAAGTACTGGCATAGAATTTCGTTCGCAGTAGTTTGGCCTACTTGTCGCTTAATCCCTCTCCAACCTGACTCTGTGTCAGCGTCTCAAGTGGTATTAGTTGCTCAGTGCAACTAATTATTAAAGGTGTAGCATCGGAACAACTGGCCTTTAATACAAATCCACGTGCACTCAGAACACGACGAAACAAACCCTTTAGTAAGGTAGAGAGTTTATTTTTGAATGCTGATAATAAAGTATTTTCCCTTATTAATTTACAATACAATGTTTCATTTACTATGTCCATAAATTATGTTTTGGTCTGTTGGTGTTTTATAACTAAACAGTACTTAAAACAAACAGATCGATATACAAAATTTGTAATAATATTTTTCTTAATTATAAATACCAAACTATGGAAAATAAATTACTAATAAGAACGAAATACAAAATTTTAAATGCAGAAGAAAAGTATATTTGTAAGATTATTTACAAATATTTAAATATAAAAATATTTATAATATAAAAATATAAATTATATATATATCGCAAACAGTTAAACTAGATGTAATTGGTTAAAAGTTTTTGATGTATCTAAAATTAAAAATAATTTTGGTTT
>JAFIDM010008419.1:52754619-52783857 GCA_023159025.1 Thereuonema tuberculata | reverse complement strand
TTGGTTGAGGGATTACAAATCAGAGGGGACAAATTTAAATGAACAGACGGTTAACAGTTAAATCAATTACCTTTGAAAATAAATAACAAACGGAAAAGAATTACATTTGGCAAAGGGGAAATGAAAAAATATTAGAATACATATAAAATTCAAACAAATTAAAATACATAAAACACAAATATATATCCTTACAGTATCACAGTGTCCGTTGCTTAATGCAAGTGTCACATTCCTTTTCTTTGTTTTTATTATATAATCATAAAAATTTAAATTCTTATTCTATTGTTCCTCAAAATATTGATATTAACCTTATTATCAATAAATTTTATATTCAAACTTACTCCTAACACTTCTTTTAATTCTGTATCTTCTTATTACCTTATTTGCTAGCTAAAATTACTAATTTCCCCTTCTATCTATAAAATAATTATTTTGCTTAACGAAACAGTTACTTTGAAAGTGTCAATACCCTCTAAAATTTCAATTCTTTTAATAATTACAGATCACATCAATAACAATTTTTAATCCTAAAAATATAAGAAAATAATTTAAAGACACAGGAAGAAGCTTTTTCCAAGCCAAAGGAGAACGGGCCAACTTTATGGGAATTTGCCCCACCCTGTATACTGATAAGATATATACCTGTAGAAAGATCTTTTTACATAGAACATATGTTATTATTACGACTCGTCGCAATTATTAGTCCGTTCGGAGTTATATACGTCTAGATATGACGTTTGAATCGTTGATTCTAATCAGTGTGGGTGACAGGGAAGCCAACCACCTACAGCCAAGCAACCCCTCCCCACCGCCTGTAGGACCCACATTCATCAGAATCAATCACTCAAGCGACATATCTAGACGTACATTACTCCGAACGGACTATAATTGAGACAAGTCGTAATGATAAAAAATGTTCTATTGATGGAGAACTTTCCTTACGTATACATCTTATTGCTATACAGGGTGGAGCAGATCTGCCCATTCTCCTTTATTAGTTTATCTTATCGTATATGTGGAAGTATCCCCCGAACTCAAATAAAAACAAAAGAAAAAATGCTATCATTATAAAAGTGATACTTTCTTAATTTCCCCCCAAAAACAACACTGCTATTGTTATTCTTATTAACAAAATATTACCATATTCTGCCATAAAAATTAAAGCAAAACCTCCGCTTCCATACTCAATGTATCCTGACAGTAACTCTGATAATAATCAGATGTTTGAGAGGCGCAAGGGATAGAAAGATACACAAACGGTTTTATTGTTACATTCACATTTTAAACCAAACTTTTATGAAAATATTAAGAAATACTCGTACCTATATGTAATAACAATATCGTAATAACTTATATCAAATAAGTTGTTTTAAACCGTTTATTTGTATTAGTTTCAATTATCACAAAATATTCATACATAAACCAAATGTTTTCAAAATCCTGACTAAATATTGCTTTAACTATACGGCGCATATAGTTAAAATGAAACGGTAATGAATTAAAGAAACATCTACGAAACGTTGCTGATCCAGCATTGTCTTTAATTTGGCATTAAAAATTAGTATTTAAATTCTTAAATATATTTACTCACCACGAACATTAAATTTAATGATTTAATCCAGTGAATTATCAGTTTTATACCTGGAAAATAATTACAAAGCTTAGGAATTTTGTATTTACCTTTTGCATTAATTCTGAGGAGCTTAGGCTTCCAAGAGCCGCGCGCTATACAGGGGTGATCCGTAATTAAACTTGGCCGATTCAGAGCATTCTGTAGCTGTAACCAATAAGCTGGTTGACATAAGAATTTGTATACAGGCTATTTAAAGGATGCGGAAAAGGATTATGCAAAAAAAGTACAAAAAAGTTCGTCTAGGAGGCGCTTTACAGCAAAATACACGAAAAAACAAATAAACAACAAACTAAACAATAATAAAAACAAATACGATCAAAACGCATTTATTCGTTCCGTATGGGACATGTCTGCTATACAGATGTTTAGCGATTTAAGGAATATTGCTCGATGCGCTCCCTATCGTGAAGCTGTAAAATTTGCAAGCGATGAACAATATGTTCAACGGCTGACCTCAACTGATCCCCGTAATGCTTCGCATATGTAACTTAATACGGTCCTTTAAATCTGGCAAAATTGCAACATTTCAATGTCAACCATATTGTTTAAATGGCCCCACAACTAGCAATCACATGGAATCAGATCCGGTGAACATGATGGTCAGGCAATAGGAAATCTAAAAAAAATCATCCGGCGATCGGTGATATGCTGGCGAAAACAATGCTCTCCGTAAGTCCAATATATGGGGGCGATCCATCTTGCGTGAAAGTTGTAGATGCAAGGCATTGTCGCTGTTGTAGTGTATTATGACGAAATTCATGAAGCTTGTCATGATATCTCACTGCCGTCACAGAACATTACACAGGGCCATTAGGAGCAGCTTCTTCGAAGAAGAATAGTCGATGATAAATGTGGAAATGAATCCATTTCACATGGTCACTTTTCTTAGTAGAGTACAGGGGAAGTTTTCATCATCTCCCTTCCCTGTGTTTTTGTTCCTTTCTATCCTCCTCCGTTTAATATCCCGATGAGGAAGCTACTCCTATTTTTCCTCTTATTCTTTTACGTCTGTATATCAACTGTACATAAAATATGAATTCTTTTCGCATTTTATCAAGTCAAAATGGGGCCGCGCGGCTGGCGTTGTCACTAAGACATCGACCTCTCACCTCTTCAGCACCAGAGTTCGGTTCCCATGTGGTTTTGTGATGGTGGACGATCCGCCCTGGGCACGTTTTATCGGGGTTTTCCCATTTCCCCTGCATTTCTCCCACCGTACTTTTTCAGTCTGTCCGCATTTCTGTGGGATAGCACTATAGACCTACAGATCGCGGTGCTTGGCTTCCCTGCCACCACCGTCAATCAATCAAGTTCCAATGGAATTCTCGACGGGATCTCTTGTTTTCTCTTGTCTTCTCGACGGGATCTCCCTTAAAACAACTGATTCATCATAGTTACAGTTTACTTTTAAATGTATGTATGATGTATATTGAAGGCAACCAATTGAAATTAAAATTTTAATTAAAAGAAAATGTAGGAAAAATTATTGGGAAATTTGCAGTTTAAATTATTAAAAGCACATAGATTTTTCATTAATACATCACTATCTGCCAAACTTCTGGTGAAATTCATATTGTATACATATAAATAATTTAAAAAAAAAGTGTTAAATTCAGAGTTACTCATATAAGGTTCCTTATCTTAAAAGGGGTAGTCAATGAGACACAAATTCTACCTTTGTTAGGTTTTCTACGTAGTTACATTGTTTGATTTTTCAATTTACGAATTTTGATCCTGTCCAAAAAGATATATAACTGTCTATTATCAAATCTTGAGAATCTTGACACTATTACGGGTAGCGGATCTTTAAATACTGTAATTTAATCACAATTAGTCAATGTAACAATATAGCTGGTATGAAATTGAGTCACTTGCCGGAATTCTTTGAGCTAATGAAAACGCAAATTATTTACAGTTTAGATACATTGATCTCATATGAGTTTATAACTGAAAAATCTAAACAGAGATGTGGAAATTTAACGTGTGTAAAATTAATGGTGTTGTTTTAAAAAAAGTCCAGACATACAATAATTAAAAAACATATAAACATATTAAAATGTCGACCAGTTTCGGTCGGACCTGCCGACCTTTTTCAAGTGAAAAAAAAACATTTGAAAAAAATGGGCAGATCCGATCGAAACCTGGTCGAGATTTTAATATGTTTATATGTTTTTTAATTATTGGGTGTCTGTCCGTTTTTTAAAACTCTAAAAATCTAAACATTTGTAGACATTAAAATATGTGTCTACATATTCTTTTAAGTATAAAATTTGATGTAGATCAGTGCATTAATCTTTGAGTTATTTATACATAGACCTACTTAGATAATAACATAGAAATAACAACAAAACAGAGTGATACTGTGCGGTTTTGAAAGGCAGAGCTACCCCTGCCGAACGATTTTACTCCGCAGAGGGGTGATACGCTGAGATGGGCACACTTTCCTAAGAAATTCTTTTGGACATTTTCGCTTTTAAGAAAAAAATAACGTGGAGCATTTTTGCAATAGTATTTATTCTTTCCATAATTCTTTCCCGAAAAGCGCAAATAGAACCCAGCTACTAGAAAACTAACACTGATAAAAAAGTAAACATCCCATCTTTGTTTCTCCTCGCCCCTATTTTGAAGAAATCGAAGGAGACCTGACGAATGCGCAAAAGCATTGAAGGCCCTCGTAAACAAAACCGAACAGTAGATACATAATAACACAGAATAATAAATAATAACAATCTAGGGAAACAGTTAAATAATGCCACAGAAATAATAAAAGAATAATACATATAAAATGGCAAGAAATCTAGACCAGGCAGTCCATCTACGACAACTTTTAAAATAATACTTTATTGCAATTTATTGTTGCTGTTCCTGTTTAGTACAATACTATTATATCGTACTGTTTACTGCATTATTTGGAAATTAAGAATGCAATGATGCAATCAACATGCTAATTTTTAAATAATAGTGAGAAATGTGTTTACAGATCAGACATTAGCCATGAAATTTGGCCATAATTTAATTGTTATGAATTCCTTTTGTAACCTTTCCGCTTATTTTCGGAATTTCCAACGGAAAGCACTGAGGAAAGTTTGAAAATGTCATAATGACGCTTTTTTGCCGGATACTTTTTTTGTTCATCCACAGATTATATTCAGAGCGTTTATTTGGTCAAAATAAAAAAAGAATGGATTCAATTGACTAATCAAAATAAAATAATTGAATGTTCCAATTGGCTTCTCTTCTTCCAATTTTGAATGATCATAATTAAAACTAAAAATAATTATTGCATTATTAAATTTTGGTATGAAAGTCTAACCCTGCGACCTCCAACTGAGGTAAATCAATTTGCCCCCTCCCCCCGCAGCTTTTCGAGTTGTAATGGTCTGATCTAGACAGATAAGATATACCGCTAACTACCGAAAGTAGTTCAAGAGTTTTTAGAAAAATTTGAACTTTTCATTAAAATAGGGTTTGAAATAGTGCTTATTACACAGAGTAGATCAAAATTATGTTAATACTTACATGGAATGAAGAAAAAGAAATTTCACGTGCAGAAAATCAATAAGAAATAAAAATCAAATACTGCTTATAAATCAATATTCACGCCGTTGAGTTTATCATCAGGGAATCGGGAACGGCCGTTTCATCCTTTGTATGGACTCATCAGCTCGACCCAACCTCCTCGACGATGATAACCCAGAAAGTAGGGAAAAATAAATGGAAGTCACTTTCGCTCCCAAAAGTTACTCCCGAACAAAATAAACAACGATAAAAAGTAAGTGCTAAAGTACACTCAAAAAACCTTTGGCCTAATGATCATTATGAAAAGAAAAAGAAACCAAACTAAGTAAGCGTAAGTCATGGAAAAGAAATTTAACGTGCAGAAAATCAATTAGAAATAGAAATTAGATACGGTAAATAAACATTCACCTTTGAGTTTATCATCAGAGGAAATCGGGAACGGCCGTTTCGTTCTTTTTGGGATCAGGTTGATGAGTCCCTA
Organism: Thereuonema tuberculata; assembly: GCA_023159025.1. NCBI lineage: Eukaryota > Metazoa > Arthropoda > Chilopoda > Scutigeromorpha > Scutigeridae > Thereuonema > Thereuonema tuberculata. Next base: position 52,778,224 of record JAFIDM010008419.1, on the reverse strand, counting down.
AAAAGGACGAAACGGTCGTTCCCGATTCCCTCTGATGAAAACTTCAAAGGCGAGAATGTTTATTTAAATGCAGTATTTGATTTCTATTTCTTACATGGAATGAACAATTAAATTTTATTTTAAATTTTATTTAATTAATTTTTTAATTTTTAATTACTCAATTTTTGAGTAATTCGTGAGCACGAACGTGCTTCCTCAAAAGCAAATATGAAGTGTGCAGTTACCGTTGCTGGTGTAATTGGACTTACTTTTTTGAAATCCCAACAATGAATTCCTAATCCTGTTTACTTATGATGCAGTCCTCCATAGAACAGATAATACTCTCAAAGTCTGAGTATTTTCGACAGCACGGGGCATCTGCGCATTTTAGTCTTTTTACGACTAAAATCAACTTCGTGAATATTATTCGTGATTTCTTAGATAACACATTTCCACGAAGATGAATGGGAAGATGTGAGCCTTTGCAATGCCTCTACGGCATGATCTGACGCCCTGCGACTTCTGAAAGACGTATAGTGAAAGAGAGAGTGTATAGCACGATATATCAATGAACTCAAGAAAAGAATTACGAATGTGGTAACATCAATTCCCAGAGAATTCAGCGTCAGGGTGTTAATGCTACTTTCAATCATGTTCTATTGTTCTCAATGGAGACCAGGTTGAGACTTTCCATATAAATAAATACGATATTCAATAAATGTTGATTACAATATCTTTTACAACAAATGGGGTTTCCATTTAAGTAATTTTGACATATCCTGTAAAATTGACGGTTGCACGGATTTCCATTAATTTGAATACGTAGCTTAAATTACGATCTTACTGAAAACGTAAGCCCATTTATTTTCCTTTCCATTTTTCCCATCTATCAAAACTGATTCTAAAATCCCTGGCTAAAATGGCTAGACTGATTTTTTTTTTTTTTTCAATTTGGTATGATGTATATCTATGGTCCAACTTAAAATTTGAGCCTGATCATTTTTTTCTCTGCCCCTGTACTCGAAATGGGACCGCCTTACCTAGCACTAAGTACTCAATTTCCACTCCGCAATGGAAAACTGATGGTATATCTAGTCTTTATAACAGAAGTGTGTCATATTTAAGCTAATAACAACATTACAATTACATCTCGTATGCTATGTGTTGTTACATTCTTTATTGTATAGAGCAGTGGTCGGCAACCTTTTGTTGTAAAAGGGCCAAATATGTTATGTGGGGATTACTGCGGGCCGCACTTCGGCCAAAAAAATAAATCTTATTTTAACAACCAAAAAAAACAAAACGGAAAATCTTATTTTACAACCAAAAAAAAAAACAAACGGAAAATCTTAATTTAACAACCAAAAAAAAAAAAAAAAGGAAAAACTTAAATTAACCAACAAAAACAAAAAAAAAGAAAATTCTTAATTAACAACCAAAAAAAAAAAAACGGAAATTATTAATTAACAAAAAAAAAAAAAAAAAAACGGAAAATCTTAATTTAACAAGCAAAAATAAAAAAAAAAAAAATCTTCCAACACGCCCCGCGGGCCGCACCAAAACGCTTCATGGGCCGCGGGTTGCCGACCGCTGGTATAGAGCACTGCTTAGAAATTCAATTGTATAAAAATAACTTATAAAATAAAGGGTGAGACCAAGTTGTTTACTAAAAGATATCCTAGTATAGCTGTTTTACGCTAATATGGATCATCAGCTAGAAGCAGTCATCAGTAAACAACCAGGTCTCGGTGAAACAGCTGTACTAGGATGTTATTTAGTAAACAACTTGGTCTCACCTTTCATTAATATCTACTTGCGCAATCTGATTTTTTATGCGCTAAAATATTCATAGCAACCGTGGAATCACGGTCACATGAATTTTCTCGCCAGTTATCCTTTTGACGAGTTTTTTTTTTTTATTGTTTATTTTAGCTTTTCAGGTTCTACATTGATTCCAATGATACAACATAAAAGTTTTCATATTTATAAGTAGTCAGTATGAGTAAAGTACTTATAATTATATGAGGACGGTACTTGTAATAATACTTATTATTATTGTAGAAGAATTGGGTTGAACCAATACTTCATTCGGGTAATTCGATTGAATTTTCGGTTCAATCCAATTATAAAATAAATAAGGAACAATATTAAAAATTAAATATTTAAAATTAAATATGAAATGTAGAAATTTAACGTGTATGAAATTAATGGTATTTTTTTTTGTTTTTTTTAAAAAGGCAAGACATACAATTAAAAAACATAAAAACCTATTAAAATCTCGACCAGGTTTCGATCGACTGTACCGATCTTTTTCAAGTGTAAAAGTCACTTGAAAAAGATCGGGAGGTCCGATCGAAACCTGGTCGAGATTTTAATGTGTTTTTATGTTTTTTAAGTATTGTGTGTCTGGCTTTTTTTTTTTAATATTATACCATTAAATATTAAAATATTACAATGTCAAAACAATTAAGTTGATTAATTGCAGTTCTCCATAATAATTAAAGAAAAACGAGATAAATTTTAAATACATTGCTGCTTCTTTTTCTTTTTTATCTGATATTTTACATAATACTAAAAATACTTTTCCTTTTTGTAATGGTTAAATTTTCGTAGTTTATGATTTTTTTATTATTTTTTGTTGGTTGTTTTTGGATAACTCTATCTTCTCATATCTTATCTGTTCTCCATACATAAGCTGAAAATCTGTCTTAGATGGACATTTTTTTTCCGCCCTCTGTGTGTTTTTTTTTCTCTTTATCGACCACTGCTTCTCCCGACAGAGACTGTGAAGAATCTTCGGACGGCCTTAAAACATTCGGAAGGGGCGAGGGGAGAGAAGCAAGCGCGACTTATCAGGTGACACGCTTCACCTGAGATTGCAGGAGTGAACACTGCATTTCCATTTATTTTTGCCGCCTCAGAAGAGGAACGAAGAGTGGGAGAAGCGAGACCCATGTTTTGGATGGGTTTTAAAAGAGTCCGTAACAACCCATGCAATCACCAAGACAAGCGGAAAAAGAAATAATTCTTTGGAATTGAAAGAGTAGGGATTGAAAGGAGTAGACTCTCATAGAATTACATTAAAAGGTAATCTATAGCAAGAATTCTTAAGAAAACTCAAGAGGATTTTGAAAACTCAACATTGTCTTGCAGCCGTACAAGATGGCGCATGAATCATTCTTCTCTTCATTCAGTTAATTCTATTATTTTTTACTGTTCATCCCCATCCTTTTTATTAATATTTTAGATTCCATCTTACGTAATCAAGTAAGATTGCTACAATGATACTTTTCTGAACCTAAATAAATTCCAACGAACATTTGTGTCTAGAATTTTAGACATCGTGGTATTAATAGCGTTTTACCATTTCTGGTGCAGCATTGTCTTTGTCGCGTTTCGCAAAAAAAAAATCCGATAATCAATAAAGTTTCTCTTTGAATTTTGGCAAATGAAAGCTTGATATACTTGCTGTTTTTCAAAAAAAAAAAAAAAATCATCTGGCAGTCAAACAAATTGTAGACGATTTTGTTCAAATTGCTGTAAGAATTATTCGATGCCTTAAGATTTAAGAGGACTGAACAAAAATAATCAACGGGTTTTGTGCGATCAGATTGGTTAAAATTTAGGCCAAACGCACAAATATTTTAAAAAGTTTTTTTTTTTTTTTTTTTTTTTTTTTTTTCTAAAAAAATACAAAAAGAAAAGAGACACAACGTTTCGACTTCCCTGCATGTCCTTGGTCGTTGTTTCTTTTCTTTTGGTATTTTTTTTTTTTAACTTTTTTAAAATATTTATGCGTTTGGCCTAAATTTTAACCATTCTTAATGAATTTACGCACGTTAAATAATTGTAAATAGAGTTGATCTATAACTGTACAACAAGTTTTTGATTCTCTTTCACGCATGTTTCGAAACTCCATTGAGCTACAAGAACTTAAATTATCTTTAAGTTAAATAAGAATTTTGGGAGTAATCTTTGATGCTATCCTCTGTTATTAAAATAAACGAACGCATTTCCTCCATAGACAATAACATTATACAGTTTATTGTTTAAATTCGCATAAATATCATTGTATTTTCAGGTCATTACATTGGCTTAGCATAGGAATCTCGAAAGGTTCTTGCAACAAAAAAGAAATTATTATGGTAACCTTACCTTCAAGGCTTCAACAATTTTAGATTTAGCAAAGTTCATTGTTAGCTATCAGAGAAGCAGTTAGAATGTATATCAGCTAAATATCAGCATTCCTTAAATCGGTACTTTCTTTTTTCCTATAAAAATCCACAATTCTAATTTTATTAAAAAAATCAATAAGCGACCACATTATATTTAAAAAAATTTCAGCTCCCAATAGCAAAAAGTTTTGAATTATTTGTTTAAGGATTTAGAAAAATAAATAGATAAATATAGTATTTATATTTAAACATTTTAATTTTTTTTACGACTTTTGAGTTCTGTTCTTCATTCACGTTGAACAATGTTACTGTGTTAGACCACAACTATAAGAAGTTCCGGAAAAAACTTTTCAGAGTCTGGTTTCAGATTTTTTTTTTTTTACTTTTATTTTTTAAATTAGAAAAACTATATAGGATAAGTATTTATAAATTATCATAATCGTCAAACAGAAACAACTGGCCTTCAAGTTTTGTGTTAATGAGAATTGAATTAAATCCAAATTACTTTAATTCCACTATTAGAACCATCTATCCGTTCATTTTATATTAGATCAATAATCCTTGTACTTATAAACCAGAAGAATATAACTTATGTAAGAGATAATTACATATGAATCCAATCCTATTTAACGATTTAACAAGCGTTATCTGGTTGTTAGTAATTATTTATAAATTTTGAGGATTGAATTTTTTTTATAAAAAGTTGTAATGAAAAACTACTTGATCCAAATTGTACCAACATATACGCATATTTATTTCATGAATTTTCGCCTTCGGACAGAAAACGATATACACAAATTATATTTTTAAATTACAACGAACAGATTGTATATCTACACTATAGTATGACGAACGTTAATCGAAAACCCTATAATAATTACTACAGTAATAAGCAAAATTATTAACACAATAGCTATTAATAATATGTGTGGCTATTGTTGTAGACAATATAGTATAATTCACTATAAGGACATTATTTTAAGTGCTATGTTCAACGTGCTATGTGAAGTTAATTTAACTCCTTTATATCGATTCATAAGTGCAGCCGCACACTTATTATTAATAACTATTTAATAAAATTTATTAAAATCATCACTACTTTAGAATTACTTATCCTAGGCAGCAGGAAGTTAATTATATGATTAAGTTATGCAAAAGTTTTTTTCAGTCCCTCTCCTTAATAACTTTATTTCTACTTTTTTTTTGAGAAACAGAACAGCTGGGACTTAACGGAAAGTTTGGAATAATAATGACTGGTTTTTTATTATTATTACGTACAGAAATTGAGAATTGATTTTAAATCTTTGTTTAGCCTCCCCAGTGTGATGGCGCTTTTGTACAGTGTAGAACTTGCACACTTGCTTGTTGTTATCCTCGAATCTTTTAGGCTTCAGGCTCCTAACTGTTTAGTTCTAGCATAGCCTTGTGGCCAAGTAGTGCCTTCAACGAGAAGGATGTGCTGCAAATGGATTCGAATCCCGGCGCCTGCATCGATGTTTGAAAAAAAAAAATACCTTTCCGTGTTTCTCTGCTTCTTCATTGTTTCTTTCAGGTCTGAAGCCATTCCGTAAGGGCTTCCTGAGGAAGGCAATAGGAAACCACCTCAGTATCTGCTCCATGGATCTACTAAGGGTTCGCTGTGATGAAATTCTAGCGATCTATAGGACTCGGACTTCCGAATTCGGAAATCACACTAATCATCATCCTCTACAAAGTGAAAGTATTTGCACGCCTGGTCCACCGGGTTGGGGAAGCTCCCGGGTTTCGTGACAAGCGGATCTAAGTTGAAATCAGATGATCAGGCAGACGCTCGCCCGCCTTTAATTAGTATTCATTCCACACAGGTGTGAATGGACCTTCGTCTGCAGGAGAATTCAATGAAGAAAAAATTGAACCTAGCTTTTCCATCCCGCAGACAAGCGCCTCATCAGCCGGATAGAAACATTGAAGTTATTAGATATTATCAGGCCAATTCATCAGAAACATAAAAAAATTAAGTAATTTGGATAATTTGGATAATAGTAATTTGGTTAGTCTACACTGAAACGCAGTATTTAAGGAAGTTGCTCTTTTCAATGTTACTCATATAGACATTGATTTTACGTTTGTTTTCAGGACTAAAAAAAAACAAAGATAAAAAGGAAACTTTAAGGAAAGTGTGCATTAAGTTCTATAATGATTTTAAATTACATTCCACTTCATTTTATTTATTTATATTATAGTTCATTTATGTGTTCATAGAATATTAATAAAGCTAATATTTGTTGTTGTTCTGAATTAATTTGAACACCAGACCTGGAACATTAAAATAAACGACGGCAATATTATAGCAACTAAATTCATAGATGGATTCATGCATATCACATTTCACTTTGTATCACATTTCACTAAGCATGGATTAAGCACATACACATAGCATTACACAGCAGTTCACTTGAACATCCTAGCTTAATAGTGATCATCGTAAATGTTATCATTACTTACATTCCATATTTATTACTGTATTCTGATTTGTGCCTGTATTTGGAATACAAAAGTAAACATGGTTGCTATGGATAGGTTCCAAACTTGATTCTCACTGTACCAGGAATTGAAATTAGCACATACCAGTGGCGTTGAAAACTCCGCATCATTTACCGCCTTATTGTTTACGATATTACCCATTTCATTATTACACGAAATTGTCATGTAAACAATAAGATTTCACATTCACATTAAATTATTAATAGACTTACTATGAACAATTCTTATAGACGAGGCGTGTCTAACATGTTCAGTGAATGTTCGAATATTTCGCATGCAAAAACTGCGGAAAGGTCGATCATGCGCACGAACAGCCAGGGACATGTCTAGACGCGACTCCTAGTATGGAGTAAGCGTAGCCGAAAGCGTGGTGACGCAGCAGTCATTCGAACGTCTGTGAGAGAGGTGGTGTATGTTCTAAGAAGATTCACTGTATCAGGTAGCCCCTTTGGACATTGGAGTTGTAGGTTCCAATGATCTGCGACTATCGCGGCGAAGTTGTTAATCCGACATCTTCCTGCCTTTAATTACGAAAAAGGAATCTAGTCCGTATTTTACAGAAGGCTAGGTGAACCCTAGTATCTATTGGGGTTAGAGACATCTGACGAAAAGTTTCCGACCACCTCCGGGAAATCGAACTCAATTTTTCAAGCCCTCAGCCGACCGCCCACTGGACGACCCTTTAATGCAGTGGTTGACAACCTTTTGATGTAAGAGGGCCAAATATGTTATGTGGGGATTACTGCTGGCCGCACTTGGGCCAAATCTTATTTTAACAACCAAAAAAAAAAAAATCTTCCAACACGCCTCGCGGGCCGCGGGTTGCCGACCGCTGCTTTAATGCATCTTTCACTATCACTAATTATTTTGCGTTTCAATCTCAGTAATCGTAATCTCCATGATAAGCTGATAATAAATTTCTATTAGAAACCTTACACCATTAGTAGTACAAGATAATATAGAATTTTATATATTTAAGAAACCATGTTGTCACGAATTGATAAAATAATTTTATTTATTATTATTTCTTTCAACACTCAAACGACCTTTCAGGACTCGATATTGTCCACTTGAAAAAAAAGGTCTCATAATAAGGAGTCCTGAAACGTCGTGTGAGTGTTAATTTTATTTATTTTAATATCTAAGAATTTGTTGAATTTGTTTAAATTGATCTCGTACTGGAGAAGACCAATATTGATCTCATCTTTTTTAAGGCCAAAACAGATCATCACGCGACTCTTTTGTTAAAGTGGTACTAAAGTAAATAGATACTTTTCTAAAGCCGCTGAGAGCTGAATACAGTAGATCATCGATTATCCGATTATCAATCAACCGAAACATCGGTTAACCGAAGGCGTTTCAGTAGACAAAAATTTAAACAATTAATTTGCGAATTACTTAATTTCTTTCCGAGTGATAGGTCTGATGATGGGATATAGTTCCCGAAACGCGTAACGACAAAAACAACGCAACGAAGTCACAGGACGGATTTAAAATAAGGTAATTTATTATCTAAATCGTGACTTGGACCATCATTAGCAGTGTTTAAAATACAATATAAGGTTTTGTGTTTAATATTGTATTCAATATTTTCGTAAATGATCGGCTATCCGAAATATCAGTTATCCGAACACCCCCCGTGCGGCATTGCTTCGGATAATCGATGCTCTTAAAACATACTTAAAATGTAAACTATTTACTGTCTCTTTGAGTTCTACTTCCATATCTCATTACACGGGTGTTTGAAAGATTTGTTGTTGGCATAAATTTTGCCAATCTTAGTAAATTTTGCCATTTTTAATAAATTTTCTTGCGAATACTGTAATAACAAATTACATTCATCAAATATTTTATTATTTGAATTTATTTCGTAATAAAAAGACTATTTTTTAGTAATGTAGCTTAATATTAAGTCACATCAAAAATCCAAAATTACTATTTTAAATTGGAAATTAAATTAACATTTGAATCCATTTTTGCATGTGTTCACCGTATAGTCCGTAATCATCACCTAAATAAACAACTAATGTTCCACAAATAAGCAAAAAAAACAGGAACATTAAAAATAATAATAAGTACAGATTAATTCCATATGCAGTAGTTCATTTTATTGCCACTAGATGGCAGCTAATTCCATTCTCAAAGAAGAGAAGGCCACAGCCAGTATTACGAAAAAAATTTTCTCTTGCAAGCAAACAAAATTAAACGAGCAATTTTGTTGCTGCATCATTAATTATTTTGATTGCTAATAATAATCTAATGGCTGTACTCAAAATACAAATCCTTAATAATATTTGCCATTTATTTAAGAAGCAATTCAGTATTTTCACAATGATCCCTTAATAATACGATTGCTACTTTTTTTTCTCGAAAATTCGCACGATTTAGCTCAGGAAAAATAACATTGAGTTTATATTTAATCACAATATAATTACCTACGCTTAATTTGTCGTTAATCACAAATTATTACGATATAAGTTTAATTTCCCAGTTCCGTTAGTTCGACCAAAAGCCACCAGAGGGAGATATCAGACGGAGTTGAGAGTTGTGCTTTTCTGCACAGCAAATCTGCGCTGAGGAAAAGACAACTCGACCGAGCTAAGCTGTTCCATTTTTTTTCTTCTAAATACGTCCATGGCACGACATTAAGAATTGTTTCCCGTATTTCTTATACAAACTTGTAAAATTTAAACGTTGAGTGGAAACTATCTGTGACTATATACGCATAATTACGTTGTTACCTTATACATATTACAAATGCTTAAATTTTTGTAGTTTACCAATTCATTTCAGATTTTTTTTTCAGACCCTGGTGGCTACGAAAGATAATGACGTATGCTTTTTTTCTGTTAGGTAGATCAATAATAAATAATGCTAAGTAAAATTCACATTACGGCTGTCACAATGATGTAGAAAGCTTTCCTCAACGCCATTGTTATACATCTAACTGTGAAATTAATATTTTGTGTTTTATTATTATTTTATTGTCTGCAGTATAAATAAAATAGTTCCTCTAATAAGTTAAGCTTCAAAAATAAAATTTTAAAAAATAAAATGTATTGAAAATATCTATTTCTACATTTTCAAGAAATCATCACTGTTTCTAAGTTTTTATGGATTTTTTTCCCCACAGCAAAATTCTTTCTTCATTTTTTTCTTTCCTACTCAAGTAGGAAACTCTCTTATTTCAAACTCCCTTATTTACTCCCTTAATTTACTTTTTAAGAAATTTATTTAGGTTTTAAATTACAATTGTGTGGTTTTGAGTGAAATTGACTATTTTGAAGGTGAACTCATTGTTTTGTCCATTTACTGTGTTTACAATTTTATGTTTAATATTTTATGATTCCACAGTTATTAAGTCACCTTTTAGTTAAAATTACTAGGCTTTAATCAAAATAATTAATTAAATGCTGTATTACTAAGTTTGTATAATGTAAGAGTACATTAGTCTATATATATTACTATACATAAATACAGTTCGCTTGCTGTCTTGCTGATCATTCAAAAATTAGCAAAGTAATTTTCATATTTTATGACCCTTCCATTATTACGTATCTAATTTCAGTGTCTGTTAATGCTATTAAATATATAATTTGCCTTTGTGCTTCATTTTTTAAACATATTTATGTACTTCTTAACTCTTCTAACCAGCCGTGGCGACCAGTGCGCCAGTACCTGGGTTCGAATCCCGGCAGTGGCATGGCTGTTTCTTTCTTCTTCTGTGTTTCGTCCAACGCTGTTCAAGGGGTCACAGTGGTGACCTATGTCAGCGGATTCTTCTCACAAATATATATATATATATAACTCTTCTAATTTTTCTTTAATCTACGAAGAAATTCAATGATAACTAAAAAATTAAAAGAAAACGTCATTTCTGTAACTGACTGCAAACTCTAGTTACAGAAAACATGTTATTGAAGCAATGTCATGGAAGACGTCGAATAAATTTTCTTCCGACTTTTTTATTTCGTTTATTAATCCTCTTATTGAATGTGCGAACTTTAATTTTATTACAATTAGGTGTTTACAGACAACTTAATTATTTCGGATTTAATTATTTTTTATAGTAAAGAAAAAATGAAAATGCTTACTATTTGTAACAACTAAAATCCCCCCAACACCCAAGTTGAGGTTAAAAAAATTTTATAATACCTTAAAAAAATTCACATATAAATGACCGGTTTTGAATCTGTAACGATTCATTGACTCATCACTCATCAATGAATCGTGACAGATTCGAAACCGGTCGTTTTTAATGTAAATTTTTTTTAATGTGTTATAAAATGTTTTAATGCTCAACTTGTGTGTGGGCGATTTTAGTCATTAGAATTATTTGCACATGTTAAAATTCAATTTATAAATATCCATGCTGTCTTTAATGATTGTCACTCGTCAAAGCCTCGTCATAGAGGCGAAACCGGTCGTGTCCTGATTTTTTTAATGTGTTTAAATGTTTTTTTTAAAAAATCAGTCAAACGTTTTGGCGTTTTATTTTAATTTTATTAAAATTCAATTTACTTTTTGTATTTATCAGATATTACAATTTAAAAAAAAAGACTTTTGATTTGAACTATTTTCATGACTTAAAAAAAATACTCAGCTAGATTCTTTAAAATCTTGAAGTTCGATTCCAATTCTTTCTGCTTGTTTTCTGTGACTGCTACTTTAGACATGAAAGGATGTTGAAATTATTGTAATAAATAAAACCCTTCGATCGCTGACTTGCAAAACTTATTTTCAAGGATGATTGCTACCCTCATATCCTTTTTTGAATCAAGAACTAAGATTTTAGCATCAAATTTAAGCCCATCTTCACAAATCAAAGAGTCAATATCCTTTTATCTTATTCAGAATTGATGGAGAACTGTAGATCAACGATAAATTTGAGCCAGAATAACTTCTTTGTACCAGAATGATGAACAAGCTTCTAACAAGCAGTTTCCCATCATCATCTGTTTTTTTCAAGTTTTTCATAGACACCTTGATGTAGATAAATGATGACATCACAACCGAAGCTTACTTATCTTATATTTCTCTGTTAGCGTGGCAAAGCCAATTCCAATCGTTGGAATAAGGTAGATACTTGTTTGGATGGAAGAAAGTACTGCTCATATAGCCCAAATAGTCATAAATTCCTATATTGATTAAGTTCAACTGAATCCAATTAAGTGTCTGCAAGAACTAATATTAATATTATTTGGAAAAACACTCCGATAGAGAGATAAAGATTAGTTCCAGAAGTCTAAAGGCCCTCTCCTCTCCTGTCGTATGACGGTCGTTAAGCAAGCAGTGAATTTTATCAAAAAAAAAAATTGTAAATTAGGATTAAATAATCGTTCTCACTGTGGAATTTGATCACAAAGTAACAATAAAAATATATATAAAAAAAACCTCTAATGGAGGAAATGAAAAGGAAATTTATCGTGAATAATGATAAGGGAATGTTTTTATTTTCTGTACAGTAGTTTCTTAAGTAAACTTAAGAACATTTTACTTTTTCATCGTATGCCTTTTGAGTTTGCTTGAGTAGCCCTGGCTGAAGAGAGCCAACTAAGCTCGAAACAGCTGTCCCAGGGTCTCAGCTTGACTCAAAAGGCATCCCATTAACATAGCTCATGATTTGTTTCCCTTTCCTTTTATATGGTTGTTGCTTTTTTAATTTTTTAATTTTATTTATTTATTTATTTATTTATTTATTTTTTGTTGTTTTGTGGTGAGGGGATAGTTACCCAAAGATTTGAAATCCACATTTTGTTCTTGTTTTTATTTTCTTTTCTTTAGTTTCTAAAGAATATCTTAAGAACATTGCATATCAAATTGCAATACGAAGATAAATGACAGAAAACAAACATACACACTATATAATTTCGTACTTTTTCTTGCTTCCAGAAAGCAATAAAAGCTATCAAAAAATTTTTGAATCCCCATTTAGAGTGGCTTTCAACTCCTTCGCTTATTCCTAATATTATGAAATGCTGCTCAGTGGTAAAGTTATCTTATTTTGTAGACATCAATTTTTTTGTAGACATTTTACAATTGCTTTTTGAATATTAATAATATGTATAATACGCTTGCTCGTATTCCTTGTTATGCATTCATTAGTTACCCATTTGCGATGTCGCCATCTATTGATTATAGAACTGTTCTAATAGCCGTTTTACATTTACCATTTCATTCGCCATAACCTCGCCGTAATGGTCGCCATCACCTCACCACAAATGGCGAGGACATTGCGATAGATAGCCCGTGCTCTATTTTTGGAGTGATGGCGCCATCTGGAGATGGCGCAATGTCACACCAACGCTCCTCGTGGCGAATTGTAGAACTTGAAGTCCAATCGATTTGTATCTATTTATTCGAAATTACCGATTACAAAAATGATTTTCACGATCGGAGGACATCTTTTCCTTATATTTTCGTCGATGCTTTCAGAAAACGTTACATTAGTAATCAAAATCATTACAGAATTTCGACTTGAAAATTTGAATGGACGAGCGATTGAAATCTCGAAAACATATCGTGGGATGGTCGAGATTTAACGAGAACTATCGAAACTGAAAACAAAGAAATACAAAACAATGAAAAATTAATATTTAAATGAATATTTCCTATTTTAATTAATTAAAAACATTCTTTCATCTCTTCAATGCATTGAATACATGATTTTCATATTAATCAATGCAATGTTTTTCGTAAATACACCGTAGACATGATGACAACTGAGTAGTGTAAATTTTCCGTGTGATGGAAGGCGATATGGTAAGTGAAAAACAGTACAATAATTCACTGGCCATCTACCCTGACATGGCCTGCGTTATGGCTTGCATTATGGCGAGTGAAATGGTAAATGTAAACCGGCTATAAGGAAATCGAAATCTTCAGCAACAATCACTCCATGGAAACTAGTTGCATTACTAATGAAACGTTGTGGAAAACTAAACTTCATGATCGTCTTCTCATCCTGTCCTCTTGCATTTTGGGACTGGTCATTAAGTATTTTTAATCTCTCGATTTACAACTTCCATTAATATCAGTTCGATGGAAACCAAGTAGTTTCATTGTGGAAAAGGACAAACGGACTGACGGACAAACAAATATATAAAATATTTACAAAAACAAATTCTTGTCACAATTTCTGTCAAGTCTTCAATAGTTATTTCGAATGAGCAAGAGAGGACATCAGCTGAAACTAAGTTTTAAGGCGATCGAATGAGCTCGATCTAGCAGTACTTTGATTTTTATGATAATATAAATATTTTAATTTAAATGACAGAAATAATCTTATACCGTTGACATTATTCTAAAGACTGATTTTCTAAAATGCTGATTTTTATAACTTTCTGAATCCTTTTCAATAACGAACTGATAATTACAAATGTCTTCATAGAATAAGAATATCTCAAGTAGTAACAATTAATCAACAAAATCACAAATTGGGTTTATTAACATAAAATATGAAAATTGATATAAATAACACTAACATCTTTGATCAGTTATCTTTTTATTTCTTTCAGTTTCTCTGTAAGATAATTTATATATAATTTACTAAACCTTAATGTTAATTTTAACGGATAATTATTCACTAACAACAGATTAACATCTTCCTGGATCTGTAAGTTTCTGGATCTGGAATTTGAAGATTTGAAGCAATTTTTGACGCTCTGAACAAAGTGTTATAAATTACCGATCTTTTGTATATAAGAGGACGGCAAGACTGACAGTCAAGTGAACGACCAAGTCAAGTAAACATTGGTTTGTTTGTTTTTTTAATTTTAAATTTAATTGACCATTATTTAAATAGAATATGAAATATCCAAAACATTTTACATATTATTCTGTTCATATTCTTTTGTAAATGAAACTCTCTTCATCTGGTAAATATATGTATAAATTGATCTATATACTCTTCCTTTGCTATTATAAAAATATCTACCATAACGATGTACCATATAATATAATGTGGAATTTGTGGAATTACCTGATTTTTCAGATGTTGCATAAAAATATTCGCTACTCTTGGGCTTGTTGGTGACCTCCTCAGCTTTGTTCAACCAAAAATCTGTTTAAATAATTTATCATTGAAACTAAACGCCATTGGTTAATTATTCTTCAATTTAAACTAACATTTACTTACTTCATTCCTCTTCACTCCTTAAAGGTGCATAGGACTTCGATCACACCTCTCCATCGAGTTCGATTTTTAACATCAATTTTGATTTGGTTTGTTAATATATTTTTAAATCCTTCTGTAGTGATCGTTTCCAAGTTTCTTTGGGTCTTTCTTTCTTTCTTTTCCCTTGTGAGTTCCAGTCCAAAGCTTGTTCAGTTACGATTTTGTCATCTTTTCTCAATATATGTCCCAACCATTTCCATGTTCTTTCTTTAATTTGTTGTATAATTGGTTTTTGGTTTGCATTTTACCAGAGTTTTATGTTGCTAATTCTTTTTGGCCATCGTATTCCAATCATTCTTCTTAAACAATTCTTTAGGAAGACTTGGACTTTTATTACTCGCTTTTATTTAGCATCCACGTTTTGGATCCACTTATTTGTCCTCCAAATGAGAGACGGCCGCCCTGTTTTTGTAAGATCTGCGCATGTATGATCGATTAGTCTGGTCAGGCACTTCCGTCTGATTTTATGACAGGACGCCGCCATTACGGTAATCGCTTGTTACTTTGCAAAAGAGCATTGTATCTATAAATAATATATATTTATTTATTTATATAAATACTTATTGTTAGCAAATGGTATTGAAATAACGCTAAATAGTCGAGAGAAGTTTTAATTTGGCGTTATCAACATGTCTTTCTCAGTGAAAACAGACGCCATCGTCCATTGTGACAGGAAAACATAATTGATCAGCTACCGGAAGGGCTGCGCAGTTCAAACTTCCGCCGGCCAACTTTCATTTGGAGGACAATAGAAAGATAGATTTTACATTGGTGTTAAAAATTCTAATTTTAATATTATTAGAAAGATTTTTGGTTTTCCACATTTTCTTCAATTTGTTAAATACAGTCTAAGCATTCTTCCTTCACTCGATATCTTCTGTTCCTCCACTTGTTGAAACTGTGGATCCAAGGTATACAAATTCTTCTTTTTTTTCTTCTGTCACTTCATTATTTATAAATATTTGTTGATTTTGCTTTGCATTTATTTTAAGGATATTCTTAAAATATTTATTTCTTTATATTTATTCTCTTCTTTATTTTCAGTCCTCAATTTTTTGCTTCTTCAACAAGTTTATTTGTTTTTTCTTGCATGTATTTTTGTTTAAGTGAAAGCAAACAAATGTCATCTGCATTGAATGTGTGACGTCAGTTTGCGCTACAAGGGTGTTTCACGAAGCCTGGGGGGGGGGGGGTTAGCCTGTGTTCAATCCTCCCCAATTTATCCGGGCTTGGGACCGGCCTATATTTTATTGTGAATGGTTGTCCACTCACTCCCTCTGTATGGCTGGGTTAAACTTCAACATTTATATTAACATAAATATAAAATTTTCTTCGATCAACTGAGTAGCTTGATTTTTAATACATCACAGTCTACTAGCACACGTTCTTTCATTGTGGATGCATAAAAACTAAGTTCTCGAGATTTATGTAGCGATGTACAATTTCTTATTTTGTTTTCTTTATTTATTTTAATATACATCTGCTTCTTTTCTGGCAAAGATTAACTACAAGCATCGATTTCGTACTTCAAGTACAGAAACCATTCTTCAGGGAAAAACAATTTAAGGTCCTGACTCAGTCAATTCAGGCGACTGCAAACCTTTTATTTCTTTTATATATTTCATTCACAAATGCATCTAAAATTCTGAAAATTTAAATATGAACTTGTGAAGCATGTGGGATTTATATTTTATTATTTTTAATTTTCAAAATATTCTGTAATTAATTAAATTAAAATTCAAAAACATTCAATCTTAGGAGGATTTTCCGAGGTATTACTCACTATTTTCAACCTAAAAAACTTGACAAAAACCTGAAATGATAAAAAATTTGTAAAATAGTGACTTGAATTTAAAATATTTATTATTAGTGCAATTTTAATTTCTAAAAAAAATAAAAAGTGTTTTTTAAAATTGTTTGAGTTTAATTTTTTTGTTTTACGTGCTATCAAATAATTACAATAAAAAACGTTTTCATTAAAAGGCTTTCTAAATATCATGCAAATTTATTTGATGCTGTTGGTTTCCAAAAATAAATTTGTTCGAAGCATTTTTTTTATAGAAACAGACTTAATAGAATTAACAATTTTTGAATTTTAATTTAATTAATTACAGAATATCTGGAACATTAAAAACAAGAAAATCGAAATCCCAGATGCTTCACAAGATCATATTTAAATTTTCAGAATTTTAGGTGCATTGGTAAAAGAAATATATCAAAGAAATGTATAAAAGAAATATATCAAAGAAATGTGAAAAAGAAATATATCAAAGAAATGTATAAAAGAAATATACCAAAGAAATGTATAAAAGGTTTGCAGTCGCCTGCATTTGCTTGAGTCAGGATTCCTTCAATAAAAACCTACAAGGATTTTACAGCAGCATTTGTAGAATTCAACCTTTCAAAATAAACAAAGAATCATCGTCACACCAGGTTTTTCCTTCACTCTGAAAAATTTCAGAAGAAGGCGTATCTGTATGGTACTCACCAATAACTGTTATCTTCTTCTTGCCACTTTTTATTAAAACATAAATCTTCTAAAGTTTATTTTTTAGGTATTTACAAACTGAAACAGCACAATTTCAAAATAACTTCATAAATTTTTTGTCAAGCTCAGTTTAATTTTGGAATTACTTTTAGCTGTTTAGAATGAAAAGTTAGCGCGAAAAGAACTTGTAGGTTTGTCATTTCATTTATATTTATGTCCTCATTGTTTGTAAGTTGCTTAGTTGTTAGTTTGTGACTGCATTGACGCGTAAGCTTTTAGTCCTATGTTTGTACAGTTAAGCGAACTCTAAATTTATTTTATTAAATATTAATGCGTTTTACAGTCCTTTTATCTTCCACTGAAGCACAAACAAACCTCCCTGGTATTTAGGGAATTAAAATAAATGCTGCTTAAACTATTGCGTTGCAGATTTAACGGTTAAATGCGCATTCAATCACTTTTCATTACTAGAGCATTAAAACTCATTGGACATTTAAAATTCAAATAAACCGAAGAGATCTGTGTATTATTTATCTGATATCTTTTAAAAGAAGTATGAAACTTAAAGAATACGTTCAGCTATCCAACGCTTAGTGAAGGCTGAGTATGTGTCATTCAGATTGATTTTGAAGTTTGGGAAGCCAAGATAATCGTATTCACTTATTCAGTTGGACATACAAATAATCATAGTACAAGTAGAAATTTAACGTGTGAAAAACTTTTTATTAAAAAGTAAAAAAAAAAAAGTAACACAAGTAATTAAAAACAGATCAATAACATTAAAAATCAATTAATTTCGCTGGCACTTGCACAGCTTCTTCAAGGATCATGAAGAAGCTGCGCAACTACCAGCGAAATTGATTGGTTCCATATTGTTCATCTCTTTTTAATATGTGTTACTATTTTTACTTTTTAATGAAGATTAGTATTAAGTTTTAAGAGGGCTAGAGATGAATACAAATGTACTTATGTTTTACATTGGACCGTAACTAAACAACGTATGATTTTTTATGAAAATCTGGTCAGCCGTTTTAGTGTGATGTGCGAACAAAGCAATAGAGAAACAAATAAGAAAATTGTTCAACTGAAAAATCTCAATTATCCATAACTGAATAAAACAAATTAAAAATCTCATAATAAAACATAATAAAAATAAATAGTACAACTGTTAAAAGCACATAGGTTTATATATAAAGTTAAAAAATTACAAAAAATGTATAATTACATGATTTTGCGGTGCTCAGGAAGCTTTTCGAGTGCTTTTAAAGCCCTCTTTTTCAACTGTCATCCTCCGAAACGACGAGAGAGAGCAAGGAGGATGACAGTTGAAAAAGAGGTCTGCAAAAGCACTCGAAAAGCTTCCTGAGCACCGTAAAATCATGTAATTATATAATTTTTGTAATTTTTTAACTTTATATATAAACCTATGTGCTTTTAACAGTTGTACTATTTATTTTTATTATGATTTATAATTAAGCACGGTAAAGTTCTTACTTATTCATAATAAAACAAATTAAAAAGATGATGATCACAAAAAAAGCGTAGTCAATTGCCTTCATTAAGGATACTAAAAATACAGAAATTGCTCAACAATTGATTAGGTATCGTAGTCTCCTGGACAGTACTCTTTTTATTTAGATTAAAAAGATTTCAGAATGAATGAAAAGTATTTGTGAACAAACGCAGGAATTTAAGCTGTATATTCAACTAAAACAAAACTTCTTTGTTATTCTATACAAAATACATCAGTAAATAAACTTTTAATATACAAACCAAATATTTATAAATGTTTTTTTAAATAGAAATATAAATCATCTTTACATTTCTTGGCGCAGCTTAGCCTTAGATGCTTTTCCGACATTAAAACTCAACTAACAGATAAAAATGAGTTGTTTGTAGAAAGTTATGCGAAAGTTTCAACAGATAGACTACAAAATTGCTACAAAAATGACCTATTTACTGTAGTAAAGAAAACCCAAATTCGTTAGATATGGCTTAAAAAACTGGATATTTTAGAATACAGGCATTAATTCTTAAATTAGTGAACGCTTCAAAATGCATTGAATTCTAGCATTTTCATAAATTGCTAGATGATTTCTGTAGTAATTTGATTTCAATTTAATAGGTTTTTTTTGTGCTTGATTTGCTGCATAGACATCTCTACAAATGGTTGTTAATCTAAAATATCTAAATAAGTTAAAGGGACAAATGAAATTTCACGTAAATAATATATTTTTGCCTACAGTGAGACTTCCAGGGGAACTTTTACAATCTTTTTAATTTTTTTTCTTTTTCATGCCTTTTTTCTCTTACATTTTACTCCTGAAGCTTTGGATCTTTAAAGTATATCTTCTGAATCTAGATAATTCTTTTACTGTACGTATTATCTTTATATAATAAAGATAATTCTTTTACTGTATTTATATTACATTTATTATATAAGCCGTTTTGGCATGGTCTTGTGCGCTTGGTGGTAGTCTTTTACGAGGCAGATGCATCGGAACCTGGGTTCAAATTCAGACGTAGGAATGGCTTTCTTTCCTGTGTTTGTCTGCTCCTTCGTCTGTCTCTTCTTTCGCTGTCTATGGCATCTGTGGGTTCACCCACTAACGTGGGTTTTGGCGACAGGAAAGGCATCCGGCCGTATAGTGGGGTGGGAGAGTTGAAAATTATGCCTACATATTTCAAATCTGGCAACCAATGTGCCCCTGTGGAATCAGATAGTACATGGGTAGACGAGTCTAAAAAGCCCGGGACACAAATTTTTCTGGCCCTCTAGCGGATTTGGCAGCTCATGAACCGGAAGTAAAGTGTTTAGCACTAATTCGGAAAATGTATATATGATTCTGGTTAAACTAAGCCTCCTAGAGCAAAATATACATAAGTATGACCCCCCAAATGTGGCTATAAAACCTTCATTTCAGTGTTAAAATCAGTGATTTGAGGCACACTTAAGGCTTAAATGTAACGTAAGTTTAAAACATAAATACAAGAATGAGAAAGAAACTAATTTACAATACAATATTATTCCAGTTTAATATCCAAAATCAATAATATCCTATATGTAGTCAAATACACTAATATCGAAATACACTAATATAATGTCGGCCACAATACCGAAATATAATATCTTGCTGTCTTATACAATAACATCCAAATGATTGAAATTCAGTTTTGATTACCAATCACTGTCGGAGCACTGTCCTTCCCATATACAAAGTTTGGTACATCGTAGTCTCAATTTAACACATTTACAAGATGTGCATCGCTTGTGGCATGTACAGTGTTTTGACACTTCTGGAATTGTTGTCCACACAGGTCGGTATGATCCTCCCGTAGTTTCTAACCATCTTCAGTTGCTTGGCGAAGGTATTGTGTATTTTGCATCGAGGCTGTTGTTCCAAATTCTTGCTTGGAGAGTAGCTCGTTTGATGTGTTGTATTAAAGCATCTGCTGTAGGAGATATATTTTCGATTGCTCGATTCTTTCTTGTAAATAACACTCGTCTGCAATCATTGATGCTCTGAAGATCTGATGCTTGATCATAAAGTAGAATAACAAATCGCTGCAACAGATCATGACATTCATCATCAATATCAGAGGTGCCTATACAGAGCTGATGCCACACACAATCAATTTCATGAAATGACATCCAGACCTTCCAAGCTGTCTTCTTGCCAATGCCACAAAATGTCGAAACTGTATCGCAACCAGTTACAGCATGAAAGGTCAACAAATTTCTGCAAATTCCCGGTGAGAGTTTTGCACAAATCTCATGAATTGGAATAAATTTCCTGTATTTCCCACAACCATCCTTAATCCATAGTTCTGCAATATCTTGTATTTGTGAGAATAGTTATATTGAAACAACCACTACATCCGAGTCCACAGTTCGTGTTAAAATGTGAGTAATGTCCACTTTCTACTGCATGCTTAACATGGAGAAGTAGGCGGTCATCAGCTTCTTCGTGTTAGGAGGGAGAAATGCTAGCTACATCCATAGTTGTTGACGTGAAGACCCGGTCATCATAAGTACAGACAACATGTTTTCCTGGCTACTCATTTCCCACCATTTTCTTAGCTAGCAAGTGGAACAATTGTGTCTTGTTTCCGTTAACACACAACAATTGCTTAAATTGCTTTGGAATTGCAGTAGAGACTGCGACTTTAATAGTTATGGCACTTCCTCTTGATTCTCGGGTATCTGCCTTCAAACTGTTTCTATTATATCTGTCGAATATATATCTAGTCGTGAAGTATTCTTCAGTTGATTATTGCAGTATGGTTTGAAAACATTTTCATAGTATCCTGAAAACGTTTTGGCAATACCAGGATTCAGCATGTGGATTGCGGCTGCTCCATCAAATATTTTAGCAGTTATATTTGGTTGGCTGTTATTAAAGCTAATGTCATATTTTGTTTGAATGCAGTCTATAATATCACACTTGTTGGTTGTTTTCGGAGTTTGCCATCATCTGAAATAGATGGTGGATACATTTGATTTTCATGGGAAAAGAAATCATCAATGTTCCCATCCCGTGCTTCAGATGAGACATCCATTCTGCAGAACAAGTTGCAGTCTTTACGCAAGTTAGTAATCTTGGACTTTGCCTTATCGGTTTTTCTTGTTGTAGTCTTGAAGATGTGAATATTGCTCCGAGGAATAATTTCATGAATTGAATTTCGAACTTTATCGAGACGGAACATGACATATTCATCATACTGTTTAAGACCTACAGTAAATGCTTCCGTAACACACTTGACAGCTTCGACACTTGGAATTATTTTGCTGCTCCCTATTGTCACCAAATCAGTTTCTTGGAACGGATTTCCTTCTGAACAAGACGTTAATCATTTCTTTGGCATGGGCCAAGAACCTTTTCTGAAATGCATGCTTTGCGCCCCCGATATTGTCATCTTTTAAATTTGATTTCTCTTCAAATTCCTCAATTAAGTAACTGATCCTAGGACCTGCTACCATCCACTTAAGCCAAGCATTTTCACTATCAAGGAATACGATAGCTATCAAGGATTCCGATAGCTCCACCTTCACCCTTTATCACTTTGTTATTGTGTTCATGAAGCTGATTGTCATATATTGCATTAAATAGTGTATCAGTTTTGGTGCTCGTAAACTTGCCACGAAGAAATTTAGCATGTATATCAGGTTTTCTGGAAGGTCCTGTAGAGTGCATACAAATACTGGCAACCAAAAAGAATAGTGGACTGCGTCCAATGCAAATGTCCACGAACATAACTGAGTCAAAGTATGCACGAACATTGTAAAGTTAGATGTAAGAATACTCAATACAAGTTGGACTAAAAGGGACTCAAGTTCGATGACTTATTCCAGTATTGGAACTGAGGACATTTATATGTTTTCCGCAAAATCCACAGTTCAATGCCTTGGTCACTGATGTTGGAATCTGTTTCACATGCTTTGTTGAATGCTTGTACCTGTAGATAATGCAAGGCAGTTAAAGTAATTTTATGTGCATAGCGACATCACATGCGACGATGTGAGACAGAATTCTGCAACACTAGAACTTGCAAAACCGGCGGTTGTTACTAATTCAGTCCATCCACTCCAAGTTAACCACTTGCCAAGTAAATTAATGACCATCATTTCGATATGAAGGCCACCCATCATGAATATCATGCGATCCTCGCCATACTTGTCAAGAAATTTCCATTGTACTTGCTTCCTAATAGCATATACTTCTTCTTCTTCTTCCTAGCGTTAGTCCCGCGCTATGGCAGGGTCCGCTTTTCGGCACATCCGTCTCCATTTGGCTCGATCCAAGGCGTCTTGGGGGGGCAACATTCACCCGTTTCATGTCTTCTTTAAGACTGTCCATCCATCCTAATAGCATATACAGGTCACATATAATCACGGGTGTTTGATTTCCATTTATTTTGCTGTTGCCATTACTGTGATATCCATCATATGACGTACCATTGCTGGTGTCGCAATGTCGTCATTTAGAAGTGGAAGCAATGACGCTCTACACCTAATTTTTCTTATACCAGATTC
Organism: Thereuonema tuberculata; assembly: GCA_023159025.1. Classification (NCBI taxonomy): domain Eukaryota; kingdom Metazoa; phylum Arthropoda; class Chilopoda; order Scutigeromorpha; family Scutigeridae; genus Thereuonema; species Thereuonema tuberculata. The sequence goes on along the minus strand of JAFIDM010008419.1, from coordinate 52,754,849 downwards.
ATTTTTTGCATGAAAAGCAGCAAACGATACTCTAGGCACTTCCTCTATTCCTTGTATGTCTTGAATATGCAATTTCTCCAGGACAGAGTTTAGCCAAGAATATAAAACTTTCCTAGGGGTGAAGGCAGGATAATGGTTAGTATACTGTGGATTGACAGTTGGCAAAGGTGGGTCACTTGCAACTTCACCAGTTGCAGCCATATTTGGGGGGGGGGGGGGTCATGTATGTA
>JAFIDM010008419.1:52730695-52743510 GCA_023159025.1 Thereuonema tuberculata | reverse complement strand
CGTGCTCACGAATTACTCGTGGATTTAAAATAAAATTTAAATGTTCATTCCATGTAGGAAATAGAAATCAAATACTGCATTTAAATAAACATTCTCGCCTTTGAGGTTTTCATCAGAGGGAATCGGGAACGGCCGTTTCGGCCTTTTTAGGGTTTCATCAACCCGATCCCAAAAAGGAGGAAACGGCCGTTCCCGATTCCCTCTGATGATAAACTCAAAGGTGAATGTTTATTTTATATACCATATGTAATTTCTATTTCTAATTGATTGTCTGCACGTTAAACTTCTTATCCATGACTTACGCTTACTTGGTTTGGTTTCTTTTTCTTTTCATAATGATCATTAGGCCAAAGGTTTTTTGCGTGTACTTTAGCACTTACTTTTTATCGTTGTTTATTTTGTTCGGGAGTAACTTTTGGGAGCGAAAGTGACTTCCATTTATTTTTCCCTACTTTCTGGGTTTCATCGTCGAGGAGGGTGGGTCGGGCTGATGAGTCCCTACAAAGGATGAAACGGCCGTTCCCGATTCCTTGATGATAAAATCAAAGGCGTGAATATTTATTTATAAGCAGTATTTGATTTTTATTTCTTATTGATTTTCTGCACGTTAAACTTCTTTTTCTTCATTCCAGGTAAGTATTAACATAATTTTGATCTACTCTGTATAATTAAATAAGCACTATTTCAAACCCTATTTTAATGAAAAGTTCAAATTTTATAGTCTAAAACTCTGAACTACTTTCGGTAGTTAGCGGTATATATCTTACCTGTCTAAATCAGGCCATCACAACTCAAAAAGCTGCGGGGGGAGGGGGGCAAATTGATTTAAGAAACTCAGTTGGGGGCGCAAATTTTCAAAATTTAATAAAGCAATGATTATTTTTAGCTTTAATTATGATCATTCAAAATCGAAAGAAAGAGAAGCCAATTGGAATATTCAATTAGATTAATTTGATTAGCCAATTGAGTCCATTCTTTTCTTATTTTGACCAAATAAACACTCTGAATATAATCTGGTGGATGAACATAGAAACGTCCGACAGAAAAGCGTCATTAGAATATTTTTATTAAAAGAACTCGTAAATAACATTTTCAAATTTCCCTCAGTGCTTTCCGTTGGAAATTCCCAAAATAAGGGGAAAGTTTACAAAAGGAATTCATAGCCATAATTTACGGCTGAAGTCTGATCTCCCTTTAACACATTTCTCACTATTGTTTAAAAATTAGCATGTTGATTGTAACATTGGATTCTTAATTTCCAAATATTGCAGTAAACAGTACGATAATAATATTGTACTAAACAGTATCAACAACAATAAATTCTAATAAAATATTTCTAAAACTTGTCGTAGATCGCCTAGTGATTTCTTATGGACTGCCTGGTCTAGATTTCTTGCCGTTATATATGTATTATTCTGTTATTATTTCTGTGGCATTACTTAACTATTTCCCAAGATTATTATTACGTATTATTCTGTGTTACTATGTATGTATTATTTTGTGTTTATTATTATTATTTTTATGTTATTATATATCATTCTGTTTTGTTATTATTTCTATGTTATTATTATCTTTCATTCTGTTTTGTTGTTATTTCTACGTTATTATGTATCTCAGTAGGTCTACGTCTAAACAACTCAAAGTATAATGCACTGATCTACATCAAATTTTATACTAAAAAGAATAGGTAGACAAATATCTTAGTGCCTACATATGTTTAGATTTACGAGTTACAAACTCATATGAGATCAATGTATCTAAAGTGTAAATAATCTGCGTTTTCATTAGCTCAAAAACTTCCGGCAAGTGACCAGTCTCAATTTCATATCAGTTATATTGTTATATTGACTAATTGTGATTAAATTACAGTTCTTACAGATCCGATACCCTGTTATATCAATCACAAAATTTCGTTTAATGCTTAATAGTGTGTTTATTCTCAAGATTTGATAATAGACATTTGTATGTATTTTTGGACAGGGTCAAAATTTGTAAGTTGAGAAATCACACAATGTAACTACATAGAAAACCTAACAAAGGTAGAATTTATATCTCATTGATTCCTTTCAAGATAAGGAACCTTATATGAGTAACTCTGAATTTACCACTTTTTTTTAAGTTATTTATATGTATTCAAAATATGAATATCACCAGAAGTTTGGAAGATAGTGCTGTATTAAGTGCTTTTAATAATTTAAATTGCAAATTTCCCTATAATTTTTCCTACATTTTCTTTTAATTAAAATTTCAATTTCAGTTGTTGCCTTCAATATACACTATACAGACATTAAAAAAAAAAAACTGAAACTATGATGACTCAGTTGTTTTAAGGGAGATCCCGTCGAGAAGACAAGAGGGCGTTATGGATTTAGGCAATTCCATTGTTACTTGATTTGATTGATTGTGGGGAATGTGGGTGGCAGGGAAGCCAATAACCGCGACGTGTAGGTCTATTGTGCTAGCCCACAGAAATGAGGACAGACTGAGTAAGTATGGTGGGAGACGTGCAGGGGAAACTGGGGAACCCCGAGAAAACGTGACCACCATCGTCCGTCCACTATCACGAAACCCACATACGAACAGAACCCCGGTACTCTTGAAGAAATAAACAAGTCCTCATATTTTTAAGTCCCAATGGATACGTCTCCAACACACCTCTCCCTTACTGCCGTTTTGGTTCTGTCTTTTCAAGGCATCATGGCACATCACGTCACCAGTAAGTCATCAATGTCACGTCGCATTTTAATTTTATTCTGTTGGACTTATAAATATGAGGATTTGTTTTATTTCTTTAGCCTGAAGGCTTCAATTTGTGTAGGTGGATAATTCTATAGATTAAAAATATCAAAATATTATTTTGGAATAATAGCTAAATTCTAAACGATCTGAAATATGAATGAAAGAGTCTATAAAATGTAAGCAGCCGAATTATCCTGTACTACGTTATACTCTAAATTAATTGCAAAAGATACAACTCATAGAATTACTTCATTTAGATCATTTATTTATAAAACATAAAACCTAAAATCTGGGACACTTAGATTGTCCTTTTTAATTGACGGTAGGCAGTGATTTGTCAACTTTAAAGTGAAATACAGTCATCAATTTATTAGTAACTATAGAAATCCCAACATAAACGAAATGTCTTGCTGTATGTCTTTTTACAAGTATTCTGCTATTAAAAAACACCCTTAATAGAGACCGTAAAAGTAAAAAGTAATCAGAAAGTTGGCCCCATTCAAAAAATGCTAATATCTTCACAATTTAGTATTCATTTGAATCCGATAATTTATATTGTTATGTTCCAATATATTATGACCAAATCGAGTTCTTTGACTTACATTTTGATCGCAATTATACATTGTCTATTCAGAGCACCAATAAGCGGAATGATACCAAAATTTGTGTACAGATTATTCAAAGGATGCGGAAAAGGAATAAATAAAAATAGTTCAAAAAAGTTCCCTTAGGGGGCGCTTTACAGCAAAATACACAAAGAAAAGCAAAGAACTTATGCCCCGGACCAATGTCTGCACAAGCTGTGAGGGACATGATACGTTGATTTCAGAAAACTAGATCGTTCAAATTGACAGAGGACTTCTTCACTGAAGAAGTTGCTGAAGATATCAGTCAAATGTTGAAGAAACAGTCAGTCATGTTTCTGGCGCCAGTAGCGCACGTGCAACGTCACGGTATTTAAACATATCGTACGGCACAATTGGAAGGTGCTGCCACGCATAGTGAATTTTTATCTATAAAAGATCAGCCCCAACCTGCTTGCTGCTGACAAGGACCATCGATTCACCTTTACATTGACTGCTCTTGCCAGAATGGAAGTTGATGTGTCGTGGCCACAGAACTTCCTGTGGAGCGGCGACGCACATTTTTATCTTATTGGAACCGTTAAAACCCATCATTTGAGCCATGGAAAATTCACGTCTTTTTCAGGAATCTGTACTCTCCTAAAGTGACCATTTGGTATGGATTCATTTCCACGTTTATCATCGACTATTCTTCTTCGAAGAAGTTGCTCGTAATGGCCCTCGGACAATGTTCTGTGACGGCAGTGAGATATCCTGACAAGCTCCAGAATTTCGTCATAACCCCACTACAACAGCGACAATGCCTTGCGTCCACAACTTTAATCCAAGATGGCGCCCCCCATATATTGGACTTACCAGAGCATTGTTTTCGCCAGCCTACCACCGATCGCCGGATGATTTTTTTAGATTTTCTATTGCCTGACCATCATGTTCACCGGATCTGAATCCATGTGATTGCTGGTTGTGGGGCCATTTAAACATGGTTAACATTGAAATGTTGCAATTTTGTCAGATTTAAAGAACCCTATTAAGTTATATGTGCAAAGCATTACGGGGATCAGTTCATCGCTTGCAAATTTTATAATTTCACGAAACAGAACGCATGGAGCAAGATTCCTTATATCGCTAAACGTCAGACATATAGCAGACATATCCCGTATGGAACGAATAAATGCGTTTTGATCTTATTTTTGTTGATTATTGTTTATTTTGTTGTTTATTTGTTTTTTCGTGTATTTTGCTGTAAAGCGCCTCCTAGAGGAACTTTTTTGAACTTTTTTTGCATAATCCTTTTCCGCATCCTTTAAATAGCCTGTATACAAATTCTGATGTCAAGCAGCTTATTGGTTACTGTTGTGGAATGAATAGAAGAGGGGGAGTGAATTAATTATAATTTGATCCAACCTCTAGTGTGTTTAGGAACTTAATCTCAGTCCTTGATCAGGGTGATTGAACGTTACCTGTTTACCGGGATCTGCTGGGCATATAAAAATAAGACTTTCTTGCTTCTTCTTCTAATGAATCTTAGATGTATCCTGATAGAATGAACCTAAACGCTTAACTTCTCAAAACAGAAAATCTAAAACTGCTTCGAAGGAAATTACTTAAATCCCCTGTGTATTTAACTTTGTTAGCAGAGCAAATAAAAACATTTAAGTATGATGTCAAAACAATAACAATTTATTCACATAACGAAAATTAGTTCCTTTACATATATATTCTTTAGCTGTGATTCTTATCCCTTTAATAGCACTTGTATGATAACAACATAAATATTAACTAAATAGTCCTTGCGTTAATATTTGCTTTATTAAGAGTTCATTTACACATAGTCTTTCTCTTTAATTCAACACTTTACTTTAAACATTCTTTAAAACGTTTTCGTAAAGCTAAGTTGAATAACTAGGGTTCACTTTAAACCTTAAACTGTATCTTTAACTTTAGCATAAAGTCTTTGAAAGTAATTCGTTTATTCCTATGACGAATCTTTACTTTAAATCAACAAGTCTTTACTCTTTGTTAATGAATATTCTTTTATCATTAAATGCAGTTCCTAACGACTTGATTAAATCTTTATTAATAATAATCTTTATCACCTTGATAGTTCCTTAAACTTTACTGACAGTAAATACTTGATAAATCTTTAATCTTTGACTTTAATTACTTGACTAATCTTTTATCAAACGTCTTTAGTTCTTGGATTAATCTTTATCTTCTTTATCATTTCGATTAATCTTTAACTCCATTAAAGATCTTCACGACTAGACTTTTAGTTCCTCGCAAAATATCGTTCCCTAGTATTAATTGGAAAATAAATAGACTTACATTATTTTCATCCTAGAAATTCTTCCGGGTTTGGAACGTCCTTCGTTAAACCTAATCTACTTATGTGTCGCGTTACCTAGCGACGCGACGGTGAAAAAACTCCTGAAAATATCGAAAAGTAGAATTAGTTCTTTTGGCCTTTGAAAGACTGAATATCCTATTTCAGACTTTAATAAACTCATCGCAATTATTCGATGTACAAATCCTTGTTCCTTTATCGAATAAAATGCGGCATTTCCATCGTTGGTCTCTAAACATTTTAGAACTAGCGGCCTTCCAAACGTCTAATCGTGGCGAGATCGGAACATCTTCTCAGCAATGGTGGAGACCATACAATCACTCGACTCTCTTCTGAGCGTTATTCTTCCTTTGTTGCATTAACAATCGGTTCGGGATCAGGAAGCTTTTACCTTATGCTATTGATCTTCAATTGTTGTAAAAGCAGGATTCCTTTGATGTAAGTATTCCTTTGTGATAATTGCTCCTTTTAAATCTTATTTACACAACAGTTACAGCTACAGAGTGCTCTGAATCGGCCAAGTTTAATTACGGATCACCCTGTATAATGTGCGGCTCGTGGAAGCCTAAGCTCCTCAGAATTAATGCAAAAGGTAAATACAAAATTCCTAAGCTTTGTAATTATTTTCCAGGTATAAAACTGAGAATTCACTGGATTAAATCATTAAATTTAATGTTCGTGGTGAGTAAATATATTTAAGAATTTAAATACTAATTTTTAATGCCAGATTAAAGACATTTTGGATCAGCAACGTTTCGTAGATGTTTCCTTAATTCATTACTGTTTCATTTTAACTATATGCTCCGTATAGTTATAGCAATATTTAGTCAGGATTTTGAAAACATTTAGTTTATGTATGAATATTTTGTGATGATTGAAAGTAATACAAATAAACGGTTTAAAAACTACTTATTTGATATAAGTTATTACGATATTGTTATTACATATAGGTACGAGTATTTCTTAATATTTTCATAAAAGTTTGGTATAAAATGTGAATGTAACAATAAAAACGTAAAATTTCTTTCTATCCCTTGCGCATCTCAAACATCTAAAGATCATTATCAGAGTTAGTGTCAGGATACATTGAGTATGGAAGCGGAGGTTTTGCTTTAATTTTTATGGCACAGTAAGGTAATATTTTGTTAATAAGAATAACAATAGCAGTGTTGTTTTTTTTTCGGGGGGGGGGAATTAAGAAAGTATCATATTTATAATGATAGCATTTTTTCTTTTGTTTTTATTTGAGTTCGGGGGATACTTCCACTTATATGATAAGATAAACCAAAAAAGGAGAATAGGCAGATCTGCCCCCCTCCTTATTTAGCGATAAGATATATAGGTAAGGAAAGATCTCCATCAATTGAACATATATTATTATTACAACTTGTCTCAATTATTAGTCCGTGCGGAGTTATTTACGGCTAGATATGACGTTTGAGTCATTGATTCTGATGAGTGTGGGTCCTACAGGTGGAGGGAGGGCTTGGCTATTGGTGGTTGGCTTCCCTTTCACCCACACTCATTAGAATCAATTACTCAAACGTCATATCTGGACGAATATAACTCCGAACGGACTAATAATTGCGACGAGTCGTAATAATAACATGTGTTCTATGTAAGGAGATCTTTCTGTAAGTATATATCTTATCAGTATACAGGGTGTTTGCCGTTCTCCTTTGGCTTGGAAAAAGCTTCTTCTTGTGTCTTTAAGTTATTTTCTTATATTTTTAGGACTAAAAATTATTATTGATGTGATCTGTAATTATTAAAAGAATTGAAATTTTATAAGATATTGACACTTTCAAAGTGACTGTTTCGTTAAGCAAAATAATTATTTTATAGATAGAAGGGGAGTTTTATGAAATTAGTAATTTTAACTAGCAAATAAGGTAATAAGAAGATACAGAATTAAAAGAAGTGTTAGGAGTAAGTTTGAATATAAAATTTATTGATAATAAGGTTAATATCAATATTTTGAGGAACAATAGAATAAGAATTTAATTTTTTATGATTATATAATAAAAACAAAGAGGATAGACAAGGAATGTGACACTTGCGTTAAGCAACGGACACCTGTGATACTATAAGGATATATATTTGTGTTGTATGTATTTTAATTTGTATGAATTTTATATGAATTCCAATATTTTTTCATTTCCCCTTTGCCAAATGTAATTCTTTTCCGTTTTTTATTTATTTTCAAAGGTAATTGATTTAACTGTTAACCATCTGTTCATTTAAATTTGTCCCCTCTGATTTGTAATCCCTCAACCAATCAATTGCTCATCTTTTGTTAAATTTAAATTACTCCAATCATCATTTACTCTTGTTTTTGTGATTGTCTATTTAAACCCGTTTTTGTTAAGGAAATCAGAGATCTTGTTTTGTCACTATTAAGTAGTTGTCTTAACTATATCTGAACTTTAGCCGCCATTTTGCTCTCCCGTCACATCCCGTAAACAGAAAAACGTCTATTATCCGTGATTGGGGAATGCTAGAGCCAGGTTAATTAAAAACTATGATTAATCCAAATTCTATTTTTTTGGGTTAAATACATAAAAATATATAAAAACCTAAGCTAAACATTCTTGTGCAGTAGGAAATTACGATACTGAACACAATACAATACTATTTAATTATGATTCAATTATAATTAAACAGTAAAATATGTAGTAATGATTTCTGTTAATTTACGAGAATTAAAAAACAAACAACTAAATTTGTTTGTACTGTATTCGACATTATTGAGCCTCATATAAGCGTTTTCTATATATATATATAGCCGGACAGTGATATGAAATTTGAAAATGCCGTTACAAAGATCAAATCACTGTTTCTATGGTGATAAAACATAATGAATTACATAAGTAAATGTAGAATAAAGTAGCCAATTGTTAAACAATTATCCCTTCTTACGTCTTAATCTTTACTTCGTTTGATATATATTTTTCTTGTCTTCACCTTCAATGCTGTAGTCAGAGTATGCCTAAGTTCCTTTCGCGTCTTTTCATATCAATAAAAAAAAAATACATTATTTAATCTCGACTCCATCGAAGAACTCAGTTAAAAAACTTATTACGGGGTCAACCTGACATTCTTTGGGGGCTGTTTTAATAATTTATTACAAAGATTGATTGCTATGTTTAAAGTTAGCAATTAATCTAAAACTGAACAGACAAGATGCCGGATAATCTTAGAAATCTGCAGCGAACTTCAATCCACGAAATAAAACAAACTGAAGCTGTTGTTGTAGGCCTAGTGCAACGCATTGAATTTCATGATGTCATTTTTTTTTATTTCTTTTTCTTCCTCGGCTTCTATTTCTAAGCCACAGATGCGATAAAAAAACATTTCAATTGGAAGCCATCTAATCGTCACTTCAATAAAATGTCAGACAGGAAACACGCAACTCCACCTGGTGAGGTGGGACTGAACCCTGAGGGAGATCCGATGGCAAATGGGGCAGATGAGAAAATGCAGAAGCTTCGTTTTATTTCCGAATCCGTTTATATGCATTAAACAGCGCGGAGTTTTTCTCTCCCCTTCTTTTATGAAGGCGGGGCGATATTGAAATCTATACGGGATTTTCGTGGGCGTTAGTGTTTTGGGACCGTACACACAAAACAGGATTTTCTTGGCTTTTTTTTTTCTTTTTCGTTTCAGTAAGTGCGCCGTTAAATGAAAGCGGAGCGCCTTAGGTTAGAATAGACTGGATCGACGGGATATTGTTAATGCTTCTCTCTTTCCTGCAAAGGTTGAATGCCTTCCCCACAGGGAAACATGAACTTGAAGATGCTTTATATTCGAAGGGATGTATTCATTATCAACCTTTTCCTCTATCCGTTTCTTCTGTTTTCACAAGAACTGTAATTTTAACTTTAATTTTTTACATCAGCTTTTTTTCTGTGAGAAACGGTTAAAATTTTGTAAAATTAAAGATACAATAATAATAAAAAAACAAGAAAAGAGTTGGATAACTGCTATTGCATTGCTATCAATTCAATGTACAATAGCGTATTATTCAGATTGTAACTTCGTTGTACGACATCAGATGGCGCTAATTCCCTGTACAACTGTGTTTACTTAAATTAAATCGTAAATTTAACGTGCTGTGAATAATATTAAGGAATCAAAACAAGTCAGCACCTGCTTAAAAAACGGAAATTGCCTTTCTGTTTCAACTGTGGGGAGGATTGGGGAGGCGGGGTTGGGCTGATGAGTCCGTAGCAGGACGAAACGGCCGTTCCCAACTCCTTCCCATAGTTGAAACGGAAAGGCAATTTCCGCTTTCTAAGCAGGTGCTGACTTGTTTTGATTCTTTAACTGTGTTTACTTCTTTTTTGTTTATTTTTCTTTCTAATTGAAAATTGAGGCTCATCAATTCAGATGTGTATGTGCACCTATCTCTTCTAAATTTTTGCACAACTGGATTGGTCTTTCTGCAACTTTGTATGTGAGGGCTGGAATGATAGAAATTTTATCATATATTTAAAGTCTTTTACTAATGGGTTCTTTTCGAGTAATTAGCGCTCGAAGGCGACAAAAATTCCCCACAGAAAAGCAATGGAATCCAACAAAGGGTCTGTATCCTATTTGTGTTAATACCTCATTGTCTAAATCCATCAATGTTACATCCTTTTCCATTGCGGGCAAGTTTGATACAATTAACCTGAAACCGATGTAGCAGCATAAGGAAATAAGTAAACGCAATCTTTTCTTTTTTGCCATTTACATTATAACCTATGACATTCTATTTATATAATAAAACATTACACCATTTTAAATCTTCTTCCTTCAATATTCTGGTAATATATCTGGCGATATTTCGCGAAATTATATCATTTTGCTTTTTCAAGCCTTTCTCTTCAAAATAACTTCGAGTTTATCTCAACATTATTGAGTTTCCTTTTCATTTTTTCAGTTTTCTAATAATAAAGGGATTACTTTATGGAAAAGGAAACTCAATAATGTTGAGATAAACTGAAGTTATTTTGAAGAGAAAGGCTTGAAAAAGCGAAATGATATAATTTCGCGAAATATCGTCAGAATATTACCAGAATATTGAAGGAAGAAGATTTAAAATGGTGTAATGCCATTTACATTACTTTAAAAGATAATTAAAGAAAACACATTTTAAAAGAAATAAGCTTTAAGTTTCTCGAACGTTTTGCATATTTACTAAATTATTGCATGTTAAGTTTTCATTGAATCTTCAGATCATATCTTTAGTACTTAGTTGCTGATATTCAGTGAGAATAATTCAGGAATCTTATCTTAGTTATATTTTCATTTTTTCTTTGATTAAGTTTTGTTTAATGTTGTCCCAAGATACTACCCAAATCGAAATTTATATTTCCCTTCCAATAGAAATGCACTTTTGGCTTTCTGTGAAGAGTGTTAGTGTTCGAGATGAATCAGACAAAGACAACGTTCTGAAATGATTTCAAAGTTTACAAAATAACAATAGTGGCAGCTATTGATTCTCGCGAAGAAGGCCGGAAGCTTCTACTACATATATATTTAATGTGTTTCTACATTTTTGAATCATTGTAGACGTATTTCATGTTGTTTGATACATTTATCACATCGATATGCACTTAGCACAACGTTAAAACTTTCTCCACTGTCACGTGATCAATATTGGTTTCTTTATGAATATCTTAGGTTTCTTTTCAGTATTTGACAGCAAAAAGTAAAACTTTAGAACACCTGTAACATAAACCTTCTGTAGGATTCTGAACTTATGTAGAATTCATTACTTAATGGGTATTTTGTGAAGTTATAAAGCGAGGGGTTTTTGTATTGTATTTGGACTCACACAAGCCTACAAATGGGATAAATGTGATTTTTAATATTCTAAAGTAACTTCTGAAAAATACTTCAATTGCAAAAAAATAAAAAATTCATAAACTAAAAGGGTTTTCTTAGATGAACCTTAAAATTTCAGAACAGTCGTTGATCATGATTTTTCTTTTTTACGTTCATTGTAATTACTTTTTTTAAAAAGAAACGTTGATATAACTTAAAGTTTTAATTGAATAATAATGAAATATAAACAGGTTTTAAGTTTGAAATGAAATTTTAATTAAAAAAAAGTTAATATATACAATCAATAGCATTTTATGGTAAGTAGTTTACACTGACTCAAGTCAAGCAATAAATTTAACAAATATAATTTTCTTATTCATGAAATGGAGTTCTTGTGTTTATTTCTTGAAAAATTACACAAGAGGCTGCGAATCAAATCGTGACTTCACGCAGATATAACATGAACAGTGTCTTTAACTTAAATCTGACTTTAAATTAAAGTGTAGTTATTTCTTTATAAAAAAAATTAGATTAAAAAAATTAGGTTAAAAATTAAAGCTTAAATATCAATTACCGTTATATATTCATGACAATTTAAATAAATATAAACAAATTAAAAAGAAAAAGGGTTTTATGATAACAGAAGATATTATCTCAACACATTTTCAAAAAGTTGTGTGTAGTGGACATTCCTTACATTTCACAAATATATTTACCACTATTCAACATTAATTCATGACATTACATGTTTGCAATTGAAAGGTAATGAACAACAGACTCAAAACCAATCAAACTACAGGAAAGCATACTTACAGAAAATTTTATTAATAAACATGTAATAATTTATGCATTATTAAAAATAATTCAGTCTACATACAAGTTTAACATGATAACAGTTATATTAAAAACTGACATAATTGACCATAATTGAATAATTGACAAATTACGAATGTTTGTTCTTGTTTTATTTGGAACCTCATTTGTAACACTGTTAAATACAATGGCCTTCGTTAAGAAGTATCGAAAGCTTCTTGTTTGTAATTTTTTAATATAACTGTTATAATGTTAAACTTGTATAAAGGCTGAATCATTTTTAATAATTAATTTTTGTCACACGTTAAATTCTCAACTTGATAATTTATGGAATATCGCGTAGAATACCAATCTCAAAACGAGAGAAACTTCATTACATTTAAATAATTAATGACTTAAATAATTATATTTAAGTCACATACGTGTAATAAAACCAAATAAATTATAATAATTTTTTTTTCAAAGTGCTAAGTGAAGTATTAAGTATATAATTATTCTCTTAAATTATTAATCGTGAAAAACTC
>JAFIDM010008419.1:52697134-52710620 GCA_023159025.1 Thereuonema tuberculata | reverse complement strand
ACTAGTAGTTTTTATACCTTTATATTTTTAATGTTTTAGTTTTTAACTTGTGCGACGGTAGTCTCTTAATCTTTGAATAAATAAAATAATAAAAATTTCCTTTACTTTCCTAATAGTTGAATTTAAATAAAATAAAAACCATAAATTGGATAGTTTCGATTTATGGTTTTTATTCTTTTAAGTATTGGAAAAGTAATGGAAGTGCTGAATTCAGGGAATAGATTATTACTTTATTTAATCATAGAATCAGAAACGGGAACTTTTTTAAGTTAAAACAATTTAATAGAATGCAAATTCTTTCGAAAAAGTAGTTGGTTTTGAGCTTAAATGTAATTAATTCAGTTATCATATAAAAATGAAGAATAGGAGAGTATGATTCATTCATATTTAAACTGTCCTATTTCAAATTTTCAGATTTTTAGTTGTATTTTAATACTTATAGAACGATTTGAACTTAAACTTCCAAATCGTCTAAACTGACTTCCGCCTCTCCTTAAATCAACAAGTACTTATTTCAAGTTGCCTCAATCCAATTAATTTTCATCATTTTACATAAGCGAATGGCAGTGCATAATAAACGGATTAATATGTGTAGTTATACACAGAAATTCGTTACTTCCCTTCTAATTTTCTGTACCTTCTCCACAGGTTCTTTTACGGATAAAAATTTTGAAATACTTCCTAAATGAGTGCTTTCTTATCGTTCTAAATACCAAAAAAATTGATTATGCGTAAATATGTACGCCAAGTTTCAGAACGATCCGAAGCTGGTTCCAAAGTTAGAAGGAAGCAGTCATTTTACTAGCATCAAAGTAAACTTAAAAAAAAAAAAAAAAATGTCTAGAGAATATCTTTTCATTGCTATTTCATCAAGGTTTATTCCAAAGCATTTTAAAAGCAGTGCAATTACTTATTAAGTAGCTAAAGTGAACTTGTGCTGTCATTAATAGGCTCTAAAAGGTCTGGCAGTTCCCTGGGCTAGAGGTTTTCTTAATAACTTCAAAGCATATTCATTAATAGCGAACACAAGTTGATTGAAGCTCAAGAGGCATCGAGTTTAAAAAAAAAGAAACAAAATGAAAAATACTCGACGTTACTTGAAGAAGATTCATATCAATAACTAAATAAGTAATCAAGTCTTCATTACGGGTGATTTAACGCCCATTAATTTTAAATGTTAAAAGTTTCGACTCAACGCTCAAAAGTAAAAAGGCTGAAAAGTATCTGCTCACTTTAATGCTCAATTATCTCATTTAAGTGAAAAGACACTGAATAAATATTTAAAATCAACTATAAAATATACACACTAATAGCAATGCTAATAATAAACATATCATTTGCGATTTAAAATTTTAAATTTACAAATTTTGAAACTTATAATTTTCTTAAATAAAAAAGCACAAATAGTGTTCTACACATTATTTTTCAAAGATATTTAAAATTAAATAACAATAAATGGTTTGTTGGTTGGTTGAATAACCTGATTCCAATGCAATTCTACAATAATATGTTTTTCACTGTCCATTAATTTTAGTAAATATGCCTTTATTATTAACTAGCAAATATTCTGCCGAGTAACGTTCCTTAGCTCAACTTAGAGAAGAAATGTTTTCTCTGAGTTGAGCTAAGGTAACCTTATCAGGCTTCTAGAATTAAATCCCATAATAATGTAGAATGAACCTAGTCGAGTTGCCGGACTCAAGGTGGGAAAGCTCGACTACTCCTGGACGTCAATCTTCAAATCAAAATTTCAAAATTCTTCAAATTAAATATCCTTAAAATAGTTTAAGAGAACGTATGTAGACTGAATTGAACGTTGTTGTTAAGTCTTCAAAAATGCTGTTATAATTTCAACGTATGTATGCTTTTTATTCAAATAAACTTTTAAATGATTAATGGAAATATTCTAAAAATGAAAGAAGTTGTTTAAATACTTTATATTTTCAGTAATCCATTTTACTTTGAAGTGGAGGGATTTTACATAATATAAAATAATATTTTATTCATGTTTTAACGTGCAAATATATAAATTATTAACAATCATCATTGCATAATATAAATGTCAAGAAGATTTTAAATTATAAAACATTTGAAAAACTTACAGTAGACGTTTCGAAGCTCAAAATCTTATCGAAACTTCATTTTCAATAAAACAAAGAAGCATCAGTCATTCAAACGACAAAGTAATTGGTTATCATATATTTGTTACAGGTTAAGTTATATCGTCATCTATTACTGTTTGTTGATAATTCCATCAGCAATGCAGTGCAATATGATATTTTTTAACACTTGTGACTATATTTTATTACATATTTTATGATGATCGTTTATTTAATGCCGTTTATTAACAAAAGCTTCAATTGTTCAACAAACATAGTAATAGATGACGCTCAACTTAACCTGTAACAAACGTGTGATAACCTTTACGTTGTTGTTTTAATGACTGATGCTCCTTTGTTTTATTGAAAATGAAGTCTCGATGATGAGCTTCGAAACGTCTACTGTAAGTTTTTTAAATGTTTTATAATTTAAAATCTTTTTAACATTTATATTTTGCAGTGATGATTGTTAATAATAAAATAATAATATTGTATTATTAGTACTGTTACTATAATTATTGAAAAAGTGTAATGTGTATTAGTTTTCGTAAAGAATATAATACTGGAAAGCTAAAAAAAGAAGACTTATAAAGAAATGACTGACTCTTAAGAGAAAAACAAGGATTGGAAGGGAAGGGAACTTTTAATTGAAGATCATGTAACGTTAACATTGAAACCAGGAATTGCTGTTGTTAACTTACCACATTTCCTTGTTATCTTTTTTCTTTCGTTAACAATTTCTATGTTGTTATTATTTTTGTTTTCCTACTGAAGTTGGAAAATGGCAAGTCGCCAATGTTGGTCAATGCTGCGTAAATTGCATCTGAAACCGAATTCTCTTCGATCGTGGCGTCCCTCAGCAGTGCTGTATTAAAGTTGGGTTTACTGAAGTAAAGGTAACCATCTGGTTACTGCAAGTAAAGGTAGCAGAAACCAGATGGTAAAAGAATTCACAGATAACAAAAACGGTAAAGGTCAAAATCTGCTTAAGCAAACTACGTATTATCTCATAATAATTTCTTTGTAACATTATTACTAATGATTAGTACACCTTCGATGATGTACAATCCTTTCCGCTCTTGCTAACGCTCTGCAGGTTATAAACACTACTCCCTCTGACGGTCGAGCTTGACTGTGTAATACTTACGACAGAATTACGTCTTTTCACATGTCTCTGAGATCTAGTCCATTATCCAGCAAACCATTTCTCATAAACTAAACATCACAAGACAATAACAGCAAAAATCCTTTTTATTTTAGTGTCCTATGAAATATCCTGCAATTTCTTCAATTTGTACCAAGGTTATTCTTTGGAATATTATTATTTAGAACATGTTTTCAATAGAAGCTCAAAAATAATTCACCTACTTAGAACTTTAAAATACAAAATTTCTTAAAAATCTAATTGGTAACAACAATAAGATGAATTGTTGTTGCAATACTCTTTCTCTTTATAAACAATCACGCCAAGTTTTCTTGTAAATTTCTGTTTTTTCTTAAAAAACAAAATCAAAAATGCACAATTCTAAAGGATTTGCACTCTGAGCTACCACGGTCGTTTCTGTCTTATAAGGCGTCCTCAGCCAGTTTTACACTCCATGGTAAGCTCAGAGTGCATGCAACAGTTAAGGATCCCAACTCTGCAAGTGGTACCTCAATCAAAAAAACAGAACAATAAAAAATAAACTATAAATAAATTAATCTAAACCCCTTGTACTGACACCATCAGGCTCAAAGGAATTTAATGTAGGCAAAGAAATAAACAGATTATAAAAAGATTATCAATAGAAATAAAGTTTAATGCGGATATTTTTAATTTAAAAAAAAACAAAAAATCAAAAATCTTTAGAATTGTGCATTTTCGATATTGGTTTTTTTTTTTTATAATTAAAAATATCTATGTTAAACTTTATTTCTATTGATAATCTGTTTTTTGGTTCACATTAAATCCCTTTGAGCCTGATGGTGTCTGTACAAGGGGTTTGCATTAATTTATTTATTGCTTATTTTTTATTGTTGTGTTTTGTGGTTGGGGTTCTATTTGCGGTTGCGAAGGTAGGATCCTTTTTAACTGTTGCTCGCACTCTGAGCTTACCATCGAGGGTAAAGCTGGCTGAGGACGCCTAATAAGGCAGAAACGGCCGTCTCAGTTTCACGTCGTAATAGTTCAAGGTGCAAATCCTTTAGAATTGTGCATTTTTGATTTTGGTTTTGTTTTTTAAGTTAAAAATATGCACATTAAACTTTATTTCTGTTTTTTCTTTTGGCATAACTTTGGTATAACATTATATTTAAAATATTGTAACGTTTCGGCAATTATAGTTTTAATTGTCATTTTCGAATTATAAATAAACAGACGGATCGGAAATAAATAAACAATCTTGAGATTCAAAAAAAAAAATGGTTGAATTCATTCATTCTTGATGGGGGGAAGGGGAAGGAAACATAAGTCAAGAAACAATATAAAGTGAGTTGTAGTCCCCGTAGCCTAATAGGTAAAACATTTGACTTCGGATCAGAAGGTTGCAGGTTCGATTCCCGTCGCGGACGTTTCATTGTAAAAATTATTTCTATTTTCCATTTTCAAAGAAAATTGCGCCAAACAGACAGACAGACAGAGAAATAAAAGATTTTAGTAATATAGATTGCAAATGCAGGTACCGAGTTCTATTATTATTCTGCTATTTTACAATTCAGATTGTGTGGAACTAAATGCTTAGAAATGTTACAGAACAAACTCAACGCTTCTAATGGACGCCTTTTATCACAGTATAGATTTAAAGGTTTCCTTAAAATCCCTGAAAATTCTCTATGGGATATAAAATTAAGGAATACCGAGAAAGGAATACTGCTAAACGCGTGGATACGCAAATGACACTGGTAAAGAGAAACACTTTAGGCTTAAATAATGTAGGCTCAAAAAAAAGCCAGACGTATTGAGTATTTGGAGATTGAAATGGAGAGGAGGAGGCGATCCATTTACCAACCAATGAGACAAAATAAATACTTCAGCAGGTAATTCTACTTTTTGAGTTTGCTCTCGCTTTCAAATTTTATCGTAAAAGAACCTCATTTCGACTTGTTATAACAATGAATAAGTGATTTTTTTTTCTTAAAAGCTTCTGATACAATTTTTATTATTTCCGTAGAAACTTAACGGAAGTTTCTCGAATCTGAAGTAGGAAAGGGAAGTAAAGATCTGAAATCTGGAATAAATTGAAAGTTAAGAGACAGTTCGTTGATGCGTTGTAATTCTGTGTAGTGTTCTTGTTTTTCTTTCTTCATTTTTATACTTTAATCTAACTTCTTAAGAAAGTTTAGCTGCTTCTTAAAAGCAACTTGTGTTCTGTGTGTTCTTTTCCCTAGTAAAATTTTGAAACGATGAGTCAATGCAGTAGCCGTATCTAGGCAGCCATGTTTCTATATAATAAATTATTTATCTTTTGTATTTGAAGATTTCCTCATGTAGATTTCTGTTGAGAAAACTGAGCACAAATGTGACGTAATTCCGATTGAAGCAAAAGTATTACATCTTAGACAATTAACAGTAAAAATAGGGATTTACTCAATTCTAATACACTAGATTATTTGCCCGTCATGTATTGTGACGGATAATTAAAATGAATGATTGCAAGGAACATAAATGAATTTGCTTATTGGAAGGATTGATGCGGGCGTGACTAAGAACTGATGGCGCTTCAACTTGAATGGCAAATTGATATCACTCACTTGAAAATAGATCCTGGGAATAGTGACGATATCACCCGGTTGAAAATGGATCCTGGGAATAGTGACGATATCACCGCTATTGCTTTCCGAAAGAACTTCTGCCGTGATTAAATTGCGATGACACTCCTTAACGAACAATCGTGTGCCATTACAGAGACCGTTCTTTGGATTGAGATTGCGAAGGAGCATCACAGTTGATCCTTTCTTGAGGCATGTTCTGGCATGCCGGAAAATGTGAGTGTGTGAAGAAACTCTGCAGGATAGTTTCGTTCATCACTTGGATCATCCGACACAACTACATCTGCGCTGCAGTAGATGTGAGACTTGCCGGGCAGATTTCTGATCTCACTGCGTTATACAGAGAATTGGAAAACTATGTAAAGTACGATGATTTGAGCTCAAATGATATTGGAATGTTGCTGTTTCTCTTTTAAGAATTTCTAAAAATATTTCTCATCGAAAATCAAAGCTCCATTCATTTGATCGACACAGAAAATGAAAACTAACTGTCGTTGAAAGATTATTAGGCTACTAACGTAATAAATAAATGAAGTATTTTCTTGACTTTCAGAGGAGAAATAATATTGTAAAATATATATATAACAGTAGTTTTAATAATCCATTTTACAACAAGCATTTCAGTTTATCAAGAATTATCAGCTTATTACTATTTTGATGCTACACTGATTATTAGCCACTGACGATATATGGCTTCAGATTTGAGAGGTCGTAGATTAAAGATACGCACCTGTAGTAATCCGAAGCGTTCCAGTAAATAATGGGCGGGAAACATTTGCAATTCAGATCAGATGAATATGTCTCGCTTTCTGTTGTAAATTTGATCAATATCGCTTAATCAAATTTTTAACAAAAATTGTAAATAGTGCTATCTACACCTGATCATCGAAATATATTTTTAAAAATTTACGTGTTTCAAAATTTACGGGTGAGCAATAAGAATCGAATAGTTGGTGTACAAAACTGCAAACTCTAACCATATCCGGATGTAAACGAACAAAATATCTTCTTGATATTTGTTCCTACAGAGTATTTAGATGCTTCTGGACAATGTACTTCACAAATTCGTTTTAATTTTTAATTAATGCGATGACATTTCATTAAACTGAAAATGTAAAACGGGATATTCGTAAAATCATTGACAAAGCCCATGCATCTGCTTACATTTTTTTTTAATTACATACTAAAAAAATTATAAAAGTTTTTAATCAGATGCATAGGCTTTGTCAATCTTTTTAGAACGTGCGGTGCACGTAAAATTGTACTTTTGAGATATTCGTGTTTTGTAATTTCTTATCAATAGATGGCGTTACTGTAAGCGACGTCACTGTTTCGCACTATTTAGTTTAATCGTATCTTACTTAATAATGTCCTTTAAAACATCTACATTTTAATAAAACAGAATTTATATTGTTTTGAAGGATTTATCTTTGCGTTTTTCTACAAATTCCTTCTAGTTTATTTTTTTTAAGAAATTCCAAAGATATCATTTATTTGTTCGTACGGAGACCTTGTTATTTACTGGTGATGATCGCCAAAGAGCGTGAAACAGCTGTTCCAGGATGTCACTTGGTAAATAATTTGGTCTCACCCATTGTTATATATCATTTATTTCTTAACAAAACAAAAATATTAAACAAAATTATCCATGGCGAATGTAATGCCACATATTGACAATAAATCACGCATTACTATCAGGTAATACTAAGTTTCTTGGAAATTCAAAATTTAACCAAAAATTAAACAGCACAAGTTGTTCATTGAATACAGATGACATCACGAAAATAAGATACTGTTGAGAGAATGCTTAAAAAGGAAATCTATTTTCTGTTTTCGTGAAACACAGCGACGATTCTTTAAAGAAATCCGAACTCAGCAGGTGATCATTTATTGATGGCTGGCGCGTGAGTCTCCGCCAAAGAAAATATTCCTTTTTCTCTCTTTGTTATTTTTCTAATTCAATTCTCTCCTTCCATAATGGAAATGGCGGTCAGTAGTAAACAAAAGAACACATCCCTTTACGCCCTGCGTCAGGAGATCTCCACACACACCACCCAATGGTAGCAGTTCCAGCTCGTAAAAGTGTGCTCACATTCAACTGCCAACAACATACCCATAAAAACAACTCTCTTCTCTTCCTTCTTCGCGTTCCTCCAGCTCGACGTCGTTGGACTGTTTGCCTTTTTTTTTTTTTTATCCGGTTCTTTCTTTGGAGCGTTCGTTTCCAAAGAGAACTTCGTCTGTTGATGTTTATGTTGTCAAGAGCTCTTAGAAAAGTTTGGTGGCTTTGTTGCTGAATACCAATGGATGATATTGTGTTTTGTTTGGGAAGAGAAAGCAAACCTGCAAAGCAATGTGTCTTCTTAAAATTCCTACCCGAGTACCACGGGATACAGTAACACAGTCGCTACTAAATTTCAAAGGTTCAAGGTAAGCCAATCTGCTGCTAATAGCTTCGTTAGCTTAAAATAACTATAGTTAGTACGGTAATTATCGAGCAAGAAATAACAAATGGGTCAACTTGGAATTTTCATACACGTCTCAGTTTAAATCAAAAACCAATGGGAAACTCAATAGTGATTGACCAATAGTGATTGGCGAAATTTATCTTCAAAATCTCAGCTTCAACTGTAAATAGTTTTGACATATATCAAGAAGCTATGTAGAGAACACCTGACACAGATTTTTGGTCAATATATTAACAATTCATATGGTAAATACTTATATATGTGCTCTTTACTCTTTGATAAACAGTTAAATTCCTCAGAAATACTTTTAGGCAAGGAACTATTATCTTCAACAACGAGTTGTTCCTCTCTTTATTTGTTTTCATAGGGTGTCACTAGAAGAATCACGTTTTACATTTTAAGACGAGCCGGTAATGTCATGCAAGTGACTAAATATTGGGTTGGCCAAAAAGTCCGTTCGGTTTTTTTTACGTACATTGGCTCTAGTAGCACTTAGGTGTCTTTATCGTCATTCGACACCATTTTGTTAGATTGTATTGTGACAGCTGTCATATCAGCGTGCATTTAAAACAAAAATTGATCAAAATTTGGTTAATTTGATGTCGCAAATTTAATACTGAAGATGAAATAAAATAAGCATGCAAGACAGCATTTTTTTTGTGACCAGGAAAAAACTGTTACAAGTTGACGGGGAAGTACTAATTCATCCGCAGTATTCACCAGACATTGCACCTTCAGGATTTCCATTGATTTCGGTCTTTCAAAATTCTCTTAATGGAAAAAATTCAATTCCCTGGACGACTGCAAAGGCACCTGGAATATTTGTTTGTTCAAAAATATAAAAAGGTGGAAGATGGAATTATGAAGTTCCTGAAAGATGGCAGAAGATTGTGGAACAAACAGTGAATACATTGTTCAATGAAAGTGTTGGAAAATGAAATACTTAAAAACCGAACGAACTTTTTGACCAACCCAATATAATAACTCGCATTATCTTCATTCTTGAAAAAAAAAACAACAATAAAATTCTAACAAGTTCTCCAATCTGTAATGAATGATATCCAGAATGTCGTTTTTCTTTACTAATAACTTATCCTTTTCCTCTCTAAAAAAAAAACTAACAAAAAAATCGCCTACGAATGGATGTATGTACCTATAAAAATCCCAAATAACATAAAAGTTTTACTAAATTGTAAGTAATTAATAGGGTACTTCTAATAAAAACCGGAAACTGCTCAAAACGAACTTTAATTTCCGGAATTAAAAATTTCCCTTTCATAGTTGCGCAGGCGATGTTAAGCTTTCCATTTTCCTATTTTGTCTAAGTTGTCTTAAGTCATGTGCATTTGTATTACAAATTTTACCTTGGGTATTAGAAGCATTTACTAGAACGAAACACGTAAAGCAAAAAAAAAAGCATAAACTTTAACAACGTATCTTAAATTAACCTTTTTTCAATACAGTTTTTCTTTTCTTTTAAAGCCATTAACTGCGTAATATCTCTAGGTTTGCAGTTGCCGATTTATGGCCGAGCCGTTACGACCAGGCGAAACACATCATTCCCGGGTCATGCCAAATCCGATCAAATGGCGGCAAGTTCCCAGAGACCGGACTTAAAGACGCATTAGTGCTACCTGCTCCCACGACGAAAGGACTTAGCATCTAAAAGCTTATTCCTAATTTGTCCGGCGGCCAATTTAACAGCGATTGCGCTTTTAGATATAAAATGAGCTCATAAACTCCGCTAACAATCGAACTGGAGATTATGGCGAGACCTCACTCAAGCTTTCTTCTTTCTTTTTTTTATTTTCGTCTCGCCTTTTACATATTGCTGCGAACAGCGCAGCGCCATACCAGAAAGAGATAGAGTCGCCCTCTTGCGGTTTCAACTGAAATTACTGAGGCAAACGCCAAAAAATAACTTATTAACAGCAGTAATAAAACCAAGTCGTAAAGGCACTAATGAAAATTGTTATAAATTCCCTTTTAATGATTATGGAATCTTATAATTTCCATTGTTTATAATTAGAAAAAAGAAAAGCTTACAACTTTGCTACCTGTATTTTCCAGTCATTGAATAAATGTAATTTTTCCAGAACAACCTAGAATTACGTACAATCTACGACCACAGGACAAGGCATTGTGGGAAAACTAAGTATATTTCTGTTATAATAGAGTGTTCTCGGCTCAAATTTATGTTCGCCAAGTGGAGAAGTGAGTAACTAGACAACAGGCTCCATACGAGTTTCCATCTTAATTATGGCGCGATTTATGAAGACAACTTTTTGAAAATCATTAATAATGGAAGGATGCTGCTGCACAAAGAACTCGAGAACAATTTAGGAAGAAGGAAGACCTCGTGCCCCACGGGTTTTTCAGACACGAAGCGCACGAACGGAGTTCGTCAAATAAAAATTAAATTAGAAAAATTAACATTGCGTAATAATTTATGCAAAGTTATGCGTCCGTCACATCAGAAAGACCACATCTCCCTCTTATCATCATCAAAGACAAAGGCAAGATTAATTAGATACAAAAAAGCTGTGATTCATGAAATATTTGAAAGAAATTAGAAAACAACAAGTCTTGAAATGAAAATAGATGTGAATTAAAAATTGACAAAATGCAGGAATTGCAATGAAATTGAAGATGAACTACAGTAGACACTGAATCTAACACTGATGATGAATGGTGTTGGTGACAACAACTGTTAAAAACCGAAGGATACAGATATGTAAAGCAAATACTAAGAGCAATACAAAGGTAATAATAAATTAAGAAAATGATTTCCAATGGGGCGAAGATATGAAATCAATAATGTCGTCTAGATAATTGATTTCACATCTACTTAGTAATGTGTATGTTCATATTAATTTATCAACAGAATATAATACGGAAAAAGCTGCATTCAACAAAATGAAACGAATAAATTTATCTTTATAGAAAAGGGAAATTGGTGGATATACTGTTCGTTTTCGACCCATCACTGGCGGACGATTTTACTCCGCAGAGGGGTGATACGCTGAGATGGGCACTTTTCTAAGAAATTCTTTTGGACATTTTCGCTTTTAAGAAAAAAATAACGGAGGAACATTTTTGCAATAGTATTAATTCTTTCCATATTTCTTTCCCGAAAAGCTCAAAAACAACGCAGCTACTAGTAAACTAACAATGATAAAAAGTAAACATCCCCTCTTTATTTCTCCTCACCCTTATTTTTATGAAATCGAAGGAGACCTGACGCATGCGCAAAAGCGCTGAATGTTCTCGTAAACGAAAACGAACAATATGTGTATATATCAGATCAAAATGCTTAGCATACTTCCCATCATGCTACAAACTGGAAATTACTATAGGCAACGTAAAAAGTATAAAAATAAACATCATTTTATTTGGGGGGGGGGGGGGGCTATGAAGTGTTTGGCTGCAATCCCAAGCGTGTGGCGCCAACCCGCAATACACCTAACCTAAGCGGAGAAGTCATACATTCTCCGATCTCAATATTAATTTGTTAAATAAACAAAGGTGTTTTTTTTGTTTTTTTTTTACGTTAGATATGCAAGAGTTTCGGAGCGAAACATCGATACCCGTCTAATATTATTATAAATTATATTAATGAAATTATTTTGTCTAATAATTATTTTTACAGTTTATATTTTGTTAATTTAAAACAAAAATTTTTATACGAATATCGGACACTGGGACTCTACAATAATACCTCAAGGTAAGAACAACATTACACTCGTTCTTTTTTCTTTTAAATTTTCGTATTTCTCGATCACTTTCTCATCGAAAGGAGTATTTCTCCTTCGTCAGCTGAGATTACTTATGTGAGCTATTGAGTCGGTGTGACTCTTTTGCGATACGAATTTATATCAATCTTCCCTTGCATTTCAATCTACAAGTATTAACTTCGGCTGACAATGGATAATAAATCAGAAACGGCCGTTCCGGTGGTCCCAAGAATGAGACAACGAAATAGAACCGGAAAATTTATGCATCATGAGGAGTATTTTGCAAATTTTTATTTGGTTTATAGTTCTTTTTTATTGTGATGCTTCATAAAAAAGTGAGACTGAAAAAAATATGGGATTTAATATTTTTCAAATTAATCGATTTTGTACAACTTAAAAGGAGAAGAAGTACGATTATCCGTCATTCTGTTTACCATCAGTCTGTTAACCGACTACGCCTTTAATAGATAAGTGTATAAATATCTGTATTATGATTTTTTTTTTTTTTGATAAACCAGTAAAACATAAATAATAATTAAAAGTAAATTTCAATAGGCTACATATTTATTATGTAAAATAAATAATTTCTACGACCTGGCCTATTGCAGATATTAATGTTTTTCATGTACATATTCTATTATCCATCTATTCGATTATCCATTGTGATTTCAGTTCTGTACTCTCACGGATAATCGAATACCTATTGTAAGTATGGCACATTTTCTTTTTTTTCTTTTGTTTTAAAAAGAAAATGCAAAATTTTCACTCTGTATTCATCAGATATTAGAATTCAAAAATAAACGAAAGATTCTGACAAAAAAAATAAATAAATAATAAATAAATAAATAAAAATAAGTAAATAAATAAATAAAGATATAAATAAAAATAAAATAAAGATAAATAAATAAATAAATAAATAAATAAATAAATAAATAAATAAATAAATAAACAAAAACAAAATAAAAATAAGTAAAATAAAGAAAAAAATAAAAATAAAGAAATCTACATTTAAAGTAAAAGTTCAAAGACCTAAAAACAAAAACAGTTAAGACACTTAACAAACAATGATCTACAGAGAAGCCAGCTTATCTAAAGCTAATAGGTGCGTCGTTATTTCTACCATATTAAGTACACGAAAAGAGTTTTATTCCAACATCAAAACATGTTCCAACATCAAATATTTCGAACATTTCCGTGAAGTTGGAATTCAAAAACCGAGAAACGACAAGTGCCCTACATTTAAATAAGTTACGACGTAGATTAACCTTTTAAGACAGGTTATTTCCAAGCGAAAAATCAACCGCTGGTGGTGTCTGAAAACTTCGATGATTTATCGCAAAGCTTTAAGTATGTTCACCGATTTGCAGATGTTTGAGGAAATAGGAAAAGAACTGTACAAAGTACAGCTGTTTAAGATGACGGTTGCTCAACTCTTTCC
>JAFIDM010008419.1:52681168-52697034 GCA_023159025.1 Thereuonema tuberculata | reverse complement strand
ATTACAAACTCCACGGCTTGCAAATAACATTTAATAACATTTAAAAACTAATAACTAATATTTAAAGTACGAATTTCTAACAATTGTTATTTGGTTTTATAATTTGAACGTGTTTAAGTGTCACGTTCTATTGTAAAATTTTTGAATTCTTGAGTTGTGATATTATTGTTTTAGTTTAGAAGAAAAATGGCTCGTTAAAGTCCTGTAAAAAGGACGAAATATCGCCATGGAGTCTGTAGTTCGTTTGTAGTTCGTTATTAGTTTTTAAATGAAGAGACATTGTTATCCTCCCCAGAACGAACGAATGTTATGTCTGAATGTTTTCAATAAGTTTAAGTACTTTCAATAAAAAAGTAATAATTATTTTAAAAAAATATATATTTTTTTTTAATATACCACGTTTTTAAGACGGACTAAAAAGTATAAAATAATTAGTATAAAAAGTATAACGAAAAACGTGGGGTGAACGCAATAGATAATGGAAATGGTATGGATGGAGTATATATTATCTTGCGCCCCATGTTTTTCGTTATACTTTTATACTAATTATTTTAGATTTTTTAGTCCATCTTAAAAACAGGGTATATTAAATAGGATATATTTTTTTTTTAATAATTATTTTCTGATTTTTAGTCTTGTGTGTATGAAATTTTTCAATCGATTTTAAACATTTAACACGAATTTAAATTTTAAACACGATAGAAAATATGTTAATGTTAAAAGAAAAAAAAAAAAGCCACTGTCTAGCAATGCAAAACAGCTGCCTTGCAATGCACGGCAACTCAGCGCTATGCGGCCGTTTGCAGAAACATTGACAGCAGACGACACATTCGGCACCGACCTGTTATCTGAAGAATTAGGGTTCCCTAACAAACAGACAGACAAGAAAGCGAGTTAATATTGCAATGCCATCCATTTCTGAGCTATGTTTAAAGTTTCAAGTCGCTAGCTCATCGGGAAGTTAGTTTTAAATCAATTGCAAAATTTGTACCGAACAAACAGACATTGAAGAAAGCGAGCTAATAAAAACGTGTTGATAAAAACAGAATAAACATTTCACCACGTTAAACAGTTAAAGAAATTGTTAATTACTGATTAGTTACCATGCTTGTCAATTACGTCTATTTGAAATAATTTAGAATAGCTGAAAAGGTTGGTAACTAACCAATAGTTAACAATTTCTGTAACTATGATTCAATTCTTTTAACATGTTTTGAAACTATTGATTTGTTAACTACTAAAAAGACATAACAATTTAAAAAATATTTAAAAAGATATCACCACGTTTCGAACCATCAACTGTAATATGGCTCTTTATCAAGTGTGTCCCTCGTTAAAAAATTGATCCTCCTAGAATGGATTTGTTACTGTTAACGAATCTGTTCACGGAGGATCAGTTTTTAACAAGGGACACTTGATAAAGAGCCATATTACAGTTAATGGTTCGAAACGTGGTGATATCTTTTTTAAATGTTTTTTTAAGCATTTTTTAAAAATATTTTTAAAATTGTTGTGTGTTTTTAATAGTTGACAAATTAATAATTTCTGTAACTGTTTGACTTAATGAAATATTTATTTTGTTTTTACGTTTTATGGAAAGTACTAAACTTTAAAACTTTCAAAAACAACAATCATTTGTTTTAGAGGGACAACGTCTCATCATAATTGCGCTTTAACTTCTCTATTCAAAAGCGAATAAACAACCAAAGAAACTGAAACGGATATTACAAAATACAGCGCTTCAGCACAATGCCTTAAATCTGTAGATGAATAAATCTTACAAAGTTATATATATGTATTGAGTTAAGTAAATTATATTAATGACAGTTCAGTAGTGATAAAGGATATGGCATATAAATATTAGCATTGAAAATAGCACTCTAAAACTTGCTAAACTGTTGAAAAAAAAAGTTTATATCTTAGATGAACTTAATTCTTTTAAATACATTTACTTTTTGATAAATAAACAACTACTTAAAAGAATATATTATTCTTCAAGCTTCAGATGAAAATAAACTGAGTGTTCTATAGTATCAGTTCACATAGGTAAATTCGTAACCCTACTATCGTTCCATCAGTAGGAAAGTCTATCTTGGAAAATTATTTTCACAGTATAACCTTTAATATCTTCTGTAATTATTCACTATAATACGTTGTAAAAGTTCTGTTCACTGTTACTGTTATGCTAACTATCTCTCTTGTTATTCTTTATAATTAACACTATTAAAGAGTCATATATTCTGGCATTACGTTGTATCATACACTAAGATGATTCAGTTCAATCTTTAAACTTTAATAATATATTTTTCTTCTTTACTTCTACTTGAATTACACTTGAATTATAAATTAATAATTCCGATGCACTTAACGTTGTCTTCTCTGTGGTAATAAACAAAGTTATAAAAGTCACTTACTTTGTCTTCTTCTTAATTACCCTGAATAGATCTGTGAGTAGTATACTCTGCGTAGCATCCCTTGTATCGTTGAAAAGTCTATGCCTTTCTTTAGGAAAGTTCTAGGACCCATTCTGACTTGTACTTGCTTCTTTGCAGTCGTCTAGGCTTATTCCTAACGTCGAACTATTTCCCTCTTTATACAGGAAATAAAATTAATAGCATTAGTACTATACTAAATACAATTAATGTTCAAGTAAAATTACTATTCTTAATTTCACAATAAGTAATTCTACTTATAACTCTTGTCCTCAGTTATGCATCATCATGGACTTAACTTGTATCTGCCACTTCTTTATTCTATCTTGCCGATAGAATTTACTTCTACCTTCTGTTCATCGTACATTGGGAAAGTTCATAATCTTCAGAGTTTTTTGGTCACTAAGCAACCACGTTTTCTAATATAACAATCAAACTTCGTTTGCTCCAGCATATTATTCCTACTCTTGCATAATAATAACAGTATCTCTATTGTTATCAAATAATTAATCTCCTATCAACATTTTGTTAAGGAAATATCACTAGTAATTCATATTGCTTAATAAAATAAACCTATTTAACAACAAAAGTCTTATCTACAGATTCCAAATACAGACTCCAAATTTTAAATAAAGGTCTTTGGAATTTGTAAGCCCCAAGAAATTTTTTGAAATTCTTTATTTTGTAGTTCTCGTTTCAGCTTTCATTGTTCTACTTTTATCAGTACCAAAATCGATAGCTATTTCACCACCGTGTTCAGAGGCTTAAACACTTGTTCCTCCCTATCAGCTCAAGTGAGGGAACAAATAACAAACAAAGGTTATGTAAAAAATGTAGGTTTTATTCAGTAGAATAAAAGTTTATTAAAACAGTTTAAAAAAATCACTTTGGTCTCCAGAACTGGAACACAGGGAAGTCTGGTGATGCCTGCTCAACGCCGTCTGTGATGGCTCGGTAACGGCGTGATGACTGGAACTCCGTACTCTGCACAGCGCCGGGAAATCGTCAGAGCCTTGGCCGTGCTCGATGCGTCCTCGGCAGCAAGGAGGTTACATTCCCATACTTTGGAAAGGGCTGAAATATGACTGTGGTCTATTCCTCTCGGGAAGGCTGATAGTATAAGGGAATTTTACTTCAGCAGGGCTTCAAGCTGCACAATACCGCTCCTATCTAACAATCGGAAATTTGAATTGGTTATTCCCGGGCCAGGTTCCTTAAGTGCGGTGAATGGACACGGTTTCCTCGTATCTTGACTATCCATCTGCCGTAGGCGACTAATGAGATGTCCGTACTTTGCAAACTGGTTAAATCCTCGAGGGGGGAGGGAAGAGTCATCATCATCTTCTTCTTCCAAGAGTTCCGAAGGCTAACCGCTAACTCTTCCAAGAGCTACGGAGGCGAACTGCCTTGGTGGTGCTATGCGTTCCGTTATATGGGCAAGTCCGACCAATCAGAAACACATGCCGATTCTGAAGTAGAGGGAGCCGGCCGTGACTATTATGTAGCGGGCTGAAGGTAATGATGATGAACATGGATCTTTATCCGCTACACACTGTAGGAATGGAGTATTTTGAGAGCCCCCCCCCCCCCCCCCATGTTCAAGATATTTGTCATTGTACCTTCCTAAAAACTCCCGAACGAAAGGTCGGATTCACCATCGTGTTCAGAGATCCAAACAACGTAGGATGAGGGTATTTTCAATGCCGCCCTCTCACCCACATTCGAAATATTTGGCATTGTTTTCACTGGATTTTCTCTATTGGCTTAAATGTTAGACATGCAACCATCTGTGTTCAGTATACTGTGCACAGTCCGTTTCGAAAAGCGAGAACCACGACAACACAGACTATTCTATCCCGCAAAGGGGTGATACGCTGAGATGGCAGTTTCATAAGACCTGTTTTTCTGTTAGTACCTGTTATTTTTGCAATAGTATTTATTCTTTCCATAATTCTTTCCCGAAAAGCGCAAACAGAAAGCAGCTACTAGTAAACTAACACTGATAAAAAGTAAATATCCTCTCTTTATTTCTCCTCTTCCCTGTTTTCATGAAATCCAAGGAGACCTGACGCATGCGCAAAAGCATTGAAGGCTCTCGTAAACGAAAACGAACTTTCAGTTGTTTTTGTTTTTTTCTTAATCTTTGTTTTTTTCTCAATGTCCGCTTGGATTTTCTTTTTTTATTTTTCCTTAAGTTAATGTACCTTCTTTTTTTAATATTATTTTTATATTATTATAGGTCGCCCTTAAATTTCTGCTTTAGCACAACATTATATCAATATATTATTACAATCGTTTAGCTGTATCTTCAAATAAATCGGAATTTTTGTAAAAATGATGCATATTCCTCATATTCTTCTTGGAAACGTTAAAGTTTAGATAATTGTGGGTGTTTTATTGAATTTCTTTGTTGGTATTTTTGATTTAAAAAAAAAATTTAAGTGAAATGTAATGTGACGTCACATATTATCTGACCCCCTTGCCGAATTGACATTCGTAGGGAGTTTCTTAAAAGAAATATGGAAAAAAATCTCATATTTTAGGAACCAAACGAAAACTATTGTATTTTCAGCGAAATTTATAATTACCTTTCTTTGAGGTAAAACATTGTACTTTAAAATGAGACTTCTTTTATTGAAATCCGTTCTGTAGTTTCTGAGAAATTCGCCGTGCCGGCGTGGCCGTGCGGTCTAGACGGCGGTCTGCCGTTGTGGCCAGTGTACCAGTACCCGGGTTCGAATCCCGGTCGTGGCTTGGATGTTTCTTTCTCCTTCTGTCCGTTCCAGTGGGTATCACTTGATGCTGCCTTCCTTGGCGTACCCTGGGCAACGATTCGTCGGTTAAAGGCATCGTATCTTGCCCCAAGTTGTTGCCTAAGGAAAGCTGATCAAGCTATGAGCCCGGGCATTTGTTAAAAAAAAAAAAAAGTTTGAGAAATGTGACTTTAAAGAATCTGCTGGGCGGCCATTTTGATGACGTCACTGCACGACATAAACATGACTGATTTACAGTCTTCGATATATACATATACTGTATACAGCCAACCCCCAAAATTTGGTGCTGGTATCCGGAAGTGAAATATTTTTAGGTTATATGCTGTTCCACTAGTTGGATTTCGCAAACGACGAGAATTTCATGTGATTTTTTTTGATGGAAGGTTGTAATTGGAAAGTTGATGGCCATCTGTCTTTTCACAGGCTTCTCAGCAGAAAAACGAAAACAAAACCTTATAAATATTAATTTGTAAATCAACATAAAAGTAGTTGATTTACGATTTTTTTTTTAATTTTTATTTTACACTTTAATATCAATTTTATAATAAAATAAATAACTTATTAATGTAATGTTTTATTTATGTAGTTTGCTTTAATATCAATTTTGTTATAAAGATGTAATTATTTTTAATAGCATTACATTCTTAAAAAACAAAAAACAATTTTATCGGTCTGTTGTTTATTTTATTTTATATTAATATTCCAAACTGTATTAGAGGAGGAATTATATCGTAATCGAATGTTATTTAAATCCGAAAAGCCTTTTTTTTTTCTTTATTACTGAATTCGTATCGTTAATTCCATGGATTTCTTTGTACTTTACCAGATTTGTTATTTCCTTAATTTTTCTTCGTGTATTCCTACGTAAAAACAAATACAGAATGTTTGAATTCTGTAACGACTATTTGAATGAGAGAGCCGCTAAATTTGCGATAAACTTTGTTCTCTCCATCTTCGCTCTGAAGTGAGCTATTTTGGTACCTTGTGGTCGAAGAAGAAAATATAGTGGTAAACATTAAAAGAGAGACTGCAGAATCGTCGATCTTCAGCGAAAAGATGTATTTAAGCTGTAGTCGAAGTTCATATCGTTTTTTTTCTTCTTTGCTGTCCCTCACTGCTTCTACTTGTATAACACAGGAAGGCAGTCCCTTCAGGCGTTGGGACTCGGAACTTGAAAAAATAGGGGTGAAAGGGTATAAGGTAAATGTGGGTGGGGAGGAAAGATTACAATAGTTAACAAAAACTAATAGACATTTCGATTTAAATGCTTTACTATCGTCTATCCAATCGAAAGACTTTATGTCGAGACCTAGAAAGTCTTTCGATTGGATAGACGAAATATTGGTCATTTCTGGTGTATTTATATTTGTTTGGAGTGAAGTAAAGCATTTAGATTACAACAGTGTTTGCAGAGTTGACCTCGTTATTATCGTCTTTAAGTAACTATATTTCCGAAGAGCTGAATTCTCCAAAATACTAAAAAAAAAAAAAGGATCACATAAGACCTTTTTTTTTAATTCCACAACAATACTCTGCTACCCTTTCACCCCTATTTTTTCAAGTTCCCAGTCCCAACGCCTGAAGGGACTGCCTTCCTGAGTTAGACGAACTGTACTATTATTTTTTACACGATGACTATGTATCAAAACTGGTAATTTATTAGGGACACAAAACAAAACCACGACGAAGTAATCAAATATTCTTTTAATTCAGTTATAAAAGATCTGTTACAATAATTGAAATTTACATTGCATTCTTTCCCTGAACAAAATACTGTCCTTTCCATATAAAAACCGAGGTGGCTGCAGTCCCGTAACTCCCGGAGTCAGATTGCAGTTGCATTCAAAGCAATAAATTAAAACAACTCCAAGTATATAGCAATCATTACACATTTTAAACAAAGTAAGAAAGGAATAGAATTTAATAGTAAACAAAATGAGCAGTGCATTAAAAATATATTTTGCAAGAATGAGTATTAACATGAAAACATGCTTGATTAAATGTCAATTTATTTACAATAACTGCAGTGCAATTGTTTTAAATCACTTGATCGGATGAATCATTATTGTTGTTGAAATCAGCCATCTTTAAGTTTCTGCTAATCGACAAGAGGAAGAAATTTAAGAGGAAAGCTGACGTCTATATGTCTTCACAATGTGATTTATAATTAGTAATTTCTTAAACTATAAACAGAACTAGTAATAAAAATAAAAAAAAAGAAGAAAAGTATTTATTTTGTCCTTCTAACTTGTTAAAATGAATAAAATAAAAACTTGTTTTAAAATGTATAATGATAAATTTAAAACAATAACAGAATTTAAATTACACAAAGTTATTTCTTTTACTTATATTTCTTCTACTTCATTTCTATTGCAAATATTAAATTTCCGAAAATATTTCAAAATGAACTAAACAGCATTGAAGTTCAGAAGTCGCGAATTATTAAAATAAAAACTTCATATGATTGTTTTTGTATTGAAAAGCAATAAAGAACTGAAATGTATGAATGAACAATAAAAAGATAAAAAAAAAATACCAAAGTTCTTGAAGCATAAACAAATTAATAAGCGAAGCTTGATAAATAAGTAAATATAAATATTATTTCTTGATGAAATATTACTTGAAGACATTTAGACACAAAAGAAAATCATTTTGATAACAGTGTTAGTAATAGGCAAGAAATGCTGCCAATATCTGAAGCAAATGAAAAAGATGAAAATAGTGTGAATTCCTACGCCCTTGTACAAGTCAAAGCACCGAGATTATTAAATAAAAAAAATAATAGTGAGAGCTATTTTAAGGAATTAATTCTACAATTGAACATTTATAAAACATAGTAAAATAAAGAAATGAGGCGATTTAGAGTGATACTTCCATGCTTATACTATTCGCAGTTTCCTGGGCCCGATGTCCTGAATCATCAAAATGGCGGGTCTGTAGGTTATGTTACTTCAGATTATATACTGCAATTGTAGCTTCGTTTGTAGCATAGTTACGTATACAGAAGAATGGAGTAGCAATAATGGCGCCGTCAACTTCCGGAAACATGGAAGTAATACTATTTATAAGATAATTTTTGATAAAATGTTTTTTTCTTCCTTATTTTTTTTTTTTTTGAATTGGACAAAATACAGTTAAAACAATCCCGATCTGTGAAGAGTAGGAAAGAACAGCGTTGTGCTCTTAAATTTGTAAATAAAAGTAACGTCTAAATCTAAAAGAAAATCATGAAAATAAATGTCAGCATTCTCTGTTTTGTTTCCTTCTTTTTTTTAAAAAAATTTTGCTTTTAAGATCGTCCCCAACATCGAATTGTAGTTACCTGCACAAATACCTGTAACTTTTACACCTGTATCTTTTCACTAAGGCCACGTAGGAGTTGTGACGAACTGTCATCACAAACACATTCGGGACTGCAGTCACCTCAAAACAATATGGTTGACAAAAAGTACAATCTTGAATAATAAATCCAGCTATAATAGTACAAAATATTTACAATGTAACAATCGTACCTGGGCTGTGTTTGTCTGGTTTGAAATATTCTCTAAAATAAGTCATTTCAGTTCAAGTCACAATAAATAGCATAACATCAAACACAAGAAGTTAAAAAAAATATATAACAAACAAAAAAACTATACTATTTTTTTTTTAAAATTATACGTAGTTATATTTAGAACAGATACATTGATTTTCTTTATATCAAATTTCAAAGGAATGTATTTTCTCTTATTTGGAACTCTTAATTTAAGATATTCACCGTTTCTGCTTTGTAATACACAGTTACAAAATATAGGGTTATAATTGGAATCAAAGACTTCTTTAAAATTTACCATGAATATTTCCACTTAGGGAAGAAATCTATCAAGTATTGTTGAAATTCTCTGGTCGGTGTGAGACAGGAACCTATAATTTCGATTTATTGCAGAGATCACTTTTATTAAAAAAAATATTTTCTTTTGTTTCTAAAGACGAATTGGCCGAATTAAACAACCCAGAAATTGCCTATACTGCTTCGAGACTGTTAATAATGGAATCTGAAAACTGATGAGAAGTTGCTGATGATTCAGAACTTTCTAGCAATGTAATTAAGCAATAATTCTTTTTTGTTTATCAACAAACTTTTATTTTCAATTTTACGAAATCTAATGGATGCTTTTTTAATAAGATGTGTTGTACTTTCTTGGAACGTTAAATCGACACAAACAAATAATATTAGTGATCCTAGCAGAAGAATGAACTTTCATGAATTGAACTATATATTCTTGGTGTTTCCTCTGTTATAGTAGATTAATTCTGCCGAGCTTATAACGTTGTTCAGGGGCATTTAATATTCAGAGATTTCTTGTGAATCCTTATTTTAGAAAAAGTGAACAGCCTTCCTTTCTTTTAAATTAACAAATGTTAATTAATGACTTCAAAACAAAGATGGCAAGATTTTTAATATGAAACTTTGAAAAGTGGTAGTCTTTAGTAGTTGTCACTACTTCTATCAAATTTTATTGTGTACTTCCGTGTAAAATAGCTTCGTCGTTGCTGCTATTTGTATATAATGTTATTGATGTAATCGATGTTATTAAATAGTGGGATAAATTGGTTCGGAATTCGACTCTTCTAATGACATTAGATCTTTTGTTATGTGCTACTGTTGACCATCTAACAATAAGAAAGATATAGGTATTGTTTTCATTACATTACAATAATCAAGAAGAGTGATTTGTATATATACATCTAAATAATTTCAACTGGAAATAAATTAAAATGGCTAGAGATAGAAAGTAAGATGTAAATAATGTAAATGTTACTTAGAATAAACACTGTATTGACTGAGGATCCTATTTTGTTTATTTTTGAAACTCAGTCATGTTAATCCATTATGCTGCTCTTACATTGTTTAACACTTTTACTTGGCACACTGCTGATAATATTGAGCCAGAATATTACAGAAATAATATATGATATAATCTGAACAACATCCGTTAATAAAGGAAAATTATTATTATGGTTATGTAATAGAAATAGAACCAAAGACTGTATCTGTCGATTTGTTAGAAAGTTTACAATAGCTGAGTTTTTAGAAATGATTGTTTGGTTTGTGGTCACCATTTTGGTTATTCTAGAAATGCCGTAACATCAATACTATGTTCCTCATTTAAGCACCTGAAAAAAAACTGTAGGATCTCTTCGTCCTGTTTGGGATCAATTTCTCGACTTGATTCTTGTAGGTTTCCCAGTTCTGAACTTTCGTCAGGAGGAGAAACAAGTGTTAATTTCAAACAACATACAACCTCGAACTTTATTTTTAATCCTGAGAAATCAAACCCTTTTAAGGATGACTGTTAAAGAACGCCTCAAAAATAATTTTCATATTTAAGCAGTCAAGTAATTTTGATTTAAGATTTCCTACAAGAATAGAGAACGTTGCTGTGAAACTTACCAATTTCTCTTCTATCTGATTTCTTTCAAGTTTTATATTTGCATAACAATGCAACAAAAAACCCACCACAGATGAAAGGAATTAAAGAAATATATCAATTTTTACAAAATGTATCCCTCTTAGTATGTAAAGCTGAAGTTAACAAAGAAATCAGCTATAGTTTCATCGTTAGACAGTTCACAATATTCAAAATGTATTCTATAAAATCTACCTTTTCAGAACAACACTCTATTGATGTTGAATAATTCAATAGTAAAGAAAATAAAATTGGCAACACACTACGAATAACCTATGGCAATCATATAAGAATACTTCCGTAATAATAAAAATTAGTAATCATTAATTTCTTAACAATTCTGGATTCATAAAAACTTCCATTCACAATCTACATTCAACATGACAACATATCGAAACGTAAATAACAAGATCCGATCTACGACTAAGGAGTAGTTAATAACAAAACCATAAAATAGATGTAAATGTGCTTTCACGGAAAGCAGCAAATGCTGGTTATCTTTCTTTTGCAGAAAGCATAATCCATTTCTCTTTTATATCTTTATGTCTTCAAATTATGAATTATGAACAGAATTAAAAAATATCTGAAATGATTATGACATTTTACTTCCCCCATTTCTTCAAAAAAAGCTTATTACATTAAAATTACATTTAAAAAAAAATGTCCAGACACTGAAGAACGTAATGCTATACTTATAAATGAAGACATGTATATATATATGGAAATATATATTTTTCCATTAATATTACTCCTTTCAGAGCTAATAGTAAAAATCAATAAATTAATGTGGTTAACTACCAGGCAAACCACAGCCCATACTTAACCTGACTACTAGCTCATCCACACGTGCCTCCATACTAAAATAATTAAACTTTTTTTTTTGTCTCACGCAATTTAATGGCACAAGACTTTTTTTTTTTTTTTTTTTTAACTGATGGAGGCTAGTATAACCTCGCTACAACGCGGGATCTGTGTTCACCATGCTGCCCTTGTTATTTTTACAAAACAGGTATAACTTACAGACTTTAGATTTCATCACCTTGGCACAACTTGAAAAAGGTTATAAAAATAGTCCTCTCAAAATTTTCAAATGCCTACGGGCATGAATTATTGTGTGTGTTTTTAAATTTGTTTACAAACTACACAGTTCAAGACATAAATAAACGTAAAAGAAAAGAATTAAACTCAATAAACAATAAACTCAAGATAAATGCTTGTGCAACAAACGCCATATTGGAAAATGGCCGTTGTGGCAGGATGTGGTCAACATCCTCCAATAACCGCTTCCAGCAATGGTGACTGGATAAGAAATGGTAGGAAAAATACTCTTCAGGAACAAAGTCAGAAATTAATCCTTGCCTGAGGCATAACTTGGTGACACTTTTTCTTCATGAGGGTGTTTCTTTTTTTTTCTTTCCAGATTATCGTTATAAAAAAAGGGCACACTATAAATGCTTGTATTCACGGCCAAACGAAAGTAAGTATCCATTCCTTATCAACTTTAGATAACCGAATGAGGATTTTATTTTTATTTATTTCCTTTCGGTACTGCTAAATGGAATTACAAAGAGTCCCAGGCAAGGAGAATGACAAGTTCTTGAGCATTGAGCCAGCTTAGCTGGAGGGCAGGAGGTGGGGAGCACTCAGACCATGATTATCTCGACTGGCAAATGGCTTAGGCCTTCTTTCCAAAAAGCACCATTTACTCGTCACTTGAAAGCGGTGTAAGGTCTTCCATCCGTTCTTTATTTTGATACATGTTTATTATTTTTTTAGCTGCACTGGCAATCCACATCACACTCGCGTGGTTACAGTTGGGGCAGTTAGGGTCCGTGAAGATCGTTTGTCTTCTGTCTCTGCCTCGCTGCACACCTCACTGTCATCTATCTCGCAGAGGTTCTCCGAGAGATCACTGCAAGAGGCGTTGGTGGACGTGTAACCGCCCATCGAAATGGACATGTCGTCCAGTGTTGGGGGTAACAACTCGCCGGTCTTGTTTCGGAGGCCGTACCGCGGCACGTCTTCCTCCAGCTGCAACAGATTGCCGTTCTCCTCTGTCTCCGTGTCGGTGGCAATGCTGTAAGTAGGCAGGTACTGATTGGGATGCAACTGGTAGTTTAGCCTGGGAGGCTGGTAACTGTCCGAGTCGTCGGCAAAGTCGATGTTGTTCAGTGATAGCAGCTGATCGAAAGACGTTGGTTGTTTGCCGTCTTCCAGATCGAATTCGTTCTCATTGTACTCAGAGTCCCCGACGTATTCCGATTCAACGTCTAACGGTGGAGTGTTAGCGTCCACGCGGCTATTTGACTCGTTGCTATGGATACTGGGCGAATCAGGCACTTCATTCATAGGGACCTCAGTGATATTGGGGAGGGGGTTTTGGCTGCGAGCCCAATCCGAACAATCCCAATGGTAACCTACAATAAAGATAATAGTATCTATTAACATCGATTCTTGCCAACATAAAACTTCCATAACAGAGATACAAAACTACATTTTCCTTTATTAAATTCGTATTAAAATGATGCAAACTTATAAAAACATATCTTATTACCACGGCCATAATAAACATAGGTACGGCCTAGGGTAAAATAGAAGATTGAAATTCTGTAATTAAAAACACACATGTAATCAATTTGTAGTAGATATTTAGAATATTCGCACGGTAAGAATTCTTTAAGTACTATCTAACAAGAGTTCTTAGTAATGAATAAACTGAAAGCTGAAACTTAAGCATTAAGCTTTCAGCAAACTTTTCAATAAGTTACTTGTTTTTGAGTCCAAAATCATTACAAAATCTTATTAAATTACATCGGTTATGCATAAAATTTTAACTTACTTACGTACATAGCTTTGTACTCATCACCATTAAGGGAGCTTCAACGATACCATTTCTTAAAGAGATTTTTGGCCATTAAATCCTTACTTCTGGATTTATTATGTACCAACAACAAAATTCAGAGACCACATGACATCATTGGCGAATGGCACCTTGCTCCCAAA
The DNA here is from genome assembly GCA_023159025.1 of Thereuonema tuberculata. Classification (NCBI taxonomy): domain Eukaryota; kingdom Metazoa; phylum Arthropoda; class Chilopoda; order Scutigeromorpha; family Scutigeridae; genus Thereuonema; species Thereuonema tuberculata. Next base: position 52,683,375 of record JAFIDM010008419.1, on the reverse strand, counting down.
CACATAACCATACCAAACAACCAGCACAGCTCACAAGTGACATCATAAAACCACTAACCGGATTCCACAGCTTAGTCTCAAAACCAACTGCAGTAGATAACCTAAGCATTTCAATAAAGTTTCAGCTTCCTGTAAGTGATAATTTTTGAGTCATCTGAGCATACAGAACACCACAAACTCAACATGCTTTTCTTGCTCGATTTTATGCTGCATTCTAAACTAATGTTTGTGTTTTAACCATTTCTTTCCCTCAACAATACTTACTAAAATGTGCTATAAATATTAGGCCTTTTTACTCTATGATAATGCTCAGTGTTTTATTGATGCACTGTCACAGAACTGATTCAGGGCCCTGGAAACTTAAAATAGTAAATACAAAAATAGGCCGCCATTTTTAATCAGAGTATTTTTTTCGGAGACTTTATCTAAATATGTCTGTGCCAAGTGGAAGGCTCTTCTGTGAAAGTTTAGGATTTTACTGATTTCGTTTCAAACACATCATAATATTACTAAATTTTCTAATTTCATTTCCATTACCTCCAACCTTCCAGTTCCGAAAACTGGTGCATTGAAGGAAAACTACAATTAACTAGCAATCTAAATTTAAAATTTCTTTCCAAAGGGCTTTGAGTATCTTTTTTCTTTCGATTTCATTTCAAAATTGCATCTTCTTGTAAAGTAAGCAATGACATCTTGTAATACTATCAATATGATTGCGTTTGCATCATAAGTTAGCAACACTTATAGTGACAAAACACTTATAAAAGTGACACTTATAAAACACTTATAACAGTGACACTTATAACACTTATAAAAGTGACAAAACACTTATACGTGTACCAAGCGACATCTAGTGGCCACATTGTGTAAAGCATAAGATACAACCTGTCACGACCTTTTTTGATTTTACTTAGTTGAACTTAAATTTAAATTGAATAACCAAAAACTGCAGAAACAAAAGAATGCATTCATATTTTTAGGTAATTTTATTTCTTTTTTTTTTCACAATGTTATCACGTTTTCTACTTTATAGAAAGATGAGCAAACAAAAAAGCTTGGGAATTATTGTTCTTGAATATCAGAGGTGTTGCTTTTATTAAAAAGGTCATGCATATTTACATCACGATGCCACTAAAACTATCTGCAATTCTCAGGATTAAAGCTAAATAGGTTATTTAAGAAAACAATTTACATCTGGCAAATTGTTCTTTGACGAGTGATAAGCAATTTACGCATTTGCTAGGATGTCGATCAAAATCAGTCATTTCAAATGATTTTGAATTTCACATGGCTAGTCCAAATAACAAGTGATTTCACTTTATGAAAAAATTAGATCTACATCCAACCAAACAAAAAAATATTTTTTGAATTTAATAAAGGAATAACTGATAACACTTAACATATAGATTCTACAAATCATAAGCAGCATAAAAAAAAATGAGCGTAGCTTTAAAATAACTAACTTCTAAAGAAAATATTAATTTCAAATGAGATAAGCTGCATAGAACTTATTTTGTTTTCCTTCAATACTCGTTTTGAGTGCTACCTTGCAAGGATAATTTCTCCTTGAATGAAATAAGCAGCTAATCAATTAACTTTAATTAAAAACTAAAACAAACAAAAACAAAATGAAACGGAGCGGTGACTTCTACTGTAGACTTTAATCTTTTCTTTAATGAATATTTATCAAGAACACTTTTCAAGTTGGATTTGCTTCAGTTAACTATTGAATTGCAAGAAAATCAATGTGGTATATATAATTTTTTTTCGATGATACTGATATTTGTAGGTGGCAAAAGTAGTTTGGACTTATTTTCTCTTTCAACAGAGAAAGACCTTCTTATATGGTGAAATCTGATCACTTACGTTCGCCTGGAAATCATGACGTCAAACATAGAAATGGAGTCTTTGCAACAGTAACTAACTATACAAAATACAAAACTGTATTTTGTACGATTACGAATATATTTTTATATTATTATTATTTTTAAAAAAAACCAGAATGTTTTCGTTATGTTTATAAAGAAGAATTTTTAGTAATAGATGTCGCTATTGTGTCCTGGAAACATCAATCCATAAGCAGTGGCGTACCAACGCCTTTGGGGGCCCGGGGCGGGAGTTGTTGTGGATGGGGGCCCCCCTAGTCTGACTTTTACAACCAAAAAAAAAAAAAAAAAAAAAAAAAAAAAAAAAAAAAAAAAAAAAAA
>JAFIDM010008419.1:52615660-52681068 GCA_023159025.1 Thereuonema tuberculata | reverse complement strand
CCCCCCCCCCCCCCCCCCCTTGGTACGCTACTGTCCATAAGTGGATTACGTGAGCAAAGGTCTCATTGGAGAAATGAACAATACCTTCAATACAATTGGATGCTAAAACAAAATGTACTGCGGTCAATGCTTTAATATTTTATTTGAAGATAGTTATTTTAAAGATAAATCAATTCTTAACAAAGCAAAAACTTATTTTTCACTTAAGCCTAAATTAATAACCAAAAAATTAAGCAAAAGCAAATTAATTTCTCAACAAACCTAAAAATTCTTTGTGTAAATTTCATGATTATATCTTTTTAATTTTTTTTAACAGAAAAGGAAGAGATCATTAGAAACAAACACAACATCTGAAGTCCGTATGCTGGTTGCAAACAGTTGAAAGATTTTCCAGAAATCTTAGAAAGTGTTTTTTGTTTTTTAATTCTTATTTTAATAAAAGCAGTATATAATAACTATTAACTTTCTGATTTTTTTCACTTCTTCAGAAATTACGAAGAACATCTCTTTCAAAATCATCAACCACATTACCAAATTTCTAAAATAGAGAAAGTAAAAATGGAATAACAAAGCTTAAAGGTAATAGTATCTTGCTACTGTTTATGGTAAACATCTTTAAAAAACGATTTGCTACCATTATAGTTAACCTCAAGTTAACTATATTTTACTGCTACCTGTAGGACAACAGATGATGAGCTCCAACATTTTTTTAGTATTGTAATGATCTGGTATAAAGAAATTATACTCATTCAAAACAACCCATTGAGCCATAGAAGATGAAATCTCGAACATTTTTATCGTTCATTCAGACGGGCTCACCAACCTTTTTTTTTTATGAAGAGCTAGTTTTCTTTTCCCAAAACGTTTTTATAGTTATAAAGTTGCATAAAAATATTCTTCAATAACTGATGAGCGCTAGTAATTATAATACACATGTTCTATAGAAAAAGGGATATATTCATAAGGAATCCATAATTTGCTGAATAACCAATTGGGGAAATTCACGATTTATAGATTGTTAAACATATTTTGTTAAATCTAACTAGGCCATCCCCGTGTACACGCGCTTGTTTTTTAATATCACTTAAAATTGGGTTAAGTAAGAATATTATATTTTAATATTGCAATGTTTCGGCAATTATAGTTCTAATTGGCTGCGCGGTTGGCGATGTCGCTAAGACATTGGCCTCTCACATCTGAGGTTCTCATGTGGGTTTCGTGATGGTGGACGATCCGCTCTGGGCAGGTTTTCTCGGGGTTCTCCCGTTTCCCCTGCACTTCTCCCACTATTCTTTCTCAGTCTTTCTCTCAGTCTGTCCTTATTTCCGTGGGATAGCACAATAAACCCAAGGTCGCGGTGCTCGGCTTCCCTGCCACCCACACTCACCACACAAACATAATATAAACATAGTTCTAATTGTAAGGGCTGCACGTAATTGATGATAACTTTAACGTGTGTGAATGTCGTTTTTTAAAGTTCTAAATAGCCTACACACAAGTATAAAAAATTTTAGTTAAAATTTAAAATTAAAACATTTAAAACATTAAAAACCAAACTAGTTTCCGCTCGCTAGCGAGCCATCATCAGTAAGTGAGTGTTATTCCGAAGACGGAATAAGAATACTAGCATGGTGTTTTCATAAGACAGTCTATGGTCGAAAGCTATCATCCCAGAAGGAGAGAATGGACTGAACTATCCATCTGTCCTCTTTACATTGTCAAGAACCATTTTATGCTCCAAATAATTAAGTGCAGTAAATACGAGGTATTTCCAGAGTCCACTCCTTTGTGTTCGTGGTTATGGCACTCATAAAAACATATCTATGGATTTGTTCAGTTGTTTCTATATTTTTGTAGAAAATGTCAACACAAATGTCAACCTTTTGTGAAATACTAATGAAAATCATAAAAAACGGAACACGCTTACGTTTTCTTCCATAACTGAAAGAAAATGTGCTAATACTATTTTACTAATCAAAATACTAATAAACATTACTAATATGAAACTGCACTTATTATTTAAGGCTCGACAATTTAGCTTGGTTAGTCCTATTTAGCCTCACCGTCTCATTTTAGCTTGCATACAATACAAGTTATATGAGTTTAAAATCGTTGTTTTAACTGAAATCTGTTAATTCACCACAAGGTGTCTTAAAGCTGTAAAATCAGTTAATTTTTTTGAATTTTTCTTTGTTGAATTATCATCGTAAAATACTTGATTGTGATAACTGAGGAACACCTTTCTGTTAATTGATATGATTTTTATTTCTAAATTAGTAAACTTCTAATTAAACCATTCGACTGATATCAATGACTTTCCTGGGCATTAATTACACTATGTAAACATCTCAATTTTTAAATATAATTTTTTCTTCCAATATTTTTCTTTCTTTTACTTTCACCTGAAAGTAATTTTGAATTCTTCTTTGATATTCCTTTACTTAACCTCCCTGCTTAACAAGAACAATTAAATGTTATTCGATCTGAGCATTGAATTATTAATAAACAACAATGGGTGAGATCAAGAGTTTACCAAATGACATCGTAGAACAGCTGTTTCACGCTCTTTGGTGATCATCAGCTAGGAGTAGTCACCAGTAAACAGCGAGGTCTCGGTACAGAGGCTCATACGAATAATCCTCGGAATGGCAGGGGAGTCTCCAAAGCAAAAAACAATCCACTACGATTCCGACAATTAAATGTTATTTTAAAACACCTCTAATTAGAAGTTGAATAAAACTGGATTCGTTAAAATAAAAAAGCTGGCATTTCTTTTGTTTTTTCCTCTCTTCCTTTTACTGTTATTGACCATTTTGCAAATAGTGTTTGAAAAACATTGACTTTGTGTTTTCAGAACTAATTGCCACTGTTACCTTCATGTGCAAATTGATTAAGATAAAGAAATGAAAAACAAAAATGACTGAAATTCTTCAAAATGTTTAATTTTGAACCCTTTTTCAGTCTAGTGGAGTCACTAGTCAGAAACATTAAACATTTTTTTTCTCCCCCACTCTTAATTTCTCCCCCCACATTCCCATTAAGGAACTGCTACTTCCTTAAGCCAATTCCACCTTCAACTGCCTCCACTCTGATTTCAAAAATATAGATTTTCAGATTTATTGAGAGCTGGAATCCTTTAAAGCATATCATGTTTCTTGAAAATAGCAAGCTTGTTAGTAACTACTACGTAATCTACATTAGTGTGCAAAAACAAAAGAAAAATCTAAATCACTACTTAAAATTTAAGAACTCAAAATCCTTAATGCACTAAAGAAGACTACTAAAGTATACAAACTTCAGAAAGAAAAATAAAGGAGGAATAAAAGAAAAACAAAAAAAACCCTATCCCAAACACCAAACAACATAGACCCAAACCCAGGCGAGCATGCATGGGACCATTCTATAGATTCTTTACCTTTGGTATTGGCCTGAGGGGTATCAGCTGGAGAAACAGAAAGAATCGGATTAGTAAACATTGGCCCATTACATGCTCTCTGTTCTAACTACACTAGAAACTCACTGTGCTTACAGCGGTACAGTGTTTGCAATAACATTTAAAAGTGCCATGGAAAAAGACAAGTGAAATGGACAAGGACCACCAAAAACACTGCAACTACATTTACAAACTACATTCCCTGGTAGCATGCTTCTGATTTTAGGCAGTTATTTCTTTTAATTCAAACTAAAGCACATTATGTTTTCGTTTATTTACATTTGAAACAGCAATTTTAAAGTAAATCAAATCAATTTGTTAATTGAAATTAATATTAATCCACAATTACTATTAATGATAAATTAATTCTACAACATTCAAAGCTTCTGGCATGCATTACTTTTAATTTAATTTTTTAGTTTTGGCACATATTTTTTTTTTCTTTTTTGGTTAACCACTGAACAATCGGACGTCTACATAATAGAAAAAAACATAGATATTTGGGCAGTGAGGGTCTTTCAGGACGACATTTTCTCAAAGCGCTGATTGCAAAAAGCATTATTTTTAATCATTCTACTGATGAATATATATTATTTCAAGGCAATTCGATCTAAAGCGTTTATATCTTTATCAAATGCTTTGTAACTAATAAAATTTGATTTAATTTAAATTTAAGTTTTTTAATCTTAATAGCAATGTAATATAATTCTTTTCAGGTACAACTGCTAAGCGTTAAATTTCATTAATATTTAAAATGTTATCACTATGATTATTTAGAAGGTTCCAAAGCAAATATAAACCCCATTATGATGAACATCTCCACATATCTATGCACAGTGATTATAATTAAACTTTCCCTATTCCGTTGGCAAAAATACAATGCAATCTGTAACCTGTTTAATTAAATATTTTTATCTTCTCAAAAAGGTCTCGCTATCGGAATCTTTTTATAATTTACCTCGTTTGATAATATCATAAAATGAGGAATTGTTTATCAGAGATAGAAAAATTTCTTTTGATTTTTTGAATGTCTTGTGCCTGTTTTGATCCTCATTATTCTTATGTGAGAAAACCCTAAAGAATATCACAGTTTAAGCACATTTTCTCCTGTGGGAAAAATATAAATCATTTTTCTTCTTTTCTTTGTTTTTCCGGGATCTTTTCAGCATTGAATTCCCTTTGGCTTGTATATTTGAATAGAGGGAGTTTAAATTGTAGCCACTAAGCTATCCTTTTTTGATATTCTTTAGTTAATTCTTATGTGGATTTCTTGCTACGTTGAGTAGAAGGTGGTGCAAGTTCAGCTGTAATGATCGCTGAACTGTGTATAGGAAAGTATTATAGACAAATAAATAACGTGAATTCCTAAATTGTTTCCTGAACAGAAGTGGTCTAAGTTAAGGGCTCAGCGGCTCCTCCAGATCATTATGTAGGAGTGTTCAAAATCCAAATACAAGTCAGGCACATCTGAAACAATGCCATTTACTTCGAAAGCTGAAGTTTTTGCACAAATTGAGTTCTTTTTACTACTAGCGTCATAATTTCCAGGTTTTGAAACCAGTTCTTCTGTTCTCAAGATAATGCGTCAAGAAATCTGTAGCAGACAACTAGTACCAGTCAATAGATGAAATGTTTTTGTTTAGATGGTCTGGTGGATCTCACGTAGAAAAATGGCCAAAAGACTAAAAAGAGAACGACTGTGAACTTCAAGAAAAAGTTATGCCAATTTTAGAAAAATACCTTATCAATGCTTTGTAAGCAGTTTATAACACTAAAAACCAATTACTTTGTTAGCAAAGAGGAAAATAACTGGAAAATGAAGAGCACAAACAAATGAAAGAAACTAATTGTTAATTAGTTCTAAAATGTCTGCAAATATAAAGAGGCATTCTTTTTATTTCACGTTTCTTTACATTGTATCTGTTGTTTTTTTCTTTCTTGTTTTTGTCTTTCAGCAAACACAAATTGATCCGTTCAATTGTATTTTAGAAAGTTTTTTCCTTGGATTATGTTCCTAATAATGTTTGCTTTAATATGATTTAGTTTAAACTTATTCGCAATTCAATTTTAATAAGTGTCTTTAGCAAATTAGATTAAAAATGGATACAATTTCGGAATACGTTGACAACAGATTCTGATTGGTTAGTTCTGTGAGTACTAAGAATGGAGCAACCGATTTCTATTCTAGTAGTATTGGTTTAAGTTGGAAACGCCAGTATCGTGAAGGAAAGCTGCGTCAATTTTACTTGGAACCAGTTAACAAGCACAACAGATTTGATTGGTGGCAAGTGTCGTCAGCTTGTCGACGTTTTCCGAACTTGTTCCATGAAATATTAGGTTTATTGTCTTTACGTAGAGCATAAAGATAGCAAACAAGATTATACAAAAATTAGCAGATGTAAATCATTAGACTCATTACAAGAAAAAAGATTTTCTGAAATTACAGAATCAGTAAGAAAGAAAGGAAGAAAGCAAGTATTGATAGAATAAAAAAAAAATTGTAAAGGAAGACCAAAGAAGAATTCACTTATAGGAATATAAAAGCGATCAAGATTAAAGATCACGGATAAATTTTGCTAGAAGAAATGTAAAAAAGTTTTACTTTTAAAAGTAGTAAAAGGTTTAAAATTTTTCTTACTTATTTAAGAATTTATGATAAACATGTAATGAATGTGAATAACACAGAACGAAATAGTAGTGAATAATTAATAGTTTCATTTTGTTTTCAAGAGTAACATCCCTATATAATGCCTTGCAATCAAATCGAAAAATAGAATTTATCCTCTTTAAAAACTCACAAATACAAAGTAAAATATCTTTGAATTTCTTCTTAGAATAATGATCCATATATGGTGACTGTGATCTAAACTTCAGACTAACGGAATTTTCAACGTTTCCTTGAATCATCTGCGTATTTCTTTTTTAAGTATTTCTGTCAGATGTGTGTTTAGTTCCAAGATTTCAAATGCCAGGAACAAACAAAATACAGACTATAAACAATTCATTGGCACCAGTTTAATCGCTCTTAATAGTAATATTTCAGTGAGATTTTCCAGTCAAGATGATTTTCGTAAATGGCTAAACCAAGTTTGTACTAAGTTGAAGCCTAACAGTAATTACTGCTCAACATATGCTTAGTAGTATAGCTTAGCCTCATCTGGATAGTACTGCTTGCCCAAGTGATAAAGACTGGTTTGGCACACTGCCAAAATAATGGAACAACCCGAAGGGGAGAATTACATTCTAAAAGTTTATTATACATGTATTTCTTATTCTGTGTGTGTGTATTTTATTCTCGCGTTAATTTTAAACTGAATTTTGTGCAGTAATTTTTCACTTTATGCATCTCTCCTTTATACGCAGTTTGTTTCTGTTCTTGTCGTCACATACTCATCTCTCCTATTTTCACGCCGAGAAAGATGTGGCAGCGACCAGTAAATCACGTGACCAGTCTCTTTCGTCTGGCTAAGCAGTATGGTATTCTAATAATGAAATATACGTATTATCTTTCGTAAAAAGACGATATAAGTAGGCTATAATAATTATTGTGCATGCCAGAAATCTGTAGGGCATTTCATACCCCAAAAAAAAGTAACATTCCTTTCTCCACGAGTAAATCGGGTAAAAATGGAAGTTTACATTTCTATATTTCCACTTATATTATTTATTAAAAGAAATATAACTGCGGATTTTTGTTGCCTTTGAGATAATTTTCTTAAGAGAAAAGAGAAAAATAAGGAAAAGATTTGGAAAATTACTTATGCGCCGTTTTGAATTATTCATATTATCAATATATTACAATCTTTACTATTAGCAGCGAAGACAACAACTCTTAAGTTTTAATAGAAAATCAATGTATTTATATATATATATATATATTATATATTATAAAAGCGTTATTTTGTCTGTCATAAGACTTTACGTTTTTCCAATTTTGTGGCCTAACTATGAGAGATACATTGGTCACGCAAATGGAAAAAATGTAGATCTTTTCAAGACAAACAAAATGCTACAAAAATCTTTCGAAAAACTTTTTTGGTTTCCAAGATGGCGCCTTTTAAAGGGTCAAATTTTGATTTTTTTCTCAATTTAAACGAAAAGTATAAAAGTTGGAAGAGCACATTATATTGAGAAAATGTTGGTATTTGAAAGTTCTATCGAGCGCTATATCAGTCATTCGCAAAGGTTTCTGCGTTTGCAAGATACACGCAAAAATGTGTGTGGCGCAACCCCAGGTGTGTGACGCCAACCCGCAATACACCTGAGTTCAGCGGAGAAGGCCATAACGGGCTGGAAAGTCATATATTCTCCGATCTCAATATTAATTTGCTAAATAAATATATATATTTTTTTTTTTAATGATATATATGCAAGGGTTCCGGAGCGAAGCGACGGTACCCGGCTAGTATATATATATTTGAAGTATTTCTAGTAGAAACAACATTCTTTTCCCTAATAAGTCATCATTTTCGATAAGAACAATCATTACTAAAAGATTTCTCTATTTTCTCTTCAGAAACGGCAATGCTGTATACATCATTTCATAAATAATATATAATGGAGATTTAGAGTAAGAAAATATTCCAGTTGTATTTACACAATAAGGTGAACCCTTCACGATGTTATTAAAATTCTATTGTATTTGTGAAAGTTTGTTTTATTATTTAAATATCTTTCTTTAAGCAAATTGGCCTTTATCTTTCAAGATTTAGTAATTGCCATCATTTGAAAATGCTACTGAAAGACTCCCAGTGCTCTGACTAGTCATACTAAACAACCTGTTATCTTGGATCTTCTTGCTGCTGCAAGATGATTCCCTTAATGGCAAAATATACTACCTGGTGGATCATCAACCAGAGATAGATTGGAGGTCAATCCAACCGACTCTTTGTGGGCCTCTGTGGATGAAGTTGCTATGTTTTTCAAAGGCTGATGTACAGGAGAAAGATCTGAAGGCTTGTTGGATTTTAAATCTGAATTAGAAACAAATTTAAGAAACATGAAGCCCTTAACAAATCTACAAAGATAAAGATATTTATATTCCTGCATTTTCTCAATTGCTACTCATAAACTACATATTCTAAAATTTTGGCAGTTCCACTTGCTTTGTATGTTTTGCCATTAAAACACTGCCAATGAAATACGGATAAAGACTAAAAGATATTAAAAGGTCAACTTAATGTCGTTATGAGATTATTACTAATTTCAGAGCTTATTGTTTTGTTTCTTAAGTTAATTAGAAAAATAATAAAAAAAAAATGCTCACCATTTTGTATTTTATTATCAAGATAAGAATCCTTGAGATTATGGTCAAGATCCCAAGATGGTTTGTGTAACATTTCGGCATCTGTGGCTTGACTTGATGGAGGTGGATGTGGCAAAGAAGTAGTGTTATTTTTTGTTATATTCTGCAAGAAGTCATTACTATATCTTGGAATGTTTTCCAGATCATCAGCTGCACTTCCATAGCTTCGGACTGTATCGAAGTTGTTTAAGGCTGTTACCGAGTCTTGGCGGCTTGGTGTATAGGAGGCTGGTCTTGGAGGTAAAATTGGTGGCTGTGATACCTGAGTTACTTCCAAATTACTCAGCTTGCTGCAACGTTTCAAGTCATCGTGTGTTTTATTTTTCAGCACGACATCTTTTGGTGGATCGAGGAGTGCTTCCTGTCGACGATGTCGAGCTCTTTTAGCCCGATATTTTCTTATCAGTACATAGATAATAACTAGCATTATTATGGCGAGGACTGTTGCTACAATACCAATTATTTCTTCAATTGTGATATTCATGCTATTTGAAGTGATGGAGTTGCTGTAGATAATGTTATCACACAAAGATCCAGTGGTATTAGGGCCACAGTCACAACGGTAGGATCCAATAGTGTTTGTGCACTGACCACCATTCAAGCAAGGGTTCTGTATACATTCATCAATATCACTTTGACAAAGATCACCTTGAAAACCATGGCATTTGCAAATTGGTCCATAGGTACCTTCTTCACAAACGCCACCATTCCGACATGGATTAGGATTACAGTGGCGACCAAACTCACATCGCTTTCCACTAAGACCATCAATGCATTTGCACCTATAATCATTATTAAGATTGGAACAAGTACCACCGTGAAGACAAGGGTTAGAAGCACATGGATTTGTGTCAATTTCACAACGAGTTCCAATAAAGCGGTCGTGGCACAAGCATTTGTAGCCACTTCCAGTAGCCTTGCAGGTTCCGCCATTGAAGCATGGCTGGCTTCCACACACTCCCAAATCAGGTGGCAGTATGCACTGAAATTCAATATTTGTGAATCGCCTCAATGTTGCTACGCTATTTCCACTGGTAATGTGTAAAGGTAAGCTGATCCTGTCAATTCTGACTTCATCCATACAACCAACAAAACCCATTCTTAAATCGTCATATCCAGGTATGGTTGGATGTGGATGAACTTCAGCACCAAAGTAAATGTCATTGCTATCAATATTTAATACATCATTATGCCCAGGTGCATTGCCTTGTGCTGTTGACTTGGTATCTACTGACAATTCTGCCGTGTTACCGTGACGATTTAGGCGTATTTCGTGCCATCTGCCATCATTGATATGCACATGTTCAACACGAACCATACCTTCACCACTGCCACAGTTGAAACGATATTGTACAAGGCCATTAACAATCTATAAACAAAAAAATAGAAAATTTAATAATTTAGTTAAGCAAAAAAAGTGAAAAAAAAAATGAAACCAAGAAAAAGAGATTAAGCATCAACATAATCAACACAAATAAATGTAATAAATACATAATACATTTATTGAAAACATTACTAAAGATTGTCTATTTTTTCTTGAGAAAATTATAGTATTATTTTAGTAATTCTCACGTAATCTTCCTTAGTTTGTTGCTAAAAATTCTCTTCGTAACTTGTATTCATGTAGGCTTGAAAATGAAGAGACGGTTTTTTTCTCTTCGAAAATTCGCGTTTTCAATAAATGTATTATGTATTTATTACATTTATTGGTGTTGATTATGTTGATGCTTAATATTAAAACTTCTAAAAGAGAGGAAATTAGGAAGAAATACGATTAAAAAAAGATAATTAAAACACAGGAATTAATAACAAACACTAACATTACTGATAAAAAAATGTTCAACAACATAAATATTTAATGATTTAATATTCTAAAGTTTTCAAAAATAATAAAAAAAACATACCAAAAAATATTAACATGCTTTTATATTAGAATGATTTTGGGGCCTTTAAGCAGGTTCTTAAAAAAAAAAAAATCAACATTTAATAACAGAAAGAAGCCCACTAGCAAACCAAAAGAATCTCGAGAACTGGGAAGAATTTCATTTCAAGAAAATAGGTAAGGTTTTTTGTTTTTATTGAATACTCAAATACAGAAATGCTCATGTAAAATCATTTGCTTGATAATTCGTATGTCAGTATGTTTCTTATCTTTGGGCTTCAGCTTCGTCAGACAGTTACAGTTAGAAACATGGAACATGCAATTACCATTATAGTACGTAACTATCCAGTTCTTATGAAGTTCTAAAATGAAAGTTTAATAGCTATTATCAAACTGCTTTGTATGATAAAGTTCCTGCTTCCTAGGATCAATAATTTTTGGAGTTACGTAAATAACACTTTTACATAGTATAAAAAACAGGAAAAAAAAATAACCTCTGTACGTAGAAGACTATATATTTTGTTTTCAATGTTAACAACTTTCAACGATAACAACTAACTGATATTGCATGAAAAATTGTAATATAAACTTAACAATGGAGCCACCAGTACTTTACACTATAAATACCAGTAGATAAAGGGCTTTACTGTACTCCTAAAACAATAATTTTTGTTTTCCTGTATCTAATATTTGCTCTACATCTAAAAAATGGACTAATTACCTCCAAAATGCTATAATCGACTCTTCCAGCTGCAAATTTTAGGCAACCAGTTGGCTGTCCTGTGCGTACCCGTAAAGACAGGCTAAAGTGTTTGTCCATGGAATTTACCAATGTGTACTGAGCATAACTCTTGCCACGGAATGAAATTGGGTTTTTCTCTGTAAAAATAAGAACATTAAATTGTACAGAATTATTTCTAATTTCATTGCGTATGAATTAAAATGATATTATTTCAAGAATTTTCTTTTTCTAATCAAACCTTCAAAACAGCTGGTTTCAATGCAGTTGCTAATATCTTTGTTGCACATGGGTCCACCTTTTCCTTCAGGACACTGGCAGGAAAAGCCAGTGAGAGACGAATCAGCAACACAAATGGCATATGAGGGGCAGGGATCACGTGCACATTCGTTGATGACGGAATCACAGAGTTCACCTGTAAAGAGAAGTGAATCCATTCAAGGTTAAATTGAACGAAGATTTTACTGATTTTTTTTTTATCTGTTCAACAATTTCTTTAGTCAATAAGGAAAAAAAAATCAACGTAGTGGAAAATGACGTATTTTTTTAGTATTAAAATTTAAAAAGATGTAATCAAACTCTATAATATCAAATATCTACTAATTTACTCCTTATGTTTAAAAATTACCATATTTTTCAACTTTATATTAAAAATTTGAATGGATTAAGAATTTAATATGTATTGCTTAAACCATTGGTGCCCAACCTAAGGCCCGCGAAGGTGTTACATGTGGCCCGCTGTTTTATTCCCGTTTTTTTTTTGGTTGTTGAATAGGAGATTCCGTTTTTTTTTGGTTGTTGAATAGGAAATTCCGCCACATTGTGGCCCGCGAGATTCACACCAAAGTCAATTTTGGCCCCCATATTATGAACGATTGGGCACCACTGGCTTAAACCAATGAGATATTAACAGAAATAGGATATAGACTGTTTATATATTTTTCAATTATAAAATACTTTAAATCAATAATTATTTAAAATATAAAATACTTTGAAGATGATATTTCTTTCCTTGCTGTTACAATTCAATATTTAATTTCATTAAACATGCGTAAAGAAACATTCTATAGGAAATAAAACAACTATACCAGTATCAACCGAAACCTTCTGCTTCAATTGATCCTTTATAGGTCATTTTAAAGAAACAAAAATGAGTTTGGAGGAAGAAAAAAGAATAAAGCTTATAAATACCTCCAAAGCCCTCTCTGCAAACACATTCAATCTTATGATGATGCTGTGGTGATACGTAACTCATGGTGTCGGTCGTTACACTGATTACAACTTTCTCATCCAGCACAAGTCTATCACGGCATTCTCCATGAACACATCGATCAGGTCTACATAAGTTATCATGCACTTTGACAACCTAGATACGAAATACAATGAAGGATTGGGTTCAGTCAATACACTCATGAATGCACCGTATAACAGATTCAAATAATATCTACTAAAAAACTGGTAATTTGTGGCATTTTAGTAATTAAAGAAGTTCTGAGAGCATTATTATTAATTAATTTCAATTGAAAATACAAACAACCAAATTCATTAATTTGGAATGAAACTTAGAAAATCTTAAGTAATAAATAAGTAACTTGTTTACAGCAGTTTTGTGATGTTCAATTACATATTGCAGAAATGAAGATAATATTTTTATGTGTGCTCCGTAATTCATAGTGAAGAAATAAGTTTCAGTCGTGGATTGAAAATGAGCTCTGCAAAGGAAGCTCGAAAGCTCCAGATCACGTATGTATCTTTTTAATTATAATTATGTTTATATTTTTAACTTATATTTTTGAGTGTCGGCTGAAACTTATTTCTTCACTATCAATTATATATTGCAGTATTGTTTTGTCCTATTTCAAATTACAAACAAGAATGTAACTTTCTAAGCAGCAATATATAATTTATTGCAGTAAATAGGAACTTTAATATCTTTATTACTAAATCCTGAAGGAAAAAAATACGTTATGAATAAGAATATGATGTTTACAGTCTGAATTTATAAATACTCTAATTCTCCTTTGAATTTTACTGTCAGATTATTGCAATAGAGATATTTCAACTGACTTGATAAACGTGCATTTAATTAATGCTTAAAGAACTTTACAGGTTCAGAATGAAACAGTTATTGAATATATAAAAATGGACCATTAACATATCTATTAAAAAATGCCACTTATAAATTTTCATCAGTTCAATACAGGAATGTATTAAAATCACGATTATAAAGGAGTAATTTGATACAGTGACAACCCATCCTCAGTTTTATTCACACTGCAAAATAAACATTAAATCTACTTCAACTTCAAATTTACTGATTAGAAGTTATTGATCTGAAAAAAAAATTCTGAATCGTTATTACAGTTTATTGTGAGCCCAGTGGCTCAGTGACCTACAGGCTGAAGAAACCAAGTTCAATCTCTGGTGGAGGATGGGGATTTTTCCCTCAAGTTATTTATTCTCCTGAAGGACTCACTCACATCAGGAGATTCCGTTTTTATCCTCTGAATTATAGGCGAGCAAACACTAGACAGGCTATCTCCCCAAGTCCCGACTGGCCACTGAAACGTTGCAGTTATATTTATCTAATTACTACAGTTATTCTAGAGTTCAAGTAATAGTCAGAAATAAACCTCTTTACATAAGACAGTAAATGCTACTGAGGATAGGAAGTCATTATTGTTATCATAAGTATTTAAGTTATACCTTTAAATCTAATAGAGCCTCAAAGTTTGGTTTGTTATCACTAAGGGCTTTACGGACATGGCCTGCTGGATAAAAGCCTGAGCGGCCTCTACGTACAGCAAACAACACATCCAAATCCATATTGGCTTGTCTTTTGGGTCGAGGTAATTGAGCTGCAAGTTGAATGCTTAGAATCTCTACATCCTTCGGCCGAACATTAAGAATATTATGCATGGCCCTCAAAAATGAACGACGATAGGTGACAATGAAGTCTTCAGGCGATATCCCTTCAAATCTGATAATCACAGCGTGGTCTAGCATCTCGTCAGTGACCATATTTACTTCAACAATCACCGTGCCGTATGTGACAAACTTTCCATCTGACACAGTAACATTTAATTTGTAACTACCGACATCTAAACCAGCAAGAGCAAATAGTGTTCCGTCTTCCTTGTCAATTTCAAACAAATGCTGATAACCAGGTCCAAGAGTGAAGGTGAGGTGATCGTAAGGGTCCTGATCAGTTGCTTTTAATCTTCCTAACATTCCACCAGGGAATTCATCTAAGTAAGAACTGACAGTCACGATTAGAGGGGTCACCACAGGATGGAAGCGCGATTCTTCAATAACGTGAACAGTGACCCAGGTGTCTGAAAACAGTGGAGGTGTTCCATTATCGAATACACGTATCTGTAAGAGATACAGGTCTTTGAACTTATGATTGAATCTTGTTGCTGTCCGCAGTGATCCATCTGGAGCAATCCGGAATTCATTGCCTTCGTTTCCGGAACGAATTTCAAATGTGAATGGAGCTCCATTGGGGGCTGCGTCAGCATCAGATACCATGAGCTGCAAAATGCTGAAGCCCAGAGGATTGTCCTCCTGTTTTAAGAAACAAAAATAAGCAAATTATCAATGATTTCATTTTATATCAATAAATAACAACAGTATTACATACAATTTTAGAATCAAATAAAGCAAATCTTTAGTTTGAGACATTTTTTAAAAAAAATAAATTAAAATGAAATAAAAATACTGCACTAAAACGACGATTGCTGAGATAAATTAATTGCGATGGAGTTAATCAGAATGTAGGTTTTTCACATTTACATAGAAATAAAAGAGACTGTGACAATATTCAAAGGCATTAGGTCTTCAGTGCTTGGAATTGAAAGGGATCTTAGTTAGGATGTAAGTGTCCCAACGCACTTGCAGCAAACTTGCAGCTAACCGCAAGATTGACAGGGAGAAAATTCATTAGAGAACCCTCTTTTTGCTGGAGGGTCTGAAAGAACATTGGAAAAATAAAACAGAATTCATCCAGGAAAGAGTTGAGAAAAAGGGGGTCGTCACAATAGAAACGTCATTACATTGCTTGAGGCAGGCAATAAAAGGGGAGAAAAGGGGGAGATTCTTGAGGTTTTGCAGCAACAGCTCTGCAAGTGTGTGGGGATGCTAAGGTTCCTAACCTCTTAGGATGAAAAGGGATTGGGTCTTTAGGATTTTGGAGTATAAGATTTTACTTAGTATGCAAAAGGATTATGATCTAATACATTCAGGATAAATATCTGAATGTCTTTAACAGTTAGGAAGGAAAGGAGGAGGACAGCGTTTTTTATTCTCTTTGTTCAATTACATTTCGTTCCACAAAATGATCACTAACTGTTTAAATTTCATCTTCAAATTAAAAGAAAAGATACAATTTATTTGGGGTTTTCGCTGATGTATTTATTACTTAACTCAGTCAATGAATTCAGGACAGAGAACTAAAGTTTCACTTGGTATTAAAACTTTAATTTAAAAAAAGTAGAAGTAAATAATAATGTTGGTAATTCTGTATTCTAATAGAAGAAGTACTAAATAATAACAAAAGATATCTGAGTATTAAAAAAATAAAAAAATAAATGTAGAATTTATAAGACGTTGACATTTAAAACTGTTTCCAACTGTTTACAAAATAAAATTTTCTCACTGACAGTTCGAAAGCTTTAAATATTATTTATAAATAGGGCACAAATTTTTGATTTAAAAATTCATATATTTGCATCCATTTATGTTCATGTTCATTAGAAATATGAATAGATAATAGCATATAAAATAATGAGTACGTTTTGAGTAATTCTGATTAAAACGAAATGATAATAACTGAAAAAAGTATTATCTTTAAAAATAAAAATTGCATATCAGAAAAAATGTAATTCTTTTCTGAAAATCAGCATCTTAATAATAACACAATAACTTGTCTTTATCTTTTATATTATCTAGTCAAAGAAGCTACTGAAGCCAATAAACTTACCTGGACAATGGCTGTATGGTTTGCACTGGAGAAAACAGGTGGATTATCGTTTGCATCAGATACTTCTATATTTACAAGAACTGAAGCTGATAAATTTGGAATACCACTGTCTACTGCATGGATGTCCAAAACATAGCTAGCAATCTAAAACAATAAGAAATAAGAGAAATTGTAATTGAAAATTACAAAAAAAAAAAGATTAAAATTATAACAATGTTCCTTAAAACAATACTGCTAGTGGATTATGTTACTTAACTCATTCAGTTTTCTGATTAATTTGTTTTTTAATTCCAGACGATATTTACTTGGCTGCCCATTCCTGTTATAATAACCCTATTACAGTCAGTGGCGTACCAATGCCTTTGGGTCCTCTTGTCTGGATGGGGGCCCCCCCTAGTCTGACTTTTACAAAAAAAAAAAAAAAAAAAAAAAAAATGTCCTCTTGTCTAAATGGGGGCCCTCTCCAAGGTGGGGGCTCAGGGCGGACCGCCCCCCCCCATTGGTACGCTACTGATTACAGTCAATTCAGTCATAATTATACTTCGCCTTAATAGTTCTTCATATAAAGACAACACACTTACATTTTAAAATTAACACTTAAAAAAACATAAAAAAAACCAATTCAATTCGACGAAAACCAGTACAGCTTACAACACGAATTAAGAACAGATTGTAATATTATTATTCTGGCAAATGGCTGCCGAATATGTTTTATTTTAATAATATGTGCTGTCATGTTTTGAAAAAAAGTGTATAATGCAAAAAATCATAAAGAATTATAAACAAGTCCTGTAAATCATCACATTTTCTGCCAAGTTCATATTTTTTCTTACACATACGTTGCTGTATACGGTTTCATCTTGCAATGTATCTAGATCAGGGGCGTATATAAGGGGAGGGGGGCGAAGGGGCCCCTCCCGAAATAATGAAGATATGTCCTCCCAACGTTTTTTTTTTTTGGTTGAACGGATAGGTTTCCATCGTTTTTTTTTGGTTGAACGGTTAGGTTTCCATCGTTTTTTTTTGGTTGAACAGATA
This sequence comes from Thereuonema tuberculata, assembly GCA_023159025.1. Taxonomy (NCBI): domain Eukaryota; kingdom Metazoa; phylum Arthropoda; class Chilopoda; order Scutigeromorpha; family Scutigeridae; genus Thereuonema; species Thereuonema tuberculata. The sequence continues at coordinate 52,663,690 of JAFIDM010008419.1, read as the reverse complement.
GGTTTCCATGGGGTGTCTACTTAATTATATTAATCTTGGGCCCCCCCCCCGAAAATATATTCTATATACACCACTGATCTAGATATACATGATTTTGCACAAAACCATAATGAAACCATAGCGGCAAGGAACAATATACAAAGCTCAGAATATCATCATCAATAAATTTGAAAATTAGTTTACATTATAACTTATATTCTTTATAACTAACTCTCCAGTACACGCCTATCGATAGATTTTATTTCAAGATTTTACGATGAAAAACAATACAAGAATCCGAATCCTCATTTAATTTGATTTTAATTTATTAATCCTAAATAAAACATCTAATTCTTATTAGAGAGGATAAAAATTAAAATGTATTAATTTACTTTTATTTTTACATTTCCATTAAGAAAAACTGAGTTGAGCATTTCTTGTTTTAAATTTATAATGAATTTTGGTTTGCGAGTAGAGAACTTTTAAAAATAATGTTTTCCATTTATATTAATTCTGGTTTTCAATTAAATAATATATGTGCTAAGATTTCTAATGTATAATTTTTACCTTTTCTCTGTCCAAAGAGGAAGAAACGCTCAGGTATCCAGTATGTTTATCAATCTGAAAATGTCCAAATTTATCACCTCGAACGATATAGTATGAAATCTTGCTGTTTGGTGGACTGTCCAAATCCGTAGCAACAACCTAAAAAATTATTTAACATATATAGATATATATCATTAATGAATTAAGCAAAATTTAAATTGCACTTTCTGCAAAAAGTTAAATTATATTAAGTTCTTTTTGCACTTTTAATAAACTGAAGAAGGTAGCACATCCCACAGAAACCAGTCCTTTAATTTGCTTTATCATTTTCTTATCCTTAGTTTTATGCAAAACCTCTAAATATGCCAGTAACAAGTAACAGCTGATTATGTGGGTGCTTGACACTAGCTTTCCAAACGTCATTAAATTTTTTATTGCCATAGATATTAATTTTTTGATTACTTCTGAAAGTGTTAATGCATCGACAATTGTCGTCCTTTTTCTTAAATTAGTAAAAAAAATAAATATTAAATAAAACCCATAAAGACCAGGGAAGTAGAGAGAAATGAAAAGACCTTATAATTCGAAAAAGTTATAAAAGATACAGCAAAGCTCTTACACTTTATTTTATTTTCTAAAAAAAAACAAATTCTTGTTGTCTGGGACGTGCTGGTCAGTTTGTTTGATTGTTTGAATCACGCAGTAATAAGCGTATATCACAATAACATTGTAATTTATGATGAGATCAGCATCTTAAAGTCTGTAATTTTTTAAGGGCAATTCCAGGTTAGTTCAACGAATGGTCGTCGACTCGATTTTTGATTTTAATAAAATTTTACATGTGATAAGTATCAACGTTTAAGGGTACAAACCATAGTTTTTTTTAATTTACAAAAATTTTGCTAATTAAATCATTAAGACAAAATTGTTTACTGAGTGGACAGCCGAAACACATCCTTTTAGGTCTCAGTTCTATGAGCTCTAACATTTTTTTTATTTTAATTAGTAGATTTAGTAGATAAATTTAATTTTGTTTTTGGCTTGAAAAAATTCTAATAAACTTTACTTTTTGAAATTTAATTGCTCTAAATCTGAAATGCTGGCGAAAGTAAATAATTAAATTAATTAATTAAAATTAATAGCATTTTTAAGAGATCTGTAGTGTTATGTCTAGGTTATGAGAGAGCATAATGTTTACATTATACCACACAGTGGCTGAACGAGAGCAATGTATTAGGCCTATTTCTCTTGGGTCTACAGATGTTTGGGTCTTTTGAGTCTAGACCACAGAAATTCTATTTCTTTGTCTAGGTATTGTAGCTTCTGAACCCTCATGACTAACATTTACATTTTCTGTGAAAATACATAAGAAGGAACTTTCTATTCTAATTTAAGTGAGATTTAAACATAACCATTGATAAACATGGATTTTCTTGGTCTTAAAACTGCAACTTTTCAGAATTTTTCAATTTTTAAGGAATTGCTTCATATTAAATAACTGTTGGTTACATTTGTGTAAGTGTTGAATGAAAAAAGAGGATCTATCAATTGAAGTAGCTCGATATGTATTTCAAGCCTAAATTTTGTAAAAAAAGAACAATTCCTAAGTCTGACTTTGAATAAAAAAAAAAAATTGTTTTATTGACTCATTTCAAATTTCCGTTGTATCAAAAAAAGCTTTCCCCTTTAACATCTTTCCAATTACAATTCTATTAATTTTTGACTGTTCGCTCAGTAAACAATTGCCTATAAATCTGTAGCAAAATGTTTTGTAAATAAAAAAAACAAAAACAGGGTTTTATACTCTCAAAGATTGATACTCTCTTATCACATGCTAAATTTTATCAAAATCAAAAATGGTGAGGCGGACGACAACTTATGAAATTTGTTGAATTAACATGAAATGACCCTTAATGGAACAGTAGATATTTCTGCAATTCCTGTTGGTCCACAAAGAATTTCTTACCTGTATGATCTTGTCCCCGACTTGGGCATCCTCTCGAACAATGGCACTGTAGGAGGACTGCCCAAATACAGGTGGATTGTCATTAGCATCAATTACGGATATATTAATAGTTGCATGATTACTAAGGGAAGGGGTTCCACCATCGTTAGCTTGAATGGTTAGGTAATAGTCCCTTGCCTTTTCATAATCCAATGTTTGGACAACAGTAATAACACCTGTGAGAAAAAGAAAGAAAAGATATGAAATAATTCTTAGAAAAAATGTATTAAACAAAGTGAAACTGATTAATAATTTATTAACAGCTGTTTCCTTCTCACTGGTATAATACGAACCCTATATTTACGTTATAATTTAAATACACATGAATGTTTAAAACTTTGTGGGCGTTATTTAAGTGAAATTTTGTTTTAAATTGAAAGGAACGTTAGTTTTATTTCAACGAAACTCACCAGTTTTGGGATGAATAGCGAACTTCCCATGTTCATTGCCTCCAATAATGGAATACGTGATTTCTGCATTGATTCCACTATCTCGACTTGTTGCTAATACCCGAACAACATCGGCACCGAGATGTGAACTCTCAGTAATGTTAACATGATATAAACGGCTGGCAAACTCAGGTGGGTTGTCGTTGATATCCAACACCACCACCAATAGATGGGCTATGGCTGACAACTGAGGAGTCCCTTGATCAGTTGCACGAATGGTTAAATTAAACAGAGCTCGCTGTTCTCGGTCGAGAGGTTTTGCAAGACTCACTAAGCCACTGAGCTCATCCACAACAAAATGGCCGTTAGCTGAGTCAACAAACGAATATTTAATCTTTCTGTTAATACCTAAAAAATAAAATAAAAAGAAAGGTTCAGTTTAGGCAAGACGTCAATGTTAAAAAATCTAAAGTTAATAGTGTAGTTTCAAAAATATATGTATATTCAATATAAAGATATAATATAGTTAGCTATCAACTTCAGAATAATTATATGAGATGTGTTTTTGTTGCATGCTTCTATTTATTGGCTTAATACGTACCAAAAATCGAAAGGAACCTCGATTTGAAAAACATAAATCTATCAATCGGATTTCAGCTCTTTCCATTTGAAAGTGTAATAATTCTAATATATTTGTTTTTAACCAACTGTTTAGATTCTTTATCTTTTCGATTGCCATAACAATCAGAATAGAAGATAAAAATTTATCTAGATGGAAAGTAACTTCAAACTCTTGCATTGGTAATTTTATTATAATATAATCTATGATAATTCCTAGTTATTTCGTCACTATTTGCTTTAATAATACATCAAATTCTTACGAAAATACCTTATCCATTTCCAACATCAATATTTATGAACAGAAACAACTTACACCTGTAATTTTATCTCCATGACAATTACAATTAGGCTTCTTCATCGATTATTACTTGAACATTATATGTAGATCGTCTCTAGACTTCCAATCCTATTTCTAGAACTATTATGCAACTTACTGTACATGTGAACCTTTAGATTAAACATTATGATCTAGGGTTTTTTTGTTTTTAAATGCCTTGTTCACTACTTTCAAAGTAACATTCATACACCATTATTTTCATTAGACTATCAATCAATTTTTGAAACAAATGCCAGTACCTATTAAGGTTGAACCCTATTTTGACATTTTGAATAATACCATATATCTGCGATATGCAAGATTGTTAACTTTCATATTAATCACTTGCTACTAAACAGGGAATCATTGGGTCTATTAAGTTGAATAGCAAAACGTATTAGTAAATCGGTTCACATTCAGACCAACTTGCTTACTATTAGTAGCTGAACTGAACATTGTTCTGGAAGAGAACAGTTATCCTGGCGTTAGTCTGTTAATGAAAAGCCTAATCAGAAAGTACTTATTGAGATGTTACTTCATATTAACGATAATCTGCATTCTACTTGAAGGTTTTTATAATTACAAAATAAAATACTGGAAGTCTGCTTCACCAATTCAATTTTGAATATACGAGAATAATTTGAATTATAAATAAATAATGTATTTATACAATCACGCAAGACATTAATTTTCCTAGAGTAATTTTTTTTAACTTAAAAAAAATGCATTTATTTACCTAAATCACGATCTGTTGCATGAACTTTGCCCACCAAAGTTTTAACATCAGTATCTTCGGGAACAGTTACAGAATACAAATCCTGTGTGAATTCAGGAGCATTGTCATTAATGTCACTCAGTATAACTTCAATTTCGGAAGAGCATTCCCAAGAAGGATGATCTCGATCTTGCACATGCGCAGTCAATTGGTAACGAGCCAATTTCTCCCGATCAAGAGGTCTCGCAACTTTTAGGAAACCTAAGTAAATGATCAGAAAATAACTTTTATAATAAAAATCAATATAAAAATATTTTAATTTAGTAGATGGAAGATACAGAACATATCTTCCAAACTGATAAAATATATTCAAGATGGAAACAAGGACCATCAACAAGTAAAAACAAGGAAATAAAAAACAAGAACCAAATGTGGATTACAAAGCCTTGGGCAGCCTCAAAAGGTATTTCACCACAAAAAAAAAAATAATAATAAAAAAAATATATATATAACAAACCCTTTAGAGAGTAAAAGGAACGCAATCAATTAGTAATTGAAATAAGAATGCCTTTTGAGACTTGCACCGGCTAAGTAACTCTGGCTGAGGAGAGCTCACCAAGCTCGACTCCAAAGACATTTTTATTTCAACGATAAAATATAATTGATGAAGTTTTTGCACTGAAAAATAGCTTAAAATTCCAAATTGTCATCTATTTCTTAATCTTTGAGTTGCTGTATGAACGTTTCCTTAGAATTTAGAATTAACTAAGATATCCAGACTATCAGTTTAGATACTCAAAAAATAAAAATTAGAACTACTTTATCTGACCTAAGACAAGAATAATGGATAATTAAAAATGCTGGAGATTGCAGAACATTAATAAAAATACTGTAAATAATCCACCAAGTTTATTTCTTTCTTTCTTTCTTTATTTATTTATTTATTTATTTATTTATTAAATCTATGTAAAAAAAACAAACAAACACACTAACAAGAGTTAAAAAAATAAACAGACAATTAAATTAAAAGTACATATACACACCATTATTATTAACATTTTTTAGTAGTTTCTAAGCCACTGCTTTCTTTATAACATTAACCACTGGCCACATTGTTTAAAATGATTTGCAATGCTTCTATTACAATAAATAAATTTAATATTCAATATATGTAAATATGAATGTATATACACAAAATATATGAATTTTTGTAAACTTAAAGTTTAATTAAGGTCAAACTTAATCAGGTTGAATTAGTCTTAGAATTACATTACCATGTGTCTTGTCTAAAGTGAAATGGTCTGCACCTTCGCCAGTCAAGAAATACTTCAAACGAGCATTGTGTGGTTCATCTCTGTCTGTAGCTTCCACCGTTAAGATATAAGAAGAAATAACTATGCTCTCGGAAACTTTCTCTACATATTTAACCTAAAATAGAAATAATTATAAAAAAAATCAGAAAAACATCTTTCAAAATTAAATATAAAACTGAAGGCGCTTCTAAAAGAATCTTTTATCAAAATATTTTGGGAAAACGATATTTTGAAATAATTAATATTAACAATGAAATAAGGAAATTCCTTTTGAAATGCTTACTAAGCATTAAGGCAGATTCTGGTTTTAACTGTCAGTCTAATCACTTTAATCAATTTTTTGATGAATTTTCATATTAATCAATTCTATGTTTACGAATGGCAGCAACTGAATGTAATAGGCATTATTGTCTTTCAAATATAATCATGTGGCGATATTAAAATTCACTTCTAATATAATAATAAAATTGCTTTATTATGGATTATCTATTAGATTTTAACATGCTTCTCTTAACAGTTTATCTCACCTTTTTACAAACTGGTGGATTATCGTTAGCATCCAGGATTTCAATGAAGACTTTAGTGTTGGAAACGTATGTGCCATCTGTGGCAGTAACTTGCAGTTTATAAGATGCAATTAATTCTCTATCCAATTCCTGAAACAAAAATAAAGCAGAAATAAAATTAAAACACAACATTTTTAATGATGATCATATTTAAGACTTACGATAAACTTGCTGAAATATAATATTCAAAAACAGTTAGGATTAGTGATTTAAATGTAACTATAATAACTATATTACTCTAATTTACAAGAGATAAGGCCTAATAATAGTTTAAACTATGTACTTATAACTAGCAGACTGTGGGTTCAAATCCACGTTGGGCAATGCCATTTCTCTGCTTTTAACATGGGAATTCATCAATAGAAAACAAACAATATTCATTGTATTATTTCTTATTTCCTCTTAAAGTTTCTTATTAACTAATATGATATTATAGCTAAAATACAATTGGATAGTATATGTTGTTCATTTATAATTTTGGCCATCTCTCCATGAAAAATGTAATTGTATATATTGAGGTATTTGCAATACATTGAATTTGCAATACAATACAATGTAATTGCAATACATTAAACATTGCATGTTTCCATAAATAACTGAAACTTTAAATAATTACACTGTAAGCAATGAAAGTCACGCTATCTTCTTCTCCAATAGCCAGGAATGCTGTTTTACGAACATAACAACAATGGGTGAGACCAAATTATTTACAAGTGACATCCTAAATTGGTCTCACCCATTGTTACTAATAATTCAAATGCACAGTTTGAATTTTGATGCTTTAAAAAAATTCATTGAGGCATTGCTGGCACATGAATTTTCTCACTAATTTTTCAGTGTATTTTTTTCTTTGAGGCAACACTATGCTTCCGACAAAAAAAGCATCTTTTTAATGAGGTAACGACTGCCTAATAGTACAAGTGTTCTTTGAGGCTGGCTTTAGTTAAATTCGAAATGATGGAAATGCACAATTCATGTAGAGAGAAAAGGAAGTAATCTCTGTAAACCCTAACAAAAGTTGTGGTGCCTGAAACTAATATGGTCGAAATACACAGTCCTATGTAATATTTCAGTTTCATCAAGTCCAAGAATCGTATTATCAGCATTACCACTGTGATTATATTATAAAAATATTTGAATTATAATTTGTTAAATGAATCTTGGCCCAAAGGCCAAACTTTCCGAAAATAATTAGGATTCGGGAATGTATAATGTTTTTATATATATATATATAATAAAATTGGTTATAGGTAATTTTTATTCTACGTCATTGTTACGAAGCAAAAGTTTCAATGAAGCTGCCTACCTTGTTTACAGATATTTCTCCAGTTTGTTGAATTTGGAAATGTCCATTAGGGTCCCCGTCTGTAATGTAATATTCTACACGAGAATTATGGCTCTGATCTTCATCAGTTGTAGATACTAATATTACCACGGTACCAATCAAAGCATCTTCATTCACTAAGAATTAATAACAATCATAAAAATTAATTCGTTGATCTGCTTACATAAAAATATTAAGTAAAAAGAGATACCTGTAATAAAAGTACAGGAAACCTGTATTTTCCTCCTGATTACCATTAATATTTTGTTTAAAAAAAAAATTTAGATAATGATAATGCACATAGTATAGATAGTGAATGGCTATATATAGATACCTATAACTAATATTGCCGAAATATAAAATACTGTGAAATATTTCAGCGAAGTTGTCTTAAACTATACAGATACTGATATATTTGAACATCATATTTAACACAACAGCTTTATATCATGCTACTGTTGATCGATTATATAAACTTTTACAGCGCGTCCAAACGAGCTAGAATTAACATCAAATTGTATAAATCATATTAATTTTGATGGCGAAGTTACTGTTTACACAAAATTACAAAAGCGTGATGTCTATTATATCCTTATTCTAAATATCATTTTGATATAAGTGCACAGCACAAATATAAATCAGTTTATGAATTACGAAAGTTGTTGTGATTAATGACTTAAGTCACGGAATGAGAAAGTTTCTTCTAAACAACATTAATTTGTATAATATTTAGTTTCATACTGAATATATCTAGAGAATCATTCATCAATTGTATTAACTATTATAATTTCAAATATAATAAATATATTGAATTCAGCACACAGCCTTCAATAATAAATAATTGATTTTTCTAACATTTATATTTAAGAATAAGATATATAATAAAGAAGGCGGGAGGGGAAAATAATTTTCTTAAAAGAAACTTTACAAACAACTAATCTTACCAGCTGCTCTGAATTCATCTTGCGTGAAAAGAGGAGGATTGTCATTGTAATCTTCCACTTCCAATTCCACGTCTGTGCTTTCTGATCTGGCTGGGTTTCCGTTGTCTGTCGCAACCACAGTAAACGAATAACTAGAGACCAGTTCTCGGTCTAGTGGTACCAGCGTCGTCACCCATCCCGTTGCAGCGTCAACTGCAAAGACATTCACTAGATCTCCCGAGTCTGGTCCCAGGCTATATCGCAATTCAGCATTATGGCCAAGATCTTTATCGTGAGCGACCATCTTCAGCACAGTAGAACCTTCCTTAACGTTTTCAGCAACGCTCACACGATAGGGATTAGATTCAAACATGGGGCTGTTGTCATTTTCGTCCATGACTTGAATGGTAATGTCAGCAAAGGCTGTTAGAGGAGGACTGGAGGAAGTCTCTGCTCGGACCGTAAGAGTATACACATCTCTCTGTTCTCGGTCTAAAGATCCTGCAACAACCAATCGGTTTTCATCATCAATTCGGAATGTTTCTGCTTCGTCTATCTGCCCCAGTCTTGAAACAATGGAATATGTCACACTATCGTTACTATGAGCATTGAGTATAGTAATAATAGTACCTGAAAAGAGAAAAAAAAATGTCTTATTCTCTTACACACTTTTAACCCATAGATAATAATGCAGATAGAGCTTATCACATAACTTGTTTCAATTTTGCTGAAACGATCTGCGATAATTTAGAATTTTAATGTACAAATTAAATTATGGATTTAAAGTAGGTTAAATTCATAAACACTTTTGAATTCCAATACACCTGCTTTCCAACCACTTTATGTAATATATCATGGAATTATGGTATAAAATATGTTTTCCTTTAATTTGTTTGCTACATACAAATAATACAGACTTTATAATTTCAATTTTCTTTTAAAAGTTAGACAATCTTTATAAGGTAAAAAGCAATTCATATGAATTTAAATTTTGTAAAAACTTAATTATCAATTGAAAGACAGATTGCAGATTGGTGTAATGTAATAAAAAGATTAAATGTATCTGTTAAAAAAAAAAAAATGTTAAAATATACGTATTTCATTGCTCACCTTTCCCCCCGAATAAGAAACCCGGTACCCACTTGACAGAGGGTTGAGTGAATCACAGGGTCTGTCTGGAGAAGAAATCACCGTGAAAAAATTCTCGACATCGCCGGGAACTGAACTTATGCTCCTGCAGTTCAGAGCTTAAACCACTGGACTACCGGACCCACAAATTTATCTGTAATAACTTATGTTATAAACTTATGTTTTAGTTTTTAGGTTTGGTGATTGAAGACATGTGACACTTGTCGTTCATTCTGTACCTTTATAAAACGTCCAGAAATGGGTTACTGCAAATTTAAAATTTTGTTATTTAAAAGTGTTGGAGGGAAGTCAATTATTTGAACACAAATAGATAACAACCGATTTTACAGATTGGAGTTTTCATGTTGTAAATGCCATGAAAGAAAATCACACAAAGACGAACAAATGCAGTACTGTTTCATTTTGTACTTATATGAATGACTACAGATCAACTTATATTGAACAGTAAGATCACTCAATCTTCCAAGTACAATTTCAGCAACAAAAACCCTGATAACGCATTTGTTACCAAATTACAAAACTGCCATAATCCTGATATGAACATGGTTTATATAGGATTGGAACCACAAAGCAGTTGCTCTGATTTTTCAACAGAAAATAATCCAATACAAATACATTGATCTGGGTTCTTATATGTGATAGCTTTATATGCTTCTTCTGATCATCGACTAAGACTATTCAGTTGATGAAAATGAAGGATTTCGATTATGGAAAGGCAACTAAATTTCAGAGTAAAATCTAGATTAAGGAAAAAAGTGAAGCTATAAGTAAATTTGACAAATGCTGAGTTTTAATGATTACTTACCTAACGGAGCATTCTCATGTATGAAATATTGATACGATCTTCTATCGAATTTCGGAGGAACATCTTGTGGACCCATAATAAAAATATCAACTGGGACATCGCTTTCCATCGGTGGATTGCCTCGGTCGTGGGCACGAACAAAAAACTGATAGACTTCATTTTCTAGAAAAGAAGTACAAGATATTTAAAACTACCTTATATTAAATATATTTTGATTATCCTTATAATAGCTCTTAATTTCATGAATATTTATCCAGCTGCAACTACATTATCTATTAATATTTTCTACAAATATAATGGTAAGCAAAACATTTTGTTAAAAACCTAGCATAATCTTAATTTTAATAGAAACAAAGTAGCGAACAATAATAATAAAGTGAATAAAATAATATTATTAATTTTTATTTCTACATTGGTAAACAAAAACAGTTTCTGTTGTAAGTGATGTTTTGTAATGATCTACTCTCACAAGATCAAATACAATAATTGTTAACACGGCGAAGGTGAACGAGAAAGGCTTTTAGATTGTTATTGCTCGTATCTTTTAAGCCCGATTTTCATTTAAGGGTCTGGGTGCGTATTGTGTGTCTCCCATTATCGTATTGTGAAGGATAGAAAAAGTCTCTCTTCCATAGAAAAAAAACCCAACGGGTTTCCCATTTCCATAAAAGGATTGGTCCAACATCATGGCTATTGGTGCTAGGAATTCAGAATCCCATTAAAAAGTCCATTAAAAGAGGATGTTTTGTTGCTTTTTTTGGAGGTTAAAATCTGTAGGGATTGTCGTCTAATGGTCCTTGTAGTGAAAATGAACATAACATACAATGGTCCTTTGAGCCATCATCCTTTGCTTGAGGATGACAAGCAGCAGACACAGCACAGTCTAGTGAAAATCAACTTTCAGACAGAATCAAATGCCGAATGCTACAGTATTACTGCTCTTTTACAGCCTTAATTTCATTTACCAGATTCTGCAATTTTCACGGAGCGTTCAAAATATAAAAATATTCTAATCTGAATCACCTTCTGAGAAGCATGCGTAAAGGGGACTGGATAATTTTCTTTAGTAGTTTTTTTATTAACATATTCAATACATACCGTAGATTAACAATCCTGCCTACATCACGAAGAAATTACCTGTGAAGATTCTTATTTACTGTCTGAAATAGTGATGAATCTTTTTTCATTTGTTAGACAACGAAAATCGCCAGATTATACGTGTTTTTTGGACTTGAGGTTCTCCACATCATTATGAAAAGTGATTCAACCCCAGAGCAGTGTGATGTGGTCAATTCTTAATTTATTACAGAAGATAGTGAAACTCCTTTGTCTACTATTGACCCTATTTATGTTCTTGGACACTTTGTTAAGAAGATTATGTGATTAACAGAAGTAGCAAGCTAGATAACCCATAATTTCTTTCAGATACTCTTCGGAGACCAAGATACAGAAATTTTGTATCACTCGATTCACTGCATTGAATATGCTTAATTATCAATCCACTAGCTACCCACCTTGACTTAATGAACTCCTCTGAATTGAAGACAAAAAAATATAGTCGTTTTTCGGTCTCTATTCCATCAGTGCCAAACGTGACCACTATTAGATAAACTACATAATCCAAAGTGAAGCATCTTTCGGAACATATTACTACCGCTTGTTTTCCTTCACATTCAATGTAATACATTTCGTTGGATTCTTTAAAACTTAATGCAATCTGATAAATGTACTTAGCTTTCCATTTTAATAAATTTTAAACTGGTTGGATAGTTAACGTAGTTAAGAAGATTGTTTCAGATGATTCTGAGTTACTTTTAACACTATCATGTTTATTTTGCTATCACGTGATCTGAGAGGACGTGATTTGCAGATGGGAAGAGATAATAATTTCAGAGTATTTTTACATAAATTTATATTTATTATAAAGGAAATGTAAAACACTTTGATAAGTGCCTCAATCACATTGAATCTCAAAGAAATCATTATTTATAATTGATAAATGGAAACTTAAAGAATTAGCTTTGAATTTTAACTAATTAGTATGAAAAATAAGTACCTAATGCTAGCGCACTCTTCTTTAGAAATATTTCTCCAGAGTCTTTATTAACTCCAAATATATCAGTGGTGTTTGTTTCTGAAGCATTGGTTTCGTAGATGGTATACTCCACCATTGCAGCTTGTCCAAAGTCTTCATCCACTGCCTGAACCTATATATCGGAAATCAAAATAGTATGAATTTGAACTGCTCTCACATTATTAATTCAATAAGAATAATTTTTCGTGAAATGTAAGACAAATACTTAGAAGAAGGTGTACAGTTTCTTTCGGTGATTTACTATGTCTGAATGATTTTAAATTTTGTTAATACTAAATACTACAATATAATCCATTATAATAAACAAACAAAGTTGAATAATTTAAAGAAGCATTATATTTGAAAAAGACAGATGGTTCTTAAAATTTTACCCAATTTAAGTGATATACATAGTTGAATTTGAAAGCAATTGACTGAGAAGGATCAAGTGCTTTAATAACTTATTACCTTTCATTGTTTAAAGTTTATTGCATTTCTCCAATCACTATGTATTTTTTATATCCTAAATTAAATTAATTGCAGAGAATTTGGATGACATACAGCAATTAGTAACTTGAACCATAGAGTGATTAAAATTATAGTATGATTATAATTATAATATAATAATATAATTAAATAGAACAGCTAATTAAAAACTTACAGAACTTATTTGATACAAATCAAATACTGATGCAATGTTAGTAATCTTTATAAAACAGCAGATAAGAAGGTTTAATTTCTCTTAAATAAAAAGGGTCAAATATATTCAATTTACGAGTATACATTGAAATACTCATTTGAAATTGTTCATCGTAAAGAACTGTAATAAAGCACTATCATTGACTTAACTCAAGATACCATCCAAGAATAAAATAATTTTAATTTCCTGTGAAAAAATAGAAATAATTTCTATAATGAACCATTCGCGACGGGAATTGAACCTGAAACCTTCTGATCAGAAATCAAACGTCTCATCCTTTAGGCCTCACTGTGTGTGTGACGCAATGGCAGAAGCGCCACAGAATAAAAACATTAATTAATTTAATTAAACTCATTAATTTTAGCCTATTAGCCTACTAGATTAAAATTTAATTTTCAATGTTCATTTTTTTTAGCTTCACTACAAGCGCTGGACAGATGAGTATTAGATGCAGAAGCTCGTCCTTAGCGACGAACTGAAGAGTCATTAGAGAAATTTTTCGACATGAATGAAAAAATTACAAATGACGAACAAATACTCTGTCTCAACTAAAAGCCGTCAAATTGTTATCCCGTCATTGTTGACGGGACGTATATGTACTAGTATTCAAATTATATTCTCATTTTTTTTTAATGTACAAAGACTTGTGGCTTCTTTTTTTTCTAATCAAAGCTCAATATCTGGAATTTATGTGGCCTTTAAAAAGAATTGCAAAGTGTAACCTTCATCTGCACCTTTTCCTAATAAAAGCAATAGTGATTTATTACTATTTAAAAAATTACTGAATGCACAAAAAATAGTAGCTAACAATGCAGTCACAGATAAATTTATTGCAAAAAATGCTTCCTTCGCTTTCTAAATATTTTTAAAATCCTTTCATAGAAGCTGCAAAGCTGATTTATCAATGAATACCAACCTGTACAATTGTGGTCCCAATGCTCATGTTGGCGTGGATATTGGCTCGATATTCATCTAAACGAAATTGTGGGGCATTGTCATTGTGATCTCCAATTATAATTCTCAGCAAAGTATAACCTGAATATCCACCACCATCCACAGCAACAATTGGAACTTCATAGACAGCCTGGGCCTCTCTATCAAGCACTCGCTTACTGAAGACTTCTCCTACAAAGCAATGAACAATTAACATTATATTCAACACAACAATATCAAAGTAGAATAACAATAGTTAGAACTCTTAATAGAACAAATAAACCAAATGTTTTTCAAAACATTTTTGTTTGTTGATGGTTGATATACTCATGCATCCTTACATCTTCAACTCGGAGGATTATTTTGTCTTTTTTTTTAAAAAAAAGCAATAAAATAATTTCTGTAAGTAAATGAAATAAATCTGATAAATTATTTGCGTTAATGTATTACATTTAAGAATATTGAGAAACATCACTGTAAAGGTAAAACGCTAATTTCAGTAATAATCTTATAGAGTAAATACCCTAACGAATAAGTAGGCATGGGAATGGCACCTCCAGAAAAACTACACTAAAAACAAAATACACATCAAAAATAAAATAAATAAAATTCTTGTGCTGCCCTCCGGCAGCCTCTTAAGAATTTTTTATGTGCAATTAAAATAAAAAAAAGCGCCTAAAAAAGTGGATTAACACATTAAAAGGGTGAGATCGTGTTTACACGATCAAGTGAGAAGCAGCTGTTTAGGGATGTAATTTATAAAGACGATCTCACCCCCTTTTAATGTGTTAACCCTAACGAATAACTTTTTGACCACTGGAATAGTAAAGGCATATGCTTAAAAACTTCGATAAAAGGAGCTTAAAGACTCATCAATTATTTTTTCTTAGTTTATTTTTAACAAATTTCCAATTTTTTTTCCAAAATTGCTAATCCGTATTTCATATATCTAGCAATTCAAATTTTTAATTCTCTACCATTTATTTTGTAATTATGTGATTTTTAAAGTCTTTTCAAGAATTATTTTGGTCATACAAGCTTTTCATTTCTGATAAAAATACAATAAAAAAAAACCTCTTACAAACAAAATCATCATTCTCATATACCGTAGCTATAGTTGTGTAACATTTTATTGGCATTATGTAATCATTTTTTACCTCAAAACGCTTTTCTGCTTTTCACGAGCAGGATTTTGATTACAGCAAGAAAGGTAAAACATTCCCTCATTTCATAAAATTCATTTTTATCAAATTATAAATTATTTGAAATGAAAAAAAATTTTGAAAAATTTATTATACATTTTTTGAAACTTTTATCTACAAGTTATAGTAATCAATTTCTAAATCTAGGAGTTTTTAAATGGAAACTATACTTCAGAGAAAAATGCCCTTGATTACAAACGCTGCTTTTTAACTTAAAATGGAATTCAAGGAGAAACATAAATACAACTGACCTGATTCTGAATTAATGCTGAAACTTTCCTGGCTAACATCACTTTGAATGTTGTACATTACTAGGCCGTACATTCCTCTGTCTTCATCGACTGCTGTAAGTTTAGTGACGAGGGAACCTGGTGGTTGATTCTCATCGAAGACTACTTCGTACCGTGAACGATCAAAGCGAGGTATGTGCAAATTGGAGCTAAGAATGTCCACTTTAACTCTTGTGAAAGTAGTGTAAACACCATCAGATGCAGAAACATTCAAAGTGTAAACGGACTGCTGATTGAATTTGTGTAAGCTTGTGAGAGTTATAATTCCTACAAAGTAAATAATCATCAAAGTTAAAAGCATATTATCAAAACAAATACTAAGTTACATATCTTCTTACAGAATGTTTTAGTTTAAACTCAAGTAAACAGCACATATACTATTTCAATAAGTTTAAACAAATGTTTTCAAATTTTCATATTTAAAATGATATTATGGCTAAATATGTACTAAATATACAGAGATAATTCTTTTGCTTGTACAACAATCGTTAAAACTGAATGTATTTGCAGTTTATTCAGTATACGTTAAATATTAAATTGTTAAATAATGTTGTTTTCATTATTAATTACACAGCTATTATTAATCTGTCTTTTCTGATAATAAATGCCATCGGAGAATAATTATTGTGACAATAATGTACCCCTTTATGTAAGTTAATTTGATAACCATTCTTCCTCTTTATATAATTTAAAATAGAAGTAAAAAAATATAGTAAAAGTGTGCATAAAAATAAGTTTTTTTTAAACACAGCCTCGTGATCCCCAAGACAAGTTTGAAAGAAACAATGTTCTATAGTGCTTTTATTGATTGTTTTATCTGAACGAGATCAGCTGCCCTTGCAAGTTAATATATTCTCTTATGTAACTTCACATTCATTCTGAAAGCCTAGCAATTTAAAATATTTTTCTGTGTACTTTTTGGATGTATTTGTTTCCTATGAGATATTTTCGGTGTGACATTTAATATTTAACGTGATTATTAATCATATTAATGCTGAAATTCTCCAAATTACAAATCAATTTTGAACGAAAGTGTCATAAAACTTCAATCGTACTGCAGAATCTTGTGTTTATCGTGTTCATATGTACAAAATATTTATCATATTGTTTTATTTTGTATTCAAATCCTTGATTTCATGTTTATAACATCTAATTACTACATATCTACCTGATTTTTGGCTTATTGAGAAGCATTGTTGATCGTTGCCACCTATAATGCTATATGTTAGCTTGGCTTGATCAGTAGGATCTGGATCAAAGGCGATAACCATAGTCACAAATTGGCCCCGTTTCGCTAATTCGCTAAGGAAGCAGTGATAGGTGGACTGTTCAAATTTAGGTGGATTATCATTCACATCCAAAACGTGAACCCAAACATGGGTAGAGGTGCTGAGGGCGGGCACACCGCTGTCGGATGCCAACACTAAGAAGTGATGCAGCTGTTCCCGTTCCCGGTCAAGAGGCGCCTTCACAGTCACCAGCCCTTGTGTTGGGTGGATGTGAAAATATTCACTAGCGTTGCCGTGCTCTGTCTGAAGTGTATACTGAACCATTTTATTCACTCCTGAAAAACAAAGAAAAACAAAATGAATGCATAAAATCAAGTGTACATACATCAAGTGAGATAAAATAAGATTTATAATATCATATTTCTATTACTGGGGAATTTTTAACCACTTAAATATACTGAGTTCAGGATAGGATTTCAATGTTTTTCTTTTTATTTTGTTTTACTTTTTTCTGTAACCCAATTGAATAAAAAATATAACCTCAGCCAAATGTACAAAATTATCATTACTGCTACTTTTTATTTTGAGCTAAATTCCGCAAGATAAACTTGCTTCCAGTAATTTGTCAAACCCTCACCAGCTGGAATTATCTAGTGTTGAGCAGCTCAATGAAAGCAACGAAATTTTATAAAATTTTTGGTAATTTTAATTTTAATTTTGTAAAATAACAAGGTAGGGATAGCGATTAGTAAACCAATCACAATACTTCGCAACGTCTTCTGATACGTCTATGAAAATGTAATTGATATTGCCTTAATTTCCTTATTATTATAAATGTGATTGTTGCGATTGTTGTCATTGTTGCTAATAACAATTTATTTATTTATTTATTAATAATGAAGATACAACGGGCATATAACCAGTTACAGTAACTAGTATAACTATATAGTATCTAGCATAATTGTTGCGATTGTTGTCATTGTTGCTAATGTTATTTTAATGATACTCCCCAGACAAAACGGGAATATAAGTCTTCTGATCTTGATCGGAAGACTAAAAGTTAACTTAAAAAAGTAATCCCTTGATAATCTGTTACTTTGTAGTTCCTTTGGGTTCACCGATTTTCTGACAAATGAAAAATTTCGGATAATGAATGTTCAACAAATCCCAAATTCTGAAAAGAATTCAGAAAAGTAAAGTAGTTCAATGAAATTTCAAATCAGTGGGCGTAATTGCTCTTGCTGTGCTGGTTAAATTTTGAAAAAAAAATGAGAAAATGAGCAAAATTTGATCATCGAACTCACCTTACCACGAAAGCTAATTAAAAATGTTTGAATCAACTGTCTTTTTCTTAAGTATAACATACACAAAAATCGCTTTAATCAAATGATGTGTCACTTAAACAACATATTTTGATTAGATTTTGCATCCTGCACTGCTAAAAGTTTGCAAAGTATTATTATTTTTTCTATACTTTATTGGAAATTATTTCTACTGGGCAGTGGCCAAAATAGCCTTTTGTGACTTTGGCACAATTGGAAGATGTGGTCCAATGTTTCGTTAGGTTGCCAATCACAGATGTTTTTGGAATAAGTTCTTAATGCTTACTGTGTTCAGACTACAGAAAAATTCCGCAGACTTGAATAAATTTACATTAAAACGAAAGTTTCTTTTAACTATTTGGCAATTTAATACACTCTCTGATAAAAAAAAAAAATCGAAGTACCATGAAGGAGGCGTCCAATTTGAATGAAACATTGTACACAACTAACTCCCTATTAGATACGAAAATGAGTGAAGTATAGTTGTCAAGAAATCTTGTGTTCCATTTAAGGGCTCTCAGAATCTTACTAGATGCATTCTGCTTCGTAAAACTGCGCATTCATATCAGTTTATCATCAGTAATGAGAAGCATTCAAAGACTCTATGATCAATTTGCAAGACTGGGAGAAGCCTGCTAGTCATGAACAGACGAATCGCTTGCCATCTGGGTAGTATGATGCTGCTGTGGCAAGCTCTAACTACTCCGACAGCTTCACCCTCTATCATCCAGAGAGATGGGCATCCTCTACACAGCGACGGGTATCTAACGAATTGCACACGCTGGGATTCATTCCCGTCGTCCCATACGAGGCTTGCCTTTAATAACCCAGCACTGGAAGCTTCATCTAGAGTGGTGCCGTGCTTGAAAGACGTGGACTGCTCTCGGAATTATATTTAGTAATGGATCCCGCTTCTGTCGTGCAGCATATGATTATCGCATCCACGTACAGAGGAAAACTGGACAACGCTCAAATCCTCGAAATGTTGTCGAGAGGCACACAGCAATTAAAGTCGGTGTAATGGTGTATAATGGTGTTGTAATCCTGCAACTTTATTGCACTTAAACATTTCGTAATGTTATTGATCGTATTTTCATCAATAATATTGCTGATGAACTTTGATAATTAGTGATTTTTCAATTGTTGCAATTTTTGTATGCATAAATACTACTTATTGTTAACAAAATAATTTTATTGATTCTTGCATATCAAACGTAATTTGCAAACAACATTTTTTGCAATACTTAATAATTCTTATAGCTTTCTAAGTAATTCTGATTTGTAAAAATAAAAGACAACACTGTGATTACTTAACAATTCCGATGGCTACTTTATCAAAGAATTCCTTAATAATAGGCCTACGCGCGATAAAAAATTGCTTTTTTTTCATTCGAGTTAAAAATCCGGTTTACTGAATACTTTTTCAAGAATGCAATAATCACGATGACGATCCAAAATCTTCTGAAAAGGACAAATAGTACCATGTGACATAAATTATAATTCAATGTTAATCTTCTAAAACTCAATCCAAGCAAATATCCACAAATATGTTCAGCAGACAGTGGATAAACTAAACCCATCGTTAATTCTTCAATAGCTGAAGAATAAATATGTCTGAGCTATCTTTGCTCTCATTTCGTCTTAAATTTAACGTTTTTTTCCCATCTGTTTTCTTGGTCTACGATGCATAAAAGAACAAAAGGATTATAAATACTATATAAATGACCAAACCCTTGATAGCCATATTCTCCATGTTGTTTAAAAATAGATTAAGAAAAAGTCACTTCATTTCAAACAGGCATGCATCAACACAAATCATGAATCGTCATGAAAGCTAAACCTCATCAACAAAATTAATAATATTTAAATATCACTCAATAATAAAACATTTAAAAAAAATCAATATTATATTTAAAGAATTCTTCTCCGGTTTCCAGACAAATCAGAATTTTGGAGTGGTCCAAGCTTTCGGACACCGTCATGGAGTCCATCTTCAGGGAATGAGAAGCAAGATCACCGTGGGATTTTTTGGAACATCATAGAAGTTTTCTAACTTCTGGATGAAGTTTTTTAGCTCGAAAACCGGCGCCTCTGTATTGTTGGCTACAATGGGCAATGGCTGCGAGCCACGTGCTGCTTAGTTGCAGCCCGTTGTCTCCGTTAATCGCGTTGATTTTCATCTTTAATGATGATGGCTTCCCAGATGATACGATAGCCAGAGGACTTGGCAAATACTATGTTGTTAAGATACAGAAGGGCAAGAAGCATCCTAAGGACACTTAATTTTTAGGATCTGATCAGATCAGCTGAATCTGTCTTCATTTACAATTATGTTATCTCTAGCTAATTTCACAATTTACAATATGCTAAAAATAATGAGATCGCTTACCAGAATCCAAGTCTTCCGTTGAGAGTTCTAGAATCACTGCTTCTACAGGCGTGGTTTCTGGAACTTCAACGTTGTAAGACGACTCCTGGAATTCCGGTGCGTTGTCATTGACATCTTCCACTGTTATGCTGACAAGCACTTCAGCATGGGCTCCAGACACAGCATCGGTCGCTTGAAGCGTGAGCAGATAGGACTGCTTGGTCTCAAAATCAAGTTGATCAACAACGTAAATAACACCTACAGGAAAACAGTAAAAATAAAATTGAAATTCTGTATTCGAAATAATAACAGCACAAGCATTTTCACTCGCGTGTGTTGTGGATTGGGGCTCAAAACTTTATGTCAAATTAAATTTCGAATTTAAGGGAAAGGGGAAACTGAAAATTAAAGTTAAAACTAAACAGTGAACTTTTATTAAAGTGACAATTTAATTTCAAAATAAATATTTAAATCGTATTTAAGAAATAAAAATAAGGTGATGCTAAATCGTAAATAAATAAACTGCAAAAATTTAAATTAAAATAATAAATAAAATATTAAATAATATTACTTAGTTTTAATTTTTAGTTACATTTAATTCATTCATACTAGTACGAAAACTAAAATATTAAAAACACTAACAAAACTCATGCCAACAAATATTCTAGAAAGCATATTAAAAAGAACTACAAAACTAATTTTTCAAATAATAAAAATTCCATCTAACCAACTAATAACCAAAAAATTTTATTTAAATAACCAAAAAAGCATCTTTTTCATTTACACATTTCTATGTTGGTTTTTTTTTTTATTTTTCTTTTTTGGAGAAATCTCCATAGAGGTATTGTCAGTAAGCGACATCTGGTAATCTGAAAGCGAAAGTACAAAGCTGGTTTAACGAAAACCTGGAATAGTAATAAACTATTTCATGATGTGGAAAATAACGAAACATGAGCGATTGAAATAAGAACTGCAAAATAAATATTGAAAAATGGTAAAGCTGTTAAAAGATGTAGTATGTAGACTTAGGAACTCATCTACTATGCAGTTGCTACGTAAACATTTCTTAGGACAAGGAAATATTATGAAGCTTTTCCGTAGATGCAAGCATTCAGTCTACACCTTGCTTTACATTACAACTTTCCTGCATTTCAATACTTATTTTCAATTGAAAAGAAATATCTAAATAATGAAATTTTTAAGAAGAATTAATCTCTGTACAGTAAGCAGTCAAATCCAAAATTAATTAATATGAGAATTAGATATTTACTTGATTAATGAAAAAAATGAAGGAAAGAAAATCAGAAACTGGATGGAAAACATTGGACGATAGAAAATGCAGAATAACTAAGATTAAAAGCCATTTGAATGAAAATCTGTTGGAAGAAAAGGACTTCTAGAAACGGAAAAAATAGAACAGGAAGTAAATTAATTAGTGAACAGCAGTTAAGACAAATTCTTTTATCCAATTACTAGTTTTCTGTATGTTTTGTTTCGTTATTTTCAATTACACCTCTTACATTAATAAAATAAAAAAAAAAATTAAAACAAAAATTCTTCGTGTGTTTGTTTCCTCTTCCACGTTTTCGTAAAACCATTGTTTCTTTATCTGAAAACCAGATGTCGCTTTAAGTATATACCGCTTTGGAAACGTTCTTTCTTACCAGAAGCAACCTAAGAAAGCATGCAAAATGAGACCAAGATGTAGAATCATGCAACTGAAAATAATTGACAAGCACATGTGCAACAAATAAAAGAAACAAAAAACAAAAAGAAAGGAAACAAAAAAAACATAAGAATTCATGCAGAAAAAAAAAAAGCTGGAAAAAAATAAAAAATAGGAGATGGAAAGTTTAGTAGCACCCAATCCGAGCCACCACACGCTTTAGTGCCTTGTTATATGGTGAGCTATTATATTAGCACTAGTGGTTAGAGTCGAGAAGAAACTGGGATACTCACAAGGACCGTTATTACGGTCAGGTTCTGTACAGGAAGGAATAAAAAACAATTATTTAGTTAATGAGCCCAAAATAAATTAAATGAAAAAAAAAAAAAAATATGAATTTCATTCCAATTTTTTTGAAGATAATCCCAATCTAAATAGATGTATTTTTAGTAAATTTTCATGAATTAGTAATGAGGTTAAAAAAAAATCAAGAAAAATTATTATTTTTAATGGTGCAAACAGTGACTTCGTATTTACTTCCATAAATGTATTAACTGTGCTTAAACCCAATATTAATTTTTAAAATTTTAAAACTAATCATTAATTAGCTGTTAAAGCATTGCAGGTTTTTTTAATAAAATAAAAAATAAGGAAAAATTTCCATAAAACGTTCCGTAAAGTTAAGGCAGTGATCGACTCAACCATTTTTATAAATATACATCCCTCAACAAAAAGACCTAACCAAGGATTGTCTATAGTTAGGGTGTGATGATTAAAAAACCCAGGGTATTTGAGTTACAACTATTTCGCTGAGCAATACTAAAAGTGCAAAAACAGAGGCACAACAACTTCAGGGACGTGTTATGGAAACAAATCCAACAACAGGATTCAAAACAGTTAACAGAAAACTAACAAGTCGATCATACGACTACCGTTACTGACACTACACGGAAATTCACACCTGTATTGAAATCCACAGCAAATTCTTCGAATATGTTTCCGTCGATTATGCTATAGATGAGTTTGCGGCCTTCTGGACTGTCCGCGTGCACACTTAACACAGGGGAGTACGGCTGAATGCTCTCAGGCACAGCTGCACTGTAATATTGCTGGCTAAATAAAGGCATGGCTCGACTAATAACTCGAACAATAACTTGGGCTTCTGTGTGACTAGGTTCCATTCCTACAATGACACAAAAAAAACGCATTACGTGATAAAAACAAAAACAACAAATGTCAACAAATATTCTTAAAAGTACAATTTTACATGCACTGCTCATTCTAAAAAGACTGACAAAGCCAATGCATCTTCTTATAAACATTCTTAATTACACACTAAAAAGATTTATTTACACAACCGGTTTCTGTCCCGAGAGTGACCTTTCTGAAGCTTTTTTATTCTTAAGCTTGAGAAAAGTCCCTCTCGGAGCAGAAACCAGTTGTGTAAATATATTTTTTAGTGTGCAAAAGTTTTTAAGCAGATGCATGGGCTTTGTCAATCTTTCTAAATATTCTTAAATAGTATTGAAAAAAAATACAAAAGTCATTTTTGTTCCATTTCTTTAGCAGTATAGCAGTATGAAGAAAATAAAAATGGACGAAAAAGTTTTACCTACGGCTACCTTCTTTATATACTGTACGGGGCCAAGTGAGTGAAGCATTGTTAAGTGTATGGAAGTACCACGTTCAATTCTGACAGACACTAGGGTTTATTTACAACTAACATCAAGAATGGGGGTTTATTTAGTGAGGATTAAGATGGGCGTGGGTCGGGGTGTCCTTCGGAACTTCATTTTGATCCACCCACTTTCGTTCGCTGACAATATAATTAAGTTTAATAAATAGTTAACTTAACCGAATGTAGACCAATTTCCAAAAATGCAAAATCACTTATATCTGAATGTTGATACTACATTCGTTATTTAATTACAAAGTAAATTACTGATACTAAAAACTAATGTACTACACACTATGAATATAGGCCTACGTAGACTGTAGAATTCGCTATTATGAAACAGAACTGTTGCTTATACAGAATCATGGTGCGATTTATGAGACCTGAACTACTGCGACTTCGTTTCAAAACACAAACAATTGGAGAAATCGAGAAATACATACACACACATAATAGTAAGTAGAATATAAGCTATTATATTTGCTATTATTTTTGAAAAATTAGCTATATGGAAAGTATAAAAATTATATAAGTATCGATTCTGTCATTGTTATTACTTGATAAGACTCATCGAATTTTAAGACTAAGCAGAGATTTTATTTAAGTTCAAATATTTATTGAAGAAAATAAAATGGAACAGAGGGATGATGACAGTTAGAAACGTACGATTAGGCAGTCTAGGAATCACATCCTTGTAAAAGAAAGCCAAATAAATAAATAAATCAATAAATTAATAATAAACGGAGCTAATAGAGAGAATATGTTGAAATGGAAATTGTCAATCTAACTCAATATTTCTTTGTTTTGAAGCTTATACATTTAGCGAATTCTTAGGGTAGCTAAATACATAGTAAAACTGTGGAATGGCTGTCTTCTAAAAAAAAAAAAAACAAAAAAAAAAAAACCACCAGATTCACTGACTACTTTGTTTACCTCTGTCATAGGCAGTAACAATTAGCTTGAATTCACGATTGGGTTCCTGTGGTGGTCGTTTCAATGAAACATCTCCTGTTCTTGTGTTAACTCGAAAGAATTCTTTATCACCGTCTGAAAGTTCATAGCGCACCTCACCATTATCTCCAATATCCTTATCGATGGCTTGAACCTTAAATGAAGTCAAAAACATCATATTATAATTTAGTAAAACCAAAGGCAGTACTTTATAGGGTTATAAATACAATACAAATTCCACAAAACGTACTATCTTACAAAAGTTATACATTAGTAATGCTGATGAAGTAAACATTATCGAAGGAAAAACAAAAACAAAACAAAATAAATAAACTAAAAGAGTCAATCTTTAGCAATCTATAGAATAATAAAAGTATAATAAAAGTACAAAAAAGTACTCGATTAAAACTCAAACGGATTAATGTCAAATGCCCAGTACATGAATTTACTTTTGTGCATTTAAATTGCTTTTATGTCTTCAATTTTATTAATATCGTTTATATTTATAATGTATTTATGTTGTTTGCTTCTTGCCTTTTTTAAATGATGAAAAAAACCAATAATAATGGTATGTAATATTAATGCGTAGGATGTTTAATCTACTGCATTAGATTTATAGATTTAATCCACAATATTGCATGTTATAACATTTTCCACATGTTCACAGTATGTATATATTTGTTCGTACGTTACCATTATTAAATTTATTAAGCAAACTCTACTAATAACCATTAAATTATATAATATTGTTATTTAACTTAGAAACTGACAAATAAAATGAAAAAAAAATCTTGATATATGAGACATAACTCATATGTAAAATGTAATATAAAAAAGAACTCTTAAACAGACTGTATTTCCTCATAAATAAGTATCTGTTCTTAATACTTTAAACCTTTCGGATACATGGTCAGAATTCTAAAAGAAATGGTCAAACTTTGCGTAGATGTTCATCGTCTAATTTTATGACCATTTGATCATTTGTACTGCACCACTTCTGTACATTCTTTCTTCTTCAAAATATCATCAACTATTTCTTGAACCCACTCCCATTTTATTTTTCAACAGTTGTTTTACTTTGTAATTACGCATTTCATGCATTATTGCAATGAAGACATGTATTTTTAATCAACATTAATGTTACTGTCGTTTTTTTTTAATGGTAAAAGAAATTAACTTGCTTACCTTGAGTATGACATCTCCTTCTTTGGAATCTATGGCAACCACAGCATAGTAAGGCAAATTCATAAAAATGGGTGAGTTGTCGTTGACATCCAAAATACTTATATGAACAGCAACTTGGGCTACTCGATATTGTTCTAATTCACTCCGAGCCTCCACAACAAGAACATAAGAGTCCTGTACTTCACGATCGAATGGAATTCCTACAGTTCTGATAACACCTGAAGTAACTCCGATTGTAAAGTAGGGGTGGGGGTTCAGGATTCTGAATCTCAAATGCTCATCAATGCTTGTTCCTAAAACTGTTACAACAGCAACTGTAGTGACAGCTGAGCTGTTCTCCATAATCTTTGCAAAATATTTATCTTGGCTGAATATTAGTCCACTGTGAATAGCCTTATCAACGGCAATGTACACTTTGACCATGCTAGAAAATTTCCCATCATTCACTCGGACTGTGAGTTCATATCTATCTTGAAGGTTAGCTTCATCTTTTATGGTAATCATTCCTGTTTCGCTGTTTATAGTAAATTTTCCAGAAAGGTCTCCACTGATGATGTCGTACCGTAGTTTTGTGGCTACGTGGATATCGGGGTCGACAGCTCGTACCGTTACCACAACAACGTTCTTAAATGCCGGAAGTAAAATGCTGGCATTGTAATGATCTTGTTCAAACGTAGGAGGACAATCATTCACATCTTCCACATATATTACAACCTTGGCTGCTGTTTCGGCTGTTAGACGGGGTTTTCCCATGTCAGCTACTTGTACTTGGAATTCAAAGATGTCAATCTCCTCATGGTCCAAGCTAGATATGGTACGGATGGCTCCTGAAACAAACAAAACCCAATGCTAATCAATACATAGTACTTACAAAATTTGCGTAAGTTATGATTCGTCCCCAAAGTTTTCACCCCTCCGAGGCAAATATCGAAAAAAATCTTTTCGATTTTGACAAAGAACACTCATGCCAAATTTCGTATTTCCAACTCAAGCGGTTTCAGAGATATTTGTACGTTCAGATCTTCATATTTATTTCCTGAATATTTCATATATACTACAAAAAATAACCCCACTAAATTTATTAACAATTTCTTCATTACTTCTAAAACAAAATAAATTTACATTTTTACATTTACATTTTTATATTCTCTTGTATTTTCATTTGCAATGACGTTCGTTCCATGAAGATAGAATAACTGTCTCGCTTTAATCTACTTTCTTTTGTTTTCTTTGTTTGAACACCTGCAGCAGTCACTCGAGGATTAAATTAAATCCAAGATAAATGATGCCTAGATTTTTGCTTCTGAACAATCCGAGAAATATGTTATATTCATTTAAACACTGCTATAGATACATGAAAATATAGAGATCAAATCCAATAAATTCAACATCGATAGAAACTTGATATGCCCTAAATATGTGTATGTATTCAGATATAGGGCATGTCTTTTTATATTTTTTAAATTAACATAAATTAAAAAGTTGATTTCACAATTGCAATTAATATTATATTTTTATTTTGTAACCTGAAAACCCCATAGATATCAGGTTTCATTGAGATAGGAAGTCATGAGACTTTCCACCCATTTCTGCCCTTCTCCACCCCTTTAGGCAAAAACATTGACGAACCCTCACAAAATGTTTAACCCAATTCTAGAAAGGAACCTTTATTTTACATTTCATATGGGGAAAACATTCCTAAAATTTCAAGTTCCTAAGTTTAGAGGTTTCGGTTCTGCTTTGTTGAGTCAGTGAGGACACTTTGCTTTCTTTCAGCTGAACTCGAAAACCCACCCCATCTCCATTCACCCTTCGCATATTTTTTTTTCTTTGGAAAAACCATTGAACATGTATTTCGTCATTTTTTAAGAGGAGTGATTTTCCCGAGTTCCACGTTTTTAACTTAAGCAGTTTCAGAGATACGCCTATTCTTCAAGAAAGCCCCCCCCCCTCCCCCCCTTACGATGCAAAACGATTTCACCCCTTACGATGCAAATATCGAAAAAATCCTTTTCGATTTTGACAAAGAACACTCATGCGAAATTTCATATTTCCAACTCAAGCGGTTTCAGAGGTATGTGTACCCTTCAAGAATGTTTCCACCTCCTTTTTCACCCCTTAGGGATTAAATTTTTAAAAATCCGTTCTTATTTTTTCCCTCAGCTGTTTAATTCTTCTAGTTCTGCTATGATATGACGATGTCATTATTCAAGTAACGATTGTATTTAGCAATGTTCTGGAATGAATGTCAATTTATGACAAAACTAATGGTCCACGTTACTGATCAAATGAAATCACTCATCAAATTCCTACTCATTCTATGCAAATATAGTAATAGCGAAATTTATAAAGTCCATTCATCTAAGCTTTGTCGTTTTGAATTAAGTTTGTGTACACATACCCATCGGTCAATTGCAGCATAAAAATCAGTCAGCAAAATAGATGATTAAATTATAAGAAGATTTAACATGCATTTAATTTTTAAATCATGAAACTGTAAATAAAAAAGTGCTTTTTTATATTACCTGTGTTGGCATCAATGACAAAATACTTTTGTGGAAGTTTGTCAATGATTTCGTACATAAGAAGTGCATTCAGTTCTGAATCCGCATCTGTTGCTGCTACGACCAGCGGGGTGCTGCTGTTGGCCATAACCACACTGCCTATGGCGGCTGCTTCACTGACATTTCCCGTGTAAATCCGGCTGAGAAACTGCGGTGCGTTGTCGTTGACGTCCAGTACATGCACCAATATAGAAGCAACCGAGCGCTGATTCACCATATTGGTTGCCTGCACGGTGAGGTTGAAAAACTGCTGCCTTTCGAAATCGATTGGTCGGTTGATGGTCAGTACACCGGAATTGGGATTCATTAAGAAATGGTTGTCTTCGTTTCCAAGAATGGTTTCGTAGTAGACTGTTGATTGACTTGCAGCTTCAACGTCGATGACATACGAACCCTTGCGGCCATTTTCGAAGATCTCAGTAGAAAATTCAAGTTTATCAAACCTATTAAGTAAATGAAACAAACAATGTGTTAACAATCAAACTATACAAGAATATAAAATTGTGACTGGATTGGTAAATCAAAACTGATTGCAATTATGACTAAATAGATTAAAAGAAATACCTTGGTGGAGAATTATCCGCCATTGTGACAATGATATGAACAGGAACAGATGAACTTAGTGGTGGATCGCCTCTGTCAATTGCTTTTACCACAAGCATATATTCAGGCATGGATTTTAAATTTAATTCTTTTGCTACTCGAATCATACCCAGTACAGGATCAATGTCAAACACACTGCCAATATTACCTAAGAACAAAGACAAGATGCGATCATTAAATTAAATATTCGTAATAATTTTGGAATAAGTTTTGTTACGAATAATCATTCATTTTGTTTCATACCAATATCTCGGTAAATATTAAAAATAACAAATTAATAACCCCAGTATATATTTTTAGCCATAAAATTCAACAGATAAATATACATTATGGGGAAGAAAGTTTTAAAAACATAAAGAAAAGTTTAAAAAACTCTGTTTGTAAATCATTTTGAAAGTTCTAAAACTTCTTGCAACAACTAGCTTTTGGATTTCGAATTTCCCCGATTATGGAAATGATACACCTCGAAACTGTCTCAAAATATTCAAGTATTTTTTTTTCTTTATCTTTTATATATAAGTTTGTTTGATCTTTATTAAAGAAATATCTACCTATTTAATATTTCAATGTATTAATTTAAATATCTAACATGTTTTTCTTGTATATATGTAGTAACCAGCACTATTTATATTGGCTTCCCTGATAACTGAGAAAATCAAAATCTCAAAATTCCAAAATCTCGGAATCAAAGATCACGTGCCCGTCCTGTTTGTGTGTTGTGAGTGTGCAAGGCAGGGAAGCCGACCAAAAATTAGCCTTTGACATTACCTCACGTGACTTACGATTGCCCCGTGTCGATGAAAAACGAAATGAAGAAATCCTCAATATTACACCTAACATTTGATACCTTTTTTGCATTTCTGTGTCTTATGGTTTCGGAGGAGCAGCGGATAGAAAAATCCAATAAATCCTTTTCTAAATATGGATATTCGTTTCTTTACACATTTTTCATCTATAGATTACATTCTAATTTCAATGTTTACTTTCTGTAATGGCTGAAAGATTACAGATTTATTATACAGTAAAACCTCTCAAATCCGGCTAATGTGAGGTCCAGTAGGCCGGATTACAGAAAAGCCGGACTACCGAGTGTTCTTAAAATAACTCGATAGCTCAATTTTTGTAAAGAAAAATTTAATTAATTTAACTCCATTTTCATAATTTTGCACTCAAATTTTTATTAAAAACAATACAAATATGCTTTTTCCGACATCAAGCTCTAGTGATATTTGTTTTGCAGATTCCCCTGCATCCAATCTCCTTCACGCATTAAGCTTCTGTTCCATTGTGACACAGTTTTTCTTTTTTTTTCACTCATAATAAATACGCACGGATAGGGAAACGAATTTAGTTATTAAAAAAAAAACTACTACGTGGGGGCCGGATTACCGAGGGCCGGATTTGAGAGGTTTTACTGCATTACAGAGAAACCTCATCAAAAGGTTTTTCAATTATCATAACTACAGACAGACGGACACTGAAACTCAGCGGAGCGAACTTAATGGGCTTACATAAAAAATAAATAAAGTTTTATAAATGTTATTTAATACTAAGAGGCTTCGGAAGATTTCTTATCCCTACAATAACCTCATCATATTTCGCTTTTGAAAACAAATACGCACCAAAGTGTTGATGGCGTGATATGATTAAGAGAGAATAGTGATTAAATAAGCCCTTTTGCATTTCCGGCGTAACTATAATAAAACCGCCATCATTCAATATTGATTTAATGATAATTAAAGCTGTTGAAAAGGAATGAAAATTGGTTGTCAGATTGATTTTGTTTTAATTACCGGAGAACCAGTGTCACGATATAATTCATTTATTATCAGTGAATGGAATCAGGAAATGACCCCTGTGTTGGTTTTGGGTATTAGGGCATTGGGAAAATTAGTTAATTGTCGTCGTAAAAGGAACAACTTGGAACAGAGGCCAAGCATTAATCGCTTTATATCAAACAACACTTTTCAATGGATCTTCTCGCCTTTTAAGATTTTTAATGCTGATAGGCGGTACATTTAGAGTAAACAGAGGGTTAGGAATGACATGGACAGAAAGGGGTTACGCGTAAATAAAAATAAAATTACAACAAAAACCTTATCGTTTTATGGACAGTCTAAGCAGATGGCATGAGAAACAAAGTGAGAACAGGCGACCATTTGTAACTGAAATATGTGTGGCTACAATATTAAACTGGAAGGGAAATACAAAGCAGAGTGAAAAGTAAATATAGAAGAGATTTTGGTCAGAGATATGGAAGACCAAAGACACCAACAGCCAAATGGTTAAGAAATGTAGCGGATTTAAAGCATTCAAGAGTATTTATTACATTTTTTTCTGATATTTATTATATATTCCAGTAAAACAATTTTTTTGGAATTGTTGGATTATAATAATTAGGTCCTACATTAATTATAAAAAAAAATGAAAGTAAATTAAAAGAATATCACAATTAAAAACATACACGCACATGAATAAAGAATCACTAATTTGTTTTAGAGTTTTCGATACCGGGAATCCAGAACAGCTGTTTTTAAACCATCATCAGCTGGATTCGCCCAGTTTCTTATAGCTCAGTGATCCCAAGAAACATATAAACAAAACAAAAGTAAAAAAAATAAAATAATAGCCCTCCACATTTTATATATATATATAAATTAAGAATAAAATATTTATATGTTTCTTTGGATAACCGAGCTTTACGATACTGGGCGAATCCAGTTGATGATGGTTTGAAAACCTAAAACAGCTGTTATGGATTCCCGGTATCGAAAACACTAAAAACAGATCAGTGATTCCTTATTTATGAGCGTGTATGTTTTTTTATTGTGATGTTAATAAATTATTATTTCCGCACGTTAAACTTATTGTTAAATAATTTAAAAGAAATTAAAAACAAGTAAAATAAATAGTAAAAACAAATGTGAACATGTAGATAATAAATATAAATGTAAAAAAAAATAAATATAAATGCGGAACTAAATAAATGGATAAAGGGAATAAATAAATAAATAAAAATAGTAAATAAAAATTAAGAAGAAAAGTAAATAAAAGATTATACTTGAATAAACGCATATAAAAGAAATGGGTTCTAATTAAAAGGCCGAATTAGTGAGAGTTCTGTAGCGTTTTATAAAACTATTAAAGATGTAAATTACGGTAAACAAAATAAATCAGATTGTAAATTATGCTGAGTGCTTGCAGAAACTGGAACAGATCATTGCGATAAACGAAAGCAATAATTTACACCAAACTGCTTTCCAGGTAATAAATCTGTTGTGCGTGAACAGATATCACTTGATTCATCTCGGTTCATTCACTTTCTGAACTATCATGAAATACTCCTTTCCTCAGCTTCTATTACGCTATTAAATTGTTTCCAAATTACCTTCTATATAAGATGCTTTATGTTCGTTGTGCACCAGGATACTAACTGTCAATTGGTATTAACAAGATAACACCTTACAACTTTGTTTTACAATCAGAGAATTCTTGTTTCTGTTATTAAATCAGTCAATTTGAGGGAGTTGAAGACCTGTGTAGATTATCGA
Organism: Thereuonema tuberculata; assembly: GCA_023159025.1. Taxonomy (NCBI): domain Eukaryota; kingdom Metazoa; phylum Arthropoda; class Chilopoda; order Scutigeromorpha; family Scutigeridae; genus Thereuonema; species Thereuonema tuberculata. The sequence goes on along the minus strand of JAFIDM010008419.1, from coordinate 52,630,726 downwards.
ACAGATGTAATGATCACACACTGAAGAAATAGCGAAAACAGTCTAGATAAGGAAATCAACTTACTCTTGAGAGGTATATTGTCAACATAATACCTGATTAAGAGTTGAAATATTATTTTATATCAATAACCTCCGAAAGCATCACGATTATGAAATTATGGTATGTTTATAGTACAACCAATGATTGTATCCATGAACGTCGAAGCAGACATTAACATTTACGAATACCTTTAATAATATATATTTAACACTTGAAATATAGTAAAAAACTACAACAGGCTATGTCCCATGTCCTGCAACAGAGATGTTACCACAACGATTAAGAACTTTCTTACAAGGGAAGTGCGTGACCTCGAACGCTGAGAATCGCACGAAAATGTGCTTAAAATATAAATAGCTCATGCCAAAAACAGTGGTATGAGTCATTCTCATGAAAAACTACACGTCTTTCCACAAGAGACATTTGAATGACCACCTATTGACGGTCCAAGAGAGGAACTTTGATAACGCAAAGAAACAAAATATCGATATAATAGGATCAAATAGAGGGAAATATAGCAATGTAGTCACGATATGTGTGTATGAAATATGTGTGTTTTTGGTCCTATTATATCGATATTTTGTTTCTTCGCGTTACCAAAGTTCCTCTCCTGGATCTTCAATAGGTGATCATTCAAATGTCTCTCGTGGTAAGACGTGCAGTTTTGCATAGAATGATTCATATCACTGTTTTTGGCATGAGCGATTTATATTCTAAGCACATTTTTGTGCGGTTCTCAGCGTTCGAGGTCACGCACTTACCTTATTAGATAAATGAATAGCAATTAGAATGTGCATAAACTCATAGAAATAGTAGGAACAGTCTCTCGATTTGATCTTGATTCGATGAAGTAGAACATTGTTTCCTATTAATAAAACTTGAGAAGTGTCATTCGTTGGTGAAATGCCTTCCCGCAAAATGTGACACGGATCCAAAGGGGAAACCAATACAATAGAGAGAGGCGAGTGATTGTGCTAATATGGAGCCTCTATATACATACACTGCATTCTAACCAAATTTTTATTACCAAGTTGGAAAACTGGAAAAACAGGACTTTTTTTGGTTCATTTTTTTTAGCGATCCATATGGGAGCTATTGCGTTTGTCCTGTACGTCTGTCCGTCCATCCGTGTCTGTCCTCCCCTAACAACTCCCGAACGGAAGGTCGGATCAGTAAACGGACATCACCATCCTTTTACCATAGGAATGGGATATTTATCCGGAAAAATGCGGACAGAGTCGACTGTTGGTTTCCGCAAGTTTTGGAATTTTTTGCTCGATAACTACGGAAACTACAGACTCGAAGGACTTAAAATTTGGATATAGTTTATTTTTATTTCAGATTGGACAGCAAGAAAGGACATACGATCAATGTTATTTCATGTTCCTTACAAGAATATAATCACATTTGACTATTTATGTTTAGGTTTCAGTATTTAGCTTCTAGTTTGAGGTCAAGAACTGAAGTTCACAAGGAGTTTGTAACAAAATGTGCGATATTGTAAATTGACTGTATTATTTTTTTTATACATTTCCAACAATGCCAGACAAAATGTTTGCAAAATATTTTCTTTTTAACGCTCTACTGTCATTAACTTACCCGATACAATGGAGTAGTGTAACTCAGCGTTGGGTCCTTTATCGTGGTCGACGGCCATGACCTGCACCACTGCGGTGCCAACAGCGGCCGTCTCATAGACTTGTCCTTTGAACTTTTCGGCCAGGAAGCGCGGCGGATGATCGTTGTGGTCTTTCACATCGATCACCACTCGGGCGAAGTTCCGGTTGGAGGGTGTTCCCTGATCCTTTACGAACACGGTGAGCACGTGCATGTGGGCAGCTTCGCGGTCCAGGCGTTCTGTGGTCGCTACTACTCCGCGTGCCGAGTCCACGCGGAACTTGTGCACGCTCGCCGGGTTGGTGCTCGTGTGAAGACCGAAGAATAGGCGCTTGTCTTCGTCCAGGTCGCTTGCCTCCAGTTGCAAGATTTCCGTCCCCACGGGAATACTTTCCGAGATGTTGACTCGGTAGATTTTCTCGCTGAACTCAGGTCGATTATCATTGAAATCGATCACAACTATGAGAAGCTAAAAAGGAAAAAAAAATAAATCAATACACGATAAAGAAACTCAACATGGCATAACAAACCCAAAATTAATATATATATATATATGCATCTACATATATCTTAACTTTGAATTTGTTGTACCATATATTATCATATATTACATAATTATTTTTTAGAATACGTATTAGGATTAACCTACCAATCTACGTAAAGTGAAAAATAGAGACTCTTAACAGTGCGACAGAAATTCGTTCCTTAATTTGCAGAAGACTGGGCGAATCTTATTGTCTTTTTGAAAGAGACACAAACCGGAAAAAGCACCAATGCTTATCGGAAATCGAACCGAAATCCTATTTCGAGGGCAAGCGTCTTTACTGCCTGAGTTGTCAATATAACACAGTCTTAAAAAACAAAACTGTTTCTAAAAGCCTGCAGCTCGTTTCATTTCCGTAATTGAAAAAGCTCATGACAAATAAGCTGTGGCTGTGAGGAAAAGGTGAGAATACAAGGCCTAGGAACTGACGTAAAAGCTCCATTTCAACAAGGAACAATAAAATATCGTTCGACACCTATTGTCTCACAGATCAGTCGTGACGAACGAGATTTTTCTAGATTCGCGTAAAATTTGAGACATTAGACCCTTTCCGAGGCTTCTCGCAAAATGTCGACACACACTATTTTACAAAGGAGCGAACGCAAAATTATATTGTAAACAGAAGAGTATTTTCGGAGAGAATTAGTGGATGGAGGACCTCTCATACCTTTAGAAAGGGATTTAAAAAATAATAATAATAAAATAATAAGATAACAGAAAAAAAAATTCACTTTTTAAAATTTATAAAGTAAACAAAAATAAACACACACACGCTCACACATAAATAAAAAAACCCAGGAGAACGTAAATACTTTCATATATAACAATTCATTCAAAATTTAAAATGCAACATTACATTAATGAATTTCAAATAGGCACAAATGCACATTTCACAGTTATTCCATTTGCTAATCATATAAATCACAAAATAAAGTAAAAAGGAATATGCTTGAATGTTTCATTTCAATTTATATTGTAATTTCATTATCAAATAATTTAAATGAAATGAAATACGGGAAAATGCACGAGGCTTTTGCCTTATTTTAGTCTACTTTTCATAACACTGAAAACAATCAAACAATAAATTCATCGTGTAGTGTTTTCCTACTGATAGACAGTCAGAGTACTACATTTCTTGAAACCTCGGAAAGAGGCTAAAGTCAAGATCTCGGGTTTCCCGTGAATGTCAAGAAATCTCGTTCGTCAAGACTGATCTGTGAGGCTATAAATGTCTACAATTAGTATCAAGAAAAATGAACCCAGATACAAATAAAGACAGAGCAATCACTGGGCGACAGGAAATTGACCCTCTTCCCCTTTTATTTTATTTAATTAAATCCTTCTCCCTATAAACGTAAGAAGAGGCTTTGAAAATGAAATTTTGAGGCTTTGGAATGCTTTCTGCGTATACTATCACGACAAAAGAAGGAAAAAAATCTGATGAATAGACCGAATGGTGCAGAATAAAACCATTGACTTATCTTTTAGTGCTACGACAATTTTGCATGCAGAATTATAATATTACTATATTATAATTTAGAATTACAATATTACTATATTATAATTGCATTCATTATATTTAGAATTTTAATCCTTTAGTTACAATCATAAAGATACTGTAAAGCATTCTTAAATTCACGCATACAAATACGTTATTCACGTTTTACGAGTGCAGTTATGCAGTAACAAACCCAAGATTAATCTTTTTATTTTAATATAAGCCTTTATTTCCCCAGGAAAAAAAATCGAATTATATATATTTATGAAAAGAAATTTAACATGCCTAAATAATTCAAGAAATGATAATAAAGTAAGGCACAAAGTAAGTTTACTTAGCTTTGTGCCTTACCTTATCATTTCTTATAGATATTCGATTTTTTTTGTATATTTTTATATATATATATATATATACACTTAAAGAAATGCTTAATTTTTATTTTTAGATGATTAATTGGATGGTGTTATGCGCCGAAATTGATCAAGCGCCGAAATTCGATTTTGAGATATTCTTAAAACACCAAAGCTAATCATTAATCCACTTTTTTTGATGGAATGAAGAGTGTTATAAATCAAAATGAAATATATCGCACATGAGGACGTATGAATTTCGAATCAAATGACCATGTGACAAAGGTCGTTAGTCACATGATGCAAATCGTTACGATTAGACGATTGGCGTTTATTCGAAATTAATTTTCCGCAGAATTATGTCGAGATAGCAATCAGGAACAATTTTTTATAAAGAATTTACATCTTTCGCTAGTAGATGGAGCAATTATCTAAAAAAATCTAGTTTTAGCGCTTGGTGAAATGATGCACAACACCATCCAATTAAACTTGAATCTCTGTATTTAAATAACAAGAAGTTCCTACTTGGAATTCAAATCCTGTATTCCTTATAATGGTGTGTTTCGTTTTTTTTTTAAAGATTTTAAATCCTAATAATCTCGAATACACGCAATCGTCAAATACACCTTCCGCGCCCCGGACGACAATCCCATGTCCTTCCCTCGTCAAATCAAAATCCCAACGTTTACGAAGAGTAACTTACATTGGACTGAACTGTATGAACTCCGTCAGTAACATTTACAGTCAAGTTATAAAAACTCTGTCTTTCCCAATCAAGTGGTCGGACCAAGAGAACTTCTCCGGTGTCGTGCTTGATTGCGAATTCATTGCCAGTATTACCACCTAAAAAAGAAAGAGACAATACATATTATTATAAAGCAATACAGGAACATAGTAAGTTTAACATAACAGTTCAAGAAAGTAAATCTCGGACGGTCGGTTTCTCGAAGCCAACCAAATGCATTAAAAAGTCAACATTTAAATTTTTGATAATTAAATGAACGGAATTGCTGTCATTCAATTGTATCTTCCCTAAACATGGCCACTACCTTCCCGCTCCAAATGAATGAGTCATTACAAATATCCTTCGGATTTATATTGTTTTATTACTAGATCATCTTCCTAGAAGATACAATGATTTAACTGAAAGGCATTTAAGCAAAGAATCAGATAATAGATTTTAGTGTTAAACTGTTCACAAATCACACGAATCTAGTTCACTGAAATAGTCGTTGGTTTTGGTGATTTGTTTCCGTCACTGGTTTTTACCGTTTCAAATCATACGATCAAAGAAATTACATGAAATGGTGCTTATGATTGGTTGAGCGTTCTTACAGCCAAGAACCAATCAGCGACGAGCTCCAAAACTCCGTCTTCCATTTTTCGTTATGCGTTAAAGCCACCTTTACGCATCACAATTTCTATAGAATACAGCAAAATTCTAGCAACCTCTTCAAAAGTGCATGCATGTTGTACTTTAAAAATCTATATTATTTAAGCGAAGTACATTTGGAATGTAAGTTGTCAGTTTTGGGAGAGCGACAAATACTCCCATAGTCCTTTGAGTGTAATTTGGACATTATCAACTTACTCAGTGTTCATCTTGGAACAAACCTACTGGTTTCAAATCTTCTCACTAATGAATCAATGAATCAAAAGTAATTATAAATTTACTGCTACAATGATAAGATGATTCTTCAAAAAGAAATAATCCTTCATCTGGGATCATTGATTGAAATTGATTGAGATTCATTGATTCTCGATAATTCTTTAGTACAACTACTTAGAAAAAACTGAGATTTTAATGATCTCCAATGATTTCACGAAGATGCAATAAAAAGCTCTTCGATAATTGGCTCTAAATATTTCGGATCGGATTACATCGCTTTCCGATCATTTTACTTTGTCGAATAACTGACGTTTTTTAAACATCAAAATCTGTCGGATGGTCGACGTCGATGAGAAGTTGATGGTAGATGCTGGTTAATCCATGTTGTTATCTTGTTTATAAGAAGATCTTTACTAATTTCGATACAAATGGAACCATTAAGGAGCTAAAGACCAAAAACCATTAAAATAAAATATGCGCAACCACCTAAGCTAAAACATTTTTACTAACTATATAATATAGTCTTTTTCTTTTGCCATTTCGGACACATTATCATTTCAGCTATATAAGTTTTCCAGATCTGTTTGTGCGCAACCCACTTCCGTAACACACTATCTATGTGTTTGGAAAATAATTTTAATCTATATTACTAAAATCTTTTATTTCTCTGTCTGTCTTTCCGGCGCAATTGTTAATTTCCTGTGAAAAAATTACTACAATGAAACGTTCGCGACGGAAATCGAATCTGCAACCTTTTGATCGAAAGTCAGACGTATTATCCATTAGGCCGCGGGGAATTCATTCAAATTATTGTTTCTTTTCACTCCCTTTGTGTGTGTGTGTGTGTGTGTGTGTGTGTGTGTGGCGCAATGAGAGAAGAGCCGGAGAAAAAAGAAAATAACTCATTAATTTTAGCCTACTAGATTAAAATTTAAATTTCAATGTTCATTTTTTTTTTTGGCGTGCGCTATTAAGTAATGAGTTCACTTTACTTGTAGTAACAAATAGGTACCATTTTCAATTGCAATTTATGTACAAAGAATATTTATTGTACAACATTTTTGTAGCATTAGACACTCTAAAGTCATTCTCATTAAAACAACAAATTTAGTTATGAAGGAATTAACAAAATATAGTGAGTAGAAGTCCTGTTTTCTTTACATCCTTGGGGATTCGTATTTTTTCTTTTGCTTGAATGCTTTGCTATGATGAAACAAACAAAGCGGAATACAATTTTACCGTAGATGTTAGGGGAATACTTTTGTCGCTGACTTAATTTACATTCATCTCTAAACTTAGTGCTACATTTCAGCTGGAAAATTGACGGACCGCTTTGTAGGAGCCTAAGTCAAAAAGATTAAGCAAGTCAATACGCTCAACTGACAATACACTCTCTTCAGCCATGGGATACTTAGAATTGCTAAATACGGCTTCCTTTGATGCTGTGACCGAAAACATCAAAGAGAAGCCCAGGCTGATGTAACTTCAAAAACCATATCAAGAGAAAGAAGTCTTGCTGCAATTATTATTACTGAGGAGCATGCGCACTGGCAGATGCACAATTGCAATGCTAAGATGATGTTCGCCATCAACAGAAAATATTATATATACGTTAAAAATGAACATTATATTTACAGAAAGAGGAAAAAAACAGCTTCTGAACTAATTTAAAATCCACAATCTTAAAAATGTTCGTATTTAATTGTCCTTTGTTTTCGTGAAAAGAAAAAGTTGTCGTATTTCTAAATATAACTGGTTGAACATGTCTTCACTTTTGAACTTTTTTTCTTCCTCTGTTTGTAGGCGAATAACAGACAAGTTTCCACAAAATGTGGTACAGTAAAACCCCGCTAATCCGGCACGTTCGGGACTTCGGCAGTGCCGGATTACCGAAAATGCCGGATTACTGAGCGCCGTATAAAAATAGCCATTGTTGCGAGGATAGCGGAAATACCGCTAAAAATAGAGTCAAAAGAGCTATTAATAGGTATCAGGCCATTTTTCCGTATTCTATTGTGATTTCTCTGATTTCGGTAGTGATGGAAAATGTTAAAAACAAAACAACAAAATATATTTTTATGTAGTATTATATTTTAATACAGTACATACAGTACAGCATAGTTACCACATTTCGTACATTAAGTAATATAGTACAGTACTATTGTCCTCCAAATGAGAGATGGCCGCCCTGTTTTTGTGAGATCTGCGCATGTATGATCGATTAGTCTGGTCAGGCACTTCCGTCTGATTTTATGACAGGACGCCGCCATTACGGTAATCGCTTGTTACTTTGCAAACGAGCATTGTATTTATAAATAATATATATTTATTTATTTATATAAAAACTTATTGTTAGCAACTGGCATTGAAATAACGCTAAATAGTCGAGAGAAGTTTTAATTTGATGTTATCAACATGTCTTTCTCAGTGAAAACAGACGACGGCGTCCATTGTGACAGGAAAACATAATTGATCAGCTACCGGAAAGGCTGCGCAGTTCAAACTTCCGCCGGCCAACTTTCATTTGGAGGACAGTAAGACATTATATATTAAGTTAAACTCTGCCGAACGCACCCGGAAGGCTTATTCAGTGTAAAAAAAAAAACTTGCGGGATTATTGAATGTGCCGGATTATCGGATGCCGGATTAGCGGGGTTTTACTGTACGTAACTTACTTACGATCCAATTGAAAGGTCACGTGCACATTTACTTTTTGATTTAAGCTCATCCATTCTTCAAAAATGAACCCCGAAATCCATGGGGTTCAAAAGGGTGGGCTTCCTTAAAATTTGGAATGATGCTTGTCTATGATCTAACTTAAAAGATGAGAAAGCCATTCTTTAAAATGGAACACCCAGCGCTGCCTGCTCTGTCTTCACAAGGCGATGGATAGCCAAGGATATAATTAGTACTTGATGAATAAAAACAAGTGTAAGAGTCATTCAAATGAAAACGACTCAAAGGGCTTCTTAGCAAGACAGGCTTCGTCTTCCACGACGATTCTATCCATGAAACGGTAACCTTCCTTTTGATGTCGGAGCAAATGTTCCAGGGAAAGACTCATGCAAATGTCTTTCTGCACAGAATCCCAAGAAAGAAAGAAAGAAAAGTTTAATTTGAAACGTCTTAGGTTCAAGACCTTAATCCATCGATTTTTTGATAAAAGGTGGGAGAACAAATTTTGAGATTCACAAGAGAATAGAAGTTAAGAAACACTTTGTTAAAATATCGTAAAAACTTTTGACGCTTGCAAATGAGGAATTAGAGAATATCAAACTTCGAGCTCATTCCATCTGACGATCGATAACGATAAGAAAAAGATCTGTCGTAAGATGCAAAAGATTTACTGCATACTAAATCCACGGAGGCCAAATCAGTGTAGAATTGAACAAGGTTTGTTATTTCTAACAATCAGAACTTTGAATTATATTGTTTCAAACTTTCTGGGATTAATATTAGGTTGTGGTCCTAGATAATCTTTATTACACGGACTATATGTTTCTCAGATAGTTATTATTGTGATTACGTTCACGAAATACATAAATTATGTTCGTAATAGAGAGGATTGTTAGACAGCGACAGAAACTTAAAGTTTTACATTTAATCATTTATTAGCGGTCCCTAGTTTACAGCTTGCCTGTAAAACATAAGGAATCGCTATGGTTTTGTGTTGCTGAATATCACACTTTTTGCTGGATGTCACACTCTGTAGCGGCCAAACGGTTAGAGATATTAGAATAAAACCTTCACCATTGTGTTCAGCATCAAAAATTAGGTGACCACGTCCAAAAAATCAGACTTCCAGGACCACTCCCTGACCGACAGTTGGGGGTTCAAAATTGGTCGCTTCCGATAAAATCTTAAAATAAAAAACGGTATTCTGTATGTCATAAGAAGTTTTAAGTTTTTCCAATTATGTGATCAAACTATAAGAGATAGATTGGTCATGCAAATGGATAAAATGTAGATTTTTTTTTTAAGACAAACAAAATGCTACAAATATCTTCCGAAAAAATTTTTTGATTTCCAAGATGTTGCCTTCTAAAGGGTGTTTATAAAATTGTGCATATTATGGGGCCGCTTTGCTTTTGACACTGTCTAAAAGCATTAATTATCTTGTTTTTTTTTTTTTTTAACCCTTCGCGCCCCCCCAGGAATGTGTACGGTCAGTTATCAAAGTATGTTTGTTTCTTGTCCATAAATATGCTGGCCAAATTTCAAGACGATACAAGCATTGGTTCAAAAGTTATTGGAGACACTGACTTTGTAAGTTTCACTTTACTTTAAAGTTTAAAGACTACAAAACAAAACGACTAAGTCACTAATAATTCTCTAAACTAACTGTTTTAATTAAGTCTTTGTTTACGAGGTATCTAATGCTAACAATGATACAGAAATAGAACCACCCGAAAACCCAAATTAATTTATTTTCGGTTCGGAGCCAAAAGCGCTATGATTAAATATTCACCATAAACTAATGGATTGCTTGGTTGTATTTCATTACTGTTAATCCCCTTCGGTTTTCCAAACTCTCAAACATTTCAATGTGAACAATTGGGTTTACGAATATTAATTTGTTGTTTGGTATTTTCAAACTGATTGTACGGAAGAAGAAACACCTTAATAGATTCTAAACTACCTGTAATAGATTTACATTACTTAAGTATTTTTTTAGGCTTTTGATACAAGTATTAGAAGCCTTACAACCCCGCTTTGTCCGTCCGTCTGTGGACAAGTATCATTAAAATATCATTCAATTATCATTAGCAACGATCACAACAATTGCGTCTTTTGCATGCACAACAATCACATTTATAATAATAAGGAAATTAAAACAATATCAATAGTCATTGTCGAACATGTATCAGAAGCCGTTGCGAAGCGTTGTGATTGGTTTACTGTCACTACCTTGTTTGATTATTTCATTCCTCGAAATGCATTCATCGAACTGCCTAATTAAGTAGTGTCGTTCTAAAACTTTTATTAAAGGATTAAACTTTATCAGAACGAGCACAGTGATAAGAAAGTAATAAAACTTACAGCATATTAATGATATACTTTCTATACATACATACATTAAAACTTTAAAGGTAGGTCAGAAATACAAAAACAAACCGTATTCGTAGTGGAACGTTTGTCCATAAACGCCACCGGAATTTGCTAGAGGAGCTATTTGGCAGCACATTAGTTGGCAGAGTCATTGTCATTTGAGACGTTGACTTTGTACGAGTAGGATGTATCACTTCACTAATACTGAGAGGACATATACACCTAGCCTATGGGGCAGCGAACAGAAACGGACGAGCCAACGGATGGTCCTTCAAGATGCTACTCCTGGCCGCCAGAGGTCCTCAAAACTACAGATTTTAACCAATTAGATTTTACCTTGTGTCACTGGTCAATACAGTGAAAAATTGTATTAATATGAGCCTTTTTTAATTTTCCATGTAGTTGACAAGGAGAACTGTTAAAGCCTCTCGAAAGCTCCTGTATATATTAATAACCTTTTAATTATATAACCTTTTAAACAATTTTAGTTTGTCTAAAGATTTTTGACAATGCTCAGCTATTTGTTGCATAGTGGGAAATGATCAAGCAACGATGGGGAACCAGATCTGTACGGCAGCTTTATATAGCTGATGCCAATATAAACAGACAAATAAAGAAATTTACAGAAAACGATTATTTCATTCGTAGAAATGCACTCGAGGATGCGTAAATAAGTAGCATCGTTTATAAGTTTATTAAGGGGATGGCAAGAGATCAGTGTAACAATAAGACTTCTTATATGTTCAGCCAAAAATCAGCAGTTACCAAGCTCCAATTCTAAATCTCTCATTGAAATAGCTCTATGACGGAAAAAAGGAAGCAGTTTTAAAAGTTATAAATATATATATATATATATATACTTACTGACAATCCAGTACCACAAGTAATCCTTGTCGGGGTCGTGTGCTTGCACCACTGTCACCAAGTGTCCTGGAGCGTCATTTTCCATGATCTCGATGCGCTGTACTGGGCTTTGTATTACAGGAGGATGAGGCGATGAGTCCAGGTGTTTCACAACTTCAATCAGCACCTGACTGCGAATCGAGCGCCGTGGACGTCCTTTGTCCTCTGCCTGGACCTACAGACACACAAAAGATAGGATCAGTGAAGGAAACAGATAGAAAAACAATCCTTCGACAAAAGAGGAAAGAACTGAAAATGAAACAATTATTATTCATTTAGCTAATACGGTTGTTTCGATGTTAATCTTCAAGTATTTATTGCTTGTCGACGGATACACAAGAAACCAGGCAAAAATGTAATATACCTTTTCGTTACCTGACTCTTCATCTATCATATTTCAAAACCACTGCAGCTATAACTGCAGTTTTCCCGTAATCAACATAATAATAATATATTTTCAATTTAAATAATTGTTTGGGACCTCAGTTTGATGTTAGCTGAAAATGAAGGCAAAAATCCTTTTTTTTTTTGTACAGAATGTCGTGCATTTCAATTGCAGCGCTCGGCTACCTCTTTATGGAGAAAGATGTCTGGGTTTTGCTTCATGATAGAAGCCAAATCCGGTATACAGAGCATCACTGAAAGACAATGAGAATAAATAAATTGAAGAAATTCAGCAATACTGGCTTGTTAGTAGTAGGAGAGAAGCGAAATTGCAACTTTTAATAGAAAACTTTTTCCAATTTATGCAATCCTGTTTACTATTAAAACAATTGCATTACCATTATATTTGAAATGGAAGGATAGTTTGCATTTAATCTTACGACTCATAGTTGTGTTGAGAAGCAAAATCTATACTTTTATTTATCAACGAAACTGCCCGAGAACATGGGAAAAATGTTTAACTCAAATTTATCACATATCTGTGACTATGTATGTGTATATACTGTATATCTGTATATATGAAAGGAAACGTCAATACAACGTAATTAAAGGTCTTTCCGAAAAGGAAATTGGCCAGTAATTAATGTTCTTTGACTGACTTTGGAGGATGAAATCGACAAAAACAAAAAAAAGCATAAAAATATCGATTTAGAATTTTTAATAACTTATTATGCAACAGCAAAACACATTTATGCGAATAAAATTTTCATGGCATAATTATCCTTATTTAAAAAAAGGATTTTTCATGTTCTCTGTCATTAAAAATTAAACGCCATCTTAACTTTTATAAAAATATAAACATGCAAAGTAACTTCTAAACCCTTAAGTCCTTTAAGAAATGCAATGAAGACTGCAAACTTGATCTCAGGTGCTTTGCAGGCCATCTCTATTAAATTAGGAAAAACGAGAAACTTCAATAAACAGTATTTTTAATTGAATTACAGAGTTAAAGTCTTCCGCCGTCTTTGGCTGTCGTTTCGGTAAGTGGCGACCTCTACATTCGTTTTAATAAAACATTTCAAAGTCACAAGCAATCTTCATCGGCAAACCCTAAGTCCTTTTGCCGGTATTATACATTTTCAGACGCTCAGAAACTTTTCCAAAGGCTATTAATTAATCAGAGCCGATCACAAAACTTCACACCATGAAGTCTTCATCATTAGTTGATGAATTATTCAGGGGACAAATGCTGATTCATGAATTATTACCGAAATGATTGCGAAACTGTTTTAAAAACAAAATGACTTAATCTCCTTCTAAGCTCTTTAAGCGCCTTTCCGACTTAGAAAATAATAAACGAATTCATAAACCTTTTCGAGAAGATTTCTTTGAGTTTTTAATAGAGAATCTTTTCGAACTTTGATCTTAACGGTGCTTCAACTTTTAATAGGATAAACGATTGACGGGTAAAGTTAGGCGGGAAAAAAAAATCTTCGAACTTAGTTTATTATACTGTAATAAACTGTATTGAATGCGTGTAAAAAATGACTGAAATTGACGAATCGTAGGATAAACCAGCGATTGGTAGATCACCAATCACGTGATTTACTGTGATTGGCTAATTTCATTGAATTGAAAAATCAAAAACTTGCCCTTTTCTTTAAAATTAGTGCCGAGAAAAATAGCCTAACTTCAAACCAAAACCAAAGTTAAAACTTAAATGCTAAAAATTTGAATGGACAACATCAACTGACCATGTTTGAACCATTCACAGACTCATAAAAAGTTACATCCAAAATATAATAATATTAATACTTCATTACAGTCTTTTGCTCAGAAAACAACGTTGGGATTTTAGTGTTCATTTGATAAGACACAACAATTCCAACGAAATGCTTTGCAGCACTACAAAATAAACAAAACAATTAACGTGCTGTGTAAAATGTTTACTGTTAATTAAAAGTATTCTATTTACAAAACAAAGTTATCAGGGATAGGAAAACAGTTAAGACTAAACTCAACCTCGATGCACAGTAATGCCATCTAGCGGGATAAATAAGAACTACAGTAATCGAGTAGTTGATAAGTTGATATTTTGTAATGATTACCGCCGTGAGTATATAATGAATTATCAATTCAATGAAGGCATTCTTTACAATAATGCCATCACATGTGCAGGGTTAAGCTAAGAAAAGTGTAAAGGTAAACTTGAATATCCTCTTCCAATTTGTAGCTTACTGTTCTCTGAGAGTCAAAATAACATTATATCGTTATTATTATAAGAATTTATAAACTGCGCCTATCTCCTACACTTGCGAATAATAACAGAAGACTCCCAGTGATGTCATTTCACATTTTAGTTAGGTCAACTTCTTGAATTACTTTTATTGCTTCAATTTCAAATTTCATCTCGCTAAAAACGTTTTTTACAAGCACTTACTACAAGATATGTGGATACTTCGGGTGTCCGTTGACTTGTTCCCCATTTACACACACACACACACACACACAGATATGATGATTTCAAGAATTAACTTTACTTCGGAGAAGAGTTAATATACAAAAAGGATATTATAAACATCAATGATGAGGCTAAGTATTTACTAAGTGACTCCTACAACAGCTGTTTCACGGTGATCATCAGCTAGAAATATTCACTAGTAACATTATATTACTTTTCTTAATTTCTTATTACATTTCGACGCAGCAATTAGCAGACTGTAGAAAACGATTTTTAAATGACTTCATTCTTTTAAGAACACTGCAAAATTTTATTAAATTTCGATAAAAAAAAAGTATATAACGAACTTAGTTACAAAATAGTTACACTTTAAAATTTGAATTTATTCATTAATAAAAGTATTGGATGTTTCAGTTACATGGTAATCGAAAGAACTGAGATTTTTACTTACCATTAACTCATATTTTTGACCTTCTGTAAAATTTCTCTGGGAATAAATCATCCCTGTGTTAGGATTGATTTTAAATCGTCCATTCCCTTTGCCAGTTTTGATGATGTAATCAATATCTGCATTAGGTCCACTATCCTTATCAATGGCCACAACCTGCAAT
>JAFIDM010008419.1:52566392-52610660 GCA_023159025.1 Thereuonema tuberculata | reverse complement strand
AGCACACCAACTGATAGGATTTAAAAATAAACAAACAGAATTTGACAGTTAACGGAAAAATTGAAAATGTACAATAGATTAAATAATGATCGATCAGAACAGTAAAAATGTATAAGATAAAATAGAATAAAATAGAATAAATAAAATACAGCTACAAAAATCATCACAATATTATTGGAGGCTGCTTGCTTGATGCCTCTAAAAAGATTATGGTTTTAATTATAGACAACTAATTGCAAGCCCAGATTCCTTTCAATTTGGAATAGCAATTTTGGGCTTAATAAAGTATACAGTGAAACCTCGGGTTACGAACTTAATTCGTTCCAGAACTAGGTTCGTAACCTGAAACGTTCGTAACTCGAAACATTGAAATCAATGAAATAGAGACGATCCGTTTCAAGATGAAAGAATCGTTCCTTTTTATTAACATCCGGTCGTTTACCTGAGAAAATGCAAAAAATACGTGTACTTCACGTATTAAATAAAGAGAAAGAAAACAACCAAATAAATTAAATGTAAAATAATTACATTTAATAGATACATTATACAAATAAATATATTACGATGCCTTGTTTACATCGGAAAAAGAATCATGTGAGCGCGGAGAGATACTTTCAGATGCTAGGTGAGACGCCTTTGGTATGATTTGGCCTTCGTTTATACTGCACAGGATCGTTTGCCTCCAACATTAAATCTTGCTCTGCTCTCTCTAACCTTCGTTCGTAACCCGAGGCACTGCTCGTTACCCGAGACAAAAAAATTTCGAAGTTGTTGTTCTTATCACGAAATGTTCGTGACCTAAGTCATTCGTAATCCGAGGTTTCACTGTATATCGTTTTGAGGTAAAAGGATGTGAAGCATCGGATTTTAACATTCAGGTTACATTTCTCTGTTCTTACATTCGATTAAAAGGAGAAGCGTGTTCCTCTTTAAAACTGCAAAAATGTTTCGGGTTAAAGAGTGAAGCAATGCTGCTCTTTATTTGGCTACTAGGAAGTGCTCGACTCCGATTTCACCAACAGAACTGTACATTGACTCCAACTATTATTTGACCTATGAAATAAAATAGCTTTGAGGAGGGAACAGGATGCCCTACGGAATCAATACTAAACAATCCATTCAATAACAATAAAGGTTAACCAATCGCCAAACAACACTTTCTAGTCAACACCTAACAATTAACTGAATACCACCATATAACTTCGCTTGCTTACAATGCATAATTACAATCAATAAACCAATAGTAATTAAGCACTAAACATAAATGAGCAAAAAGTTGCACAGATTAAAAATTAAAGTAAAATAATAAGAGCCAATTCTAATCGTAAATATAAAAAAATACGTAACATCAAAAGTAATTAACAAATTAACGTTAAATAATTAATAAATAAGTCTTAGCAACTCACAAATCATTAAAATACTGACAAGGGAAGTGCGTGACCTCGAACGCTAAGAACCGCACGAAAATGTAGTTAGAATATAAATCCGTCATACCAAAAACAGTGGTATGAGTCATTCTCATGAAAAACTGCACGTCTTACCACGAGAGACATTTCAATGATCACCTATTGAGGATCCAAGAGAGGAACTTTAATAACGCGAAGAAACAAAATATCGATATAATAGAACCAAAAACACACATATTTCAATTCTATATGCTATATAGAATAGCAATATATTCACGACATTGAAATGTGTGTGATTTTGGCCCTATTACGTCGATATTTTGTTTCTTCGCGTTACCAAAGTTCCTCTCGTGGACCTTCAATAGGTGATCATTCAAATGTCTCTCGTGGTAAGACGTGCACTTTCGCATGGGAATGACTCACACCACTGTTTTTGGCTTGAGCGATTTATATTCTAAGCACATTTTCGTGCGGTTCTCAGCGTTCGAGGTCACGCACTTCCCTTGTGAGTATCAGAAATAACTAATCATCAAAGTAATGATATTAGTCAATAAATAACATTTAATTCCAACAATTAACGTACGGAGTGGAAGTACCAAATTAATTGCCAAAACGAGGCTTAACCGCCAATTCAAACCATTTAGAAATAACTGATCTCTATACACTAGCAATTCATTTCGCAATTAAGTCTAAATGCAAGAGATAATTGATCACGGAAGAGCTTCTGTTAGTAATTAAAAGTCAACAGCTACCAATCTACTTCAGTAAATAAGCTGAGGAGATCCAGATACAACTAATAAACTCTTAACATCCAGTTTGACAATAAAGCTGGAGCAGGAAAACAGAAGATAGCTTACAACGCTATCGGAACATACAGGTCTTATACATTCTTTTGAAAATATCTCGAGATTATAAGTAGGCGACTACTGCTGTGAGATTTCCTTCTACTTAATCACTGCAATAATGATTAATATTAATATTTCAGTGACTATTATAAATTAAAAGCTTAAATTTATAACATTGTGATAGGCAGCTAACAAAAGCATTATAATGTTTTGAATTTAGTACAGATGTATATGATTGCCATTATATCTAAATAATTACCTATCAATTCTAACAATGAAGCATTGAAAATACTTATTGCTAAAATGGAATTTAAAACAATACAGGGTAACAACGAAGCTTTTAAGTTCCAGAAATAATTTGACACCAAATTTGTCGTTTAGGTTGATATAAAAAATAAATAATCATAATGTGTTTCTTGTCGCAATTTTCCATCCCAACAACCATCAACAAATCGTAAACGTTTGTCGTAATAAATGATAATCAATGCTAATAATTAAAGATCAGTACTACTAAAATAAACATAGAAATAAATAAAATAAGCATAGACATTTATGTGTGCGCATAGTAACTAAAAATACACAAGACTAGTTAAAGAACATTATATACAATTAAAAAGTTCACCTCCGGTTTCGCCTCTAATACTCGTCAAAGCCTCGTATTGGAGGCGAAACCGGTTGTGAACTTTTTAATTGTATATAATGTTTTTCAATACTACTACTTCCAAGTTACTGTGGTGTATGACTTTGACGTATCCTTTCCTTCTAGTAGGTCAGTGAATGTTTGGCGATCTCACAAAAAGAATGTAGGTGTGCATCAATGTGATTGTTACATTATCATCATTTATGCTGGCATCATGGAGGCACGATCATTTTGAGCAAACGAGAGTCGATACTTGGAAGCAGATCTATCCTGGGATGCTCGAAAAGATTTGAAACTCTTAAGGCTTCAAAATGAGAAATTCCGGATTTACTACGAATTCAAGTAAAGAATTTGTACAGGGAATTAATTAAGAGTAAACCAAGAACAAGTACATTGGAGAGGGGGTGGGTTTAGATTTAACATTTTAGAAAAAAGTATTTCAACAACTAAAGTCAACCAGTAAAAAAACTAAAATTAGGATTATAAAAAGACTGAAGGATTAGGAAAATTATGGAAAGTATAATAATAAGAAATTCTAAGGGTCAAAATTTGAATAGAAATGAAGGAGTGGATGTTAATAGCAATTTTGTGAAACTAGCAGGAGATTTGGTGCATTTATGTTTTGATTCCCAAAAAAATGAAGATTTGAAGAATTGAACCATTAAGTTTTTGTTATTATTGGTTATTTGTGTGTCAATAATGATTTGACATTTAAGATTGTTAAATTTTAACAATATTGCATGTTGTAAAGTATATTCATGTTATAATGATTTGTTACCGCCAGGAATTGTTTAGTTTTTGAATAGGTTTGAAAAAGGAAAGAAGATGTTCTTTCCGAAAATTTGCTGTTATGAAATATAATTGAATAAAGTATTTTATTGAATATATTTTATTGGTATGAAGATGTGGTTATTTTAAAATCAACATTCTCCATGAATAACTTCTTTTAAAATAACACAAAGACGAAAGACAAAAGAATGTTCGTAGGTTTACGATTCCATCATCTTGAAATCCTCTAACAAAATTAACAAAGCTCGTTTATTAATTTATGAATGCCGTAACTTTTTACATTAAAAGTTGCACTTGCAATGCTTAACTAAAGCATTCCGTTCGTCTAACGGAATTACGCTGAACTGATATCAACATTAAGAACTTTCGGGTACCTTTCAACTTAATCAAATAATATAATCATCAAAAGCAGAAGTCTTGCCGTGCGCGACTCTCATTTTTTTTTCGCCTTTTTCCTTTCCTTTTTTTTTCCGTTTTCCATCTTTTTCGGTCACTCGTGAATGCAACTGCAGTAAAATGAATTAGCAGACAACATAACTATTTGCCGAGGCGGAGGGTTAAAGCGAAGTTCGCAATCTAAATTGGTTTGGAAGGAAAGCCTTTCACAAGACAGGGCAGCCCTTGGCAATGTTACAGGGTGAATGTATATGGTCGTTTTAAAAAGTCACGAAGCATAAATCATCTTAACAGGACATGAATTAATGTCAGGGAACATCTTCTCCTTGGAAATCCAGTGTAACCTTTGAAACAGGGAGAGCAGGAACGGTACAACTTTCTGCACTTACTGGGAGAGGGGGAGCGTTTCAAATATTAAAACAGCTCTTCCTGAGATTCGGTTATCAAAGAGTCTCGCGTTGTGTGACTCAAATAACAATGTGTCAAAATTATAACAGGGCTTGTTTATAACTTTACATGCTTTCCCTCGAATATAAGAATTTACGAATTTCACGATATTAATACGATCACGATATTAACATGAGCAGAGATTAATATTTAAATATAAAAGGCGCTAGACTAAAAATTTAAAACATTATTTAAATATCTCTGTTGCACATCTACTACGGTAAGTGTAGGTCAACCACCTTGAGATTTGTGAATAGTATTTGTTAATAATATCTTAATAAAACAGTTTGATATATTCAGTTATTCGAAGTCATGGTTAGTTTTAGTTGAAAAGCCCAAAATTTACGAAATTTATTCAAATCACAACTTCTAAGCCCCGCCCCCTAAAAACCTGTGAACAGATGTCGACTTTGTTATTGCTTATTTGTTATCAATGTCCTAAAAGCTGTACAAAGTTTGTGGTTAAAGCTGTAAAAACAACGTCGGGATTGAAGATAGAAAAAACGTCAAAAAGTTGAAATTTCTGTCGGCGGATATCGAAATGTGATCCGATTTGGTTAAAATACAATACTAGCCAAGTTCTTAAGGATATCTAGCACCCATAAAAGATTTATCTCAAAAGCTCAAAATTCTACGGCAATTATCCACGTCCCAACTTTGAGGTCACGCTCCACTTCTAAGACCCGCCCCTTAAAAAGGTATCTGTTCAGGTAGGGGAGAATGCAAAGTTAAAACAAGTTCAGATAGTTTCGTCTCGATTATCCACCGAAGATGACTGTTATTGACTCCATTGTTTATCATTTTAAACATCCCTTTTATGCCCGTGGTTTACGGAAAACAAGAAAGAGACAAAACGGAAGGAAATGGAAATCAACAATTCTAGTAGACCATTTAAGTTACAATTCAGAGAGTCTTAGTATTATAGAATAGAATAGAATAAATCGATTTTAATATTTCGTTTTGCACAATTAGAAATGTAATTTTATTACAAGATTAAATTCAAATTTCAAATTGTTAAATAAGCTGCATTGAGGTTATGGATTGGCAGTGTCTGCTTTACAATAGTATCATATAAAAGCGAAGACGTGATTCAAGTTTTAATTGAAACTATAAAAAAAAATCGTGCAGTGTGATGCTGAGATTGGTTTGCAAGGATTCTTTACAACTCAATCCAAACAGTTAGTAAATTATAAATGTCATCACGATTTATTTATTCGTTAATTTTTTTTATATGTTATTTTATTTATTAATTATTTTTTATTATCTGAAAACAGTCCAATAACTGTATTTATATGAAACGGAAAATTTAACGCCCATAACAATTCATAAATAGAGGAAAAAAAAATCCCAACTGGACATTTTTTTCTCTTTTTAGGCTTCTCAAAGAGCCTTATATCCCCGGTTTGTCTTTCTGTGGACACATATCCCACAATGCTTCCCAACGGCTTCTGTTGGCTCAGTTGTAGGTGGCCTGTTAGCTCAGTTGGTTAGAGCGTCGCGCTAATAAAGCGAAGGTCGTGGGTTCGATCCCCACATGGGCAATTCTTATTCTTCATTTTTTTTTTCGCCATTTTAAATCTTTTCACAGTTTCTCAACTTAAGTTTTTTTTTAGATCATTATTGGGAATTCACTGTATTAACAAGGTTTGAGTTAAGAATGACGATTATTCCATATAAATAGGGGGTGGGTAAGATAGCATAGGGTCGCAAAGAGACTCGCAGGCGCATTTTCTAGACCACCCTGGCGCAGTCTATTCTAAAGTAAAGGTGACTTAGAAGCCGTTGCGAAGCACTGTGATTGGTTTACTAATCACTATCCCTACCTTGTTTTTTTTCTATATACTGTCCAACTGTATTTATAATTTGCGTATTTCTAGAAGTTTCCCTAAGTAGGAAATTCTTGATAATTCGTTGTAGCTCTATCTGGCGAGTAATTTTCTCCATATAAACTCACGTGGTTGCACACACATGGGAAAAGCAGTCACGGGAAAAACTATTGTCAGTAAAGTTCATCAGAGTGAATAAATTTTTTATTTCATCGAAGTTTTTTGCATTTTGTTTATTTATTCGAACAAATATGTGACAATATTATTTACTTAAAATTTTAATTAATTATTAGTTCTTATTCTATTGTACATATATATTTTGTACAAATTTATATATAGACTGGAAAGCTCAAATAGGTCCCCGACTTAGATGGTCACCATTGACTTATAATCTCTCTGCTTCCACGAAATTCTAGGCATGAAATTTAAACATTATTTTTTTTGCCACAAGGGATCTGCGAAAACAAATCCATCGTGATAAAACATTGGCGTTTATAAATGGTAATTGTTATGATTTTTAGGTTTGAATAAATGAAGGCGTGTCTTACCTGACAAATTGCTACGTCGCTGTCTTGCCGCGGCATTTCCTGTACTCGAACCCGATACACTTGTTCAAGAAAAGCAGGAACATGATCATTCACGTCCGAGACGTTGACGACAATGCGTGTACTGGACGACAATGGAGGGTTGTCATTATCACTGACTGTAACCAAAAAAAAAAAAAAAAAAAAAAAAAAAAAATTGATATATTATAACGTTTCATTACTTACAGAAAATCTTTCTAGTACTTATAAAACAATGAAGTACATTATAATAGCAGTGGTTTAATACAAAATATAAATGATTATAGTTTTTAAGAATTATACCTATTTTTTTTTTTTTAAAGAGATAACACAGTCTTTGATTTATACTTAAAATTGCCATATTTGCCGGCGTATACGATGTACCCGTTTTCAGAGGCATATTTGTTTGGGAAAAAAAATAAATAAATATATACAGATACACACACATTGGGCGCAGACGATACACTCATTTTTGAAGACAAATTTTTGAGGACAAATTTTTAGAAAAGAAACTGATATATATATATGTATATATATCTTTATAAAAAATAATTAATATATATTAATTATAATAATAATATTAATTTAATATTAAATATTTTTATTAGTCTATATAATTTTACTACAAACAATTGAAAAATGGAAGTTTATTAAAAGCTATATTAAAATCGTACTAAGTATATTACGATTTAACGAGCAAATACGAAAAAAAAAAACAAAACAAACAAACAGAAAAATTAGTATATTAATTTTTTTATTTATTAGTTTTGTTATGTACAGAATTATAAATATATAGAGTTGTATGATAAGAAAAATTATGTTAGATAATGATAATTAACGATAAAAAGATCGAGATATGTTATAAGTAAAGAAAGCAACAACAGCAACGTTAAAAGAATTGATTCTCTATCAAATAACAAATGAAATGATACAAATTATAACAGTACTGTAAAGGGATACTTTAATTCTCTTATTGCCTTAGTACTATTACTTGATCGATCTTACAATGACACCTTAAGTGGTTAATTGGAAACCCACGAGCAAATGCCATTAAGAAGCTTAAGTTGATTCTTGTCATTATACGATCGTATGTAAATTAGCCTGTAACTGAATTCTCGCCCTCTACTGGAATTATGTGCATTGGAACTTTGGCTAGCTCTTTCGTCAAGATTTTCAGATTACCATGTAAAAATTAAATAAACTCGAATTAGATCTCATTTTCGCTCAATGAGATACAAAGGATAACAGATAGAGAAACAGCAAATGAAATGAAAACTATTTCTTGAAGCTTGTTAGTGAAGCAAAAGCAGATTTATTGTGAAGCTACAATAGCATGAATCATATACAAGCTACAATAACCAGAAGCATCCATGTTCCAGGCAGCGCTAGTGTTCCCAATATGGCGAACCCCTAGCAAACTCCCGAGAATTTCTAGGGAAAGATACTGAGGTGGTTTCCCGTATCAGGACGCCATTATGGGAATGACGTCAGACCCGAAGAGAAAGTGAAGAAGAGGCTAAGGAAAGGAAATTTCAAATATCCATGCTCTCGACCGGGATTTGAACCCGGTACTGGCACACCGGCCACACGGCAGATCGCCGCCTTAGACCGCACGACATACATAATATATATATATGATATATATAAAAGAAAATGTTGATTTTTTCCGCCCTTTCTCCTCCGAAACCGTAATACACAGAAATACAAATAAGGTGGCAAATGTTCGGTATAACACTGAGGATGTTCATATTTCCATTTTTATCTAAGTGAGTCAACCGGACTTCCCGTGACCTATCAAACAGGAGGTCTCCGAGACGCGCTCGGAAAGTTATGAGAAAGCGATCGCGGTCACGGGTGGTGAGAAGTTATCTCAGACTCCAAGATCACGTGATCATAGGATTGCTAACATTTACTGAAATAAAAATAAAAGGCGTTAATTCTCTGTACTTACAAGATGCAAACTTCTAGACAACTTGAAAAATAACAACAACAAAAAAAATAAGAAATAACTGGATTAAAAGTTGGTAGCTCCTATTGAAGAGCCCTAATAATCATGAACAGTAGCTTTACAGTCCAACTTGAAGTAGGTTGAAGTGCTTTCCCCTGTTTGTTTTTTTTTCAAACACGTGGCATATTGTAAACAGAATTTGTTGATTTCTGCCTACAAAGTTAACGAAAACTTTGTTCCTTTTCCCTTCAAGATAAGCCTAATTCCAATTTTCGTGCAAAATCATTCTTGTTTCCTCTTGAAATTTGATTTTCAAAATTTCAAACCAAAGTCAACAACTTCATTTCGAACAAATTTTCTTAAGAGAAACTTTGTCATTAAACAGCTAAAGAAAGCTTTAAGATACTTCTTCTTATGGAGAAACAAAGAAAGAGAGGAAAAAACCCAAAAAAACCCACTTTATCTTGTTTAATGTTCAAATTTTTCATTTAGAAAAAATTTAATTCAGATTGCTTTTCCTGTTAGTAGATATTCTGTAGAAAAGAAGTTTTAACTTAATTTAAAAGAAAATAAGTATTGTTAAGATTCATTTGAGCTTCTTTGAAATCCTTAATTGCAATTCCTCTTTGAAATACAAGGAGGGAAAAAAAAAGTGAAAAGTTTCTACATATAAATTAACTTATTTTCCTGACGAAAATCGAATTCAATTTTGGCTGGTGGTGAGTTGCCATTTTCTCTAAAGCTTTGAGTAAAATAAAAAAAAAAAGAAAAAGGGTCCACACGGAATAATCACAAATCACCTGAAGGCCTCCATGAGTCATTATCTTTTCAGGTTTGATTTGCTGAAAAATGAATTTGATAAATTTTTCGCTAAATCAAAAGTCAGCTTACATTAAACAGCCTGTGGCTGTGTCTAAGTGAAAATGCGAATTCATCACGCTACGAGGAAAGAGAAAAATGCACGTAGTAAAGTAGGATTCTGGAAGATTCTAAAGATGAGAGTGAGTTGATGTATCAAGACAAGATACAGTTATAACAAAGGTTTAAATAAGGCAATAAAAGCTCTCTCTAAAACCAAAATCTAAATTGCAATGAAGTTATGGGTATTCAACATGCCACTCGATATGCGAAGATTATCTTTGGTTTACGACCTCCTCTTTTTGCGACTTCCCTTCTTACGACCCCCCCCCCCTCCTTTTATCTTTCTAATTCTAATAATTCTATCGGACTACTCCCCACATCGATTGGCAATACTGCGTTAACTCTTCCCAATTCAATTTTTGCTAATTCTAACTTATTACTTTCTTCCCCCGGACCTATATACTGAAATTTTAGAGATTCTTTATGTTGTGATTAAAAATCATAAGAATATGAAGTTTTTAGACGAAGTTTTTTTATATATTTGTAAATTTTTAAGTTGTTTGTAAATCTATCTACAGAAAATAAAAAAATAACAGCAAAATAAAACAGAATCTACAGAAAATAAAAAAAACAAACAAAAAAAAAAAAAAACAATTTCAAGAATGGATTGAAAGGAGTATGCACATATCTTAAATGAGAATGGACAACATCACAGCCTAACGAGATGGGAGTTCGATAAACGAGATGGGGTTCGAACGACCAATCAGACGATCGCAACCCTCAGTATATTTACTTAACAAATAATTGAATAAACTTCAGCAGCCGTCTTCAGACCACCGTCGGGAATAGGATGTTTAGACAAACTTGTAATTATTTCAGCTAAAAGAGTCCAAGACAGAAACCACAATTTTTCTAATATCTCTCCTACAGAAATGGGGTTCACTTTACAGCTGCCTGCAAAACGACTGTCGAATAGGAACCTAATATGCCTCTCCGAGCATTCTTCTAGCATATTCTAGGAATCGAAGAACCTGTCTCTCGAATTTTAAAAAGTTAATTTATCCGGAGATAAACAGCAAACCTTGACATCTTACTTAAATCTTTTTTAATTCAGCACTACATTCTAAAATTCCTTTTTTTGTAATTTGTTTTCAGTCTTTCGCTGTCGGCACTTGAGTATTGACAGAATTTAGTTTTATAAATAAAATTAAATCAAGCGCAATGCATGCATTCAATTTCCCGGACAACGTCGTTTTCAATTTAAAAGTTAACTTTTTCTTCATGCCCATTTCAATAATGAACACTTCATTACTCATTTATGGCACCCATTTCCCCCTTCTCCTTGCATCCAGGGGGTATCTTTAATTTTTAACACCCCCTTCAATTCAAATTCACACAGCATGGATCATAAAAGATTAAACGCGGTTCGCGCCAAAGAAGAAAGCCCTAAATTGAAATGATAATGACCAGATGGGAAGAAAAGAAAGGAATTAGCCGCAGGGAGCTACTAAATGGACTGTTAATAATCCTATTTTAATTTCCCTCCAAGAGGTTTCCGTCAATTTACATATTCAGATCATCACAGGCAAACACAGCTCCAAATGCTCTACACCGCCATCAGCGTTAATAAAAAAAAAAGAAAATCTTGTTTATGAATTATTAGTTACGTGCTGCAATGAATGGGTAAATTAAAATTGTTGAAATTTTATTTTAGCTACTGAAAATACTTTATTTGATTTCATAAGTGAAAATGACATTTTAGATCCAACTTTTGAACATTTATTGAACGCTCTAATTGTTTTTCAGTTACGATAGCGACCGAAATCGTGTCTGTCCACCCCTAGCAACTCCCGAACGGAAGGTCGGATTGACAAACGGACTTCACCATCGTGTTCACAAACCCAAATACTGTAGGAATAAGTATCGCATTGGGGTGCATATTAGGAGCCAATGCGACCCATGTTCGAGATATTTGGCATTGTTTTCATTTGATTTCCGCGATTAGCTTAAATATAAGAAATGCAACCATCTCATTTCAGTTGTCTGTAGCTTGATTCTTAAGGTCTCGGACTCTTATACTGAAGGTTGTCGATTCAAAGCTATATATATAATCTATATATATATATATTAATTTTTTTTTCTCTTAATCTCTTTTTCTCAAAGTCCGCGTATTTTTTTTTTTTTTTTTTTTTTGGTTTTTCTTATTTTTCTAACTTTTTTTTTTATTTTCCCTTAGGTTTACGTACTTTTTTTTTCATTATTATTTTTAATTTTTAGTCTTCTGATCAAGATCAGAAGACTTACATTGCCGTTTTGTATGGGGACAAGTATCATTAAAATATCATTAGCAACAATGACAACAATCGCAATAACTGTTATTAGCAACAATGACAGCAATCGCAACAATCACATTTATAATAATAAAGAAATTAAGACAATATCAATTATATTTTCATAAATGTATCAGAAGACGTTGTGAAGCAACTAATGGTTATTCCTACCTTTTTTAATTATTCTGTGTCACCCTTACATTTAGGCTTTATCACAAAATTATATTCATTGGCTTAAGTTTCTTTAAGTAATATTTCTATAAAAATTTCAGTTTTTTAGGGACAAAATGAATTTTTGAGTTATCGAGCAACTGTGTCTTAATAGCAGCTAATAATATATAAATGGCGCTATATTTATAGACCAAATTTAATTTGTAGTACAAGAAGTGGAATCTTACACGGGATACATTTACCATTAGAGTTACAGATCCCTAAACAATTAGTTGTTGAATAACGTGATTATCCAAGATATGGAAACTTTAAACTCCTTCTAAGGCCATTCTGGAAAGGTTTTTTTTTTTTACATTATTGGTTCTGAAGCTTAAAGTTTCCATTCCTATTCAGAGCTCCATCGGACTTTAATTTCTTTTAAAAGCAATCTCTTGTAAAACTCAGCCAATCAGGATGTTCTTTTATTGCTATCGCTATTCTGTTCTGTTAACAATAAATTTAACAAAATACGAAGAACTTGAGGTTTCATTGTGGACAATTCCTCGGCTTGATTGAAAAGAAAAAAAAAAAAAATCATTTCCTTTAAGAGTTCAATCGGGCATTCAATTTGCGGTATCCAGATAGAAAAAGAAACATTTATCGAATTAAAGACTTCAAGTAACTTTTAGGAAGCCCTAAATATAAGAATAATCTAGAAGGCAGAATGCCGTTCCCGAAGTACGTTAAAAGATGTTAGAACTGAAGAAAAACTGATAGTATTCATTGGAAGGAAGAGGGATCTACCATCCACTCAGGAGGTCTTTGCGAATAGCTCCATTTTATATGCAAATGGAGGGAAGGGTGTTGGGCAAGGGGGGTAATTTGGATGTAATCTCTACCCAGGAAGAAAAGGCCTCTCAAGGACAAGGACCAATCCAGCAATCCGAAGCGTGATTACAGCGGGGGAGCACTCGACTCGCTACTCTTTTTTCGTTGGACTTTAAAAGGGACTCTTTTGCTGTTGGTCAAAGATGGAAAACCTGATTGCAGAGAGAGATTTAAATTAACATTTTCGCGATGCAAATTTACTACCTTGGGGGTTTTCTAATAAGCATGTCTAAAAACAGACATTTTGCGTACATTACATTTACAATAAAAAAATATTTATTTTATTTATTTATTTATTTATTTATTTATTTTAACTTTTTCACTAGTTTTAAGTTTTCGTTTTCTTGGCCTTTTCTCATTCTTAGTATTTCGTCATATTCTGTCAATTTACTTTTACTACCTTGACAGAGAATGTAAGTTTGCCTTCCTCCCCTCCTAATAATTCTAAATTGTTTAAATTAACTTCAATTCTATTATTCTTCATTTTAATCCTATGCTTCGTTTCCTATTTAGAGTTGATAAATTATTGGACATTCCTTCCACACTGTGGAAGTTGCAGCTGAAGAGTACGAAGGAACACAAAAGATTTACGTTGGGAGTCAATTTTAAACAACTAAAAGTATCTTAACATATTTTTAGTTGTTAACATACTAAAAGTATCTGCATATGCTTACGTTGCTTATGACTATGCATTATTACAGTAGGCTACATCAAAATCTTTATTTACATAAAAATCATGAAAAACTAGTTTATTGGGCTATTTACTGATTTACTGATCTAAAACATTAACGTAATAAGGCGATACTGATAGATTATATGGCTACTTCTAACTTAGAAAAAAAAAAACACGCCTAATTTCTATATTGTTAGATTTTAAATTCTCAGGCTTTATTATACAGTACTTAATTATTTCTTGTATTCTTTATGTATTCAATTTCTTCTATTTATCCTTAGCATATTCATCGAATGCTATTGTTATGCTCAAAATTCTTATTATTTGTCTTGAAGTAAAGATATTTTTCACTACCAACCATCCTACGATCGTTACTTTAGGACTCTTAGTTTACTCGAGTATTCTTGCAAATAACAAGTAACTGCTGTCACATCTCGTTAACATTGTTCTTTGGTAGTTTTGACTTTTGTTGTTGTTGCAGGCTTTCGTATTACTTTTCTTATTTTAACGGATTTATTTTTGTAAGCCAGCAAAACCATGTAGACTGGCTTCACCGAAATTTCGGAAGACCATTACACCAAGGGAACTATTACTTATGAATCAAAGTTCCTAAAAAGGTTATAAAATATAGTGATCCTCCAAATATAAAATTAACAAAAACAATAAAAACGCTGTATTCGAAACTGATAATCAATCGCAAATCTTAGCTGAATGGAGGAACACTGAGCGCTTTCGAATCGGATACAGTTATGGAAAAGCACACAGCGAACACAAATGGTGTCATGATGTGCGGAAGCCTTCTGCTGCGACAGCCGATGTTCTCTAGTAGCTGTACTGTGGACGTTAACAGCACAGCTATTTGCACTGCGACTCGTCGTATTAACTTATATATCATATCTGCAAGGAGCCATTTTTCAGCAGGGTAATGCCCTCCCTGCACATTCTAGTTTCATTTAAGTATGTCTTTAGAGCTATATCTTATCGAGCATGCTGGGATATCAGAAGCAGCCATTACGAAATCTTAACGATCTTACGCATCTATTACAAAATGCAAAACAAAAATCCATTACAGGACAACCTAAAGAGTTTTGTTTGACTCTATTGCCATACATCATCATGAATCGCAGTCAGAGGAGGCTCTTTTATTACATACTAATCTGTCATATTTATGATGCAACTTTTCTGAAATAGAAAATCCTTTTGATATTGTAATTAATTCTTTATCTTTATCCACGTTCAGAGGTTAATCGTTAAGTTTAACATTAAAGTGAAAATCTTCAATCACAATTGGACGTCTGCTTTTTTTTGACGAGAAATGTATTTCGAGATTTAGTCAAAAATGTATACTATGTATTAAAAACAGTGCATAATATTAATTGTAGATATTCCCAAATGGTATATTAATTCATATTTATAAAAATGTTTGTTTGTATTAAATAGTGAAATATAAACTTAAGGATATATTTTTCTTTTACGAAAATAGTTTAATTAAATAATTTATGTAATTACTTTATTTTTATAGAAACCTTCAAGATTCAGAAAATGTTTGTAAATTAAAAATCATGAAACAAATTACAATCCTAATATTTGTTCCTAATCTGTTATTTTGCTTTCGACAAAAACGAAATAAAAACTCACACACTTCTTTTTCTCCCAGAGATGCAGTATTTCATGTAACTGTGCAGTGTTAGTCAGTTCAAGTTTGCTGAAAGTTTAGATGGATTTTTTTTTCCCTTTGTGTGGTTCTCAAAGGACAGGTACACGAGAATCCCATGATACTGAAAGTAGAGCGTTTTCTCGTGTGCTGGTCACAGTCGTTTTTATCCTCAGCGATTAATTTCAGGAAAGAAAAAAGAAGTCATAATTACTTCTGAACAACACGAGCACATGCTTTAAATATCTTCGCCAGAACGTGTAAGAAACAACTCCTCCTTACATCAACAAGAAGCGAAAGAAAAATCTACAACAAAAAGGGGTGGGTAAACACAAGCCGAACGCCACAAATTAAGGAATGGAAGCGAGTCAACATCCTATTAAAGTGCTCCCCAAAGAGAGTAATAGAGAAGTGAAGGGGGGGTGCAGGTAATTGGAAAAGTACTTTTGATCTACAAACCCGATTGCTTTTGTACCTTGTGGTTTTTCTTTTGATTTTTCCTTCTCCGTACTTATATTCCATTCTCTCTTCTTTTCTTCTTCATCTTTTTTTCTTGCTTTTTAGCTTTTCCTCGGGAGATTTAAGCATTAGTTGCTTAGAAGAGGGACTTATTGATTTCTGATATCAATTTGACGACGCCTTTTTGCCTGCAGCCACGCAACAACGGTGATTCGATCTGATTCTCAAGACATTTTTTTTAGCGTCCCTTCCAGTGGGAGACGAAGGCATCAATTTCACTTTCCTAAAACAACGTTTGCTTAGCTTCCGAATCCAAAACAACTCAATGAACTTACTGAGAAATAATACAGAAGCAAGAAAATGACTGCTGGCATGAAAAATTTCTAATCTCTGCAACGAACGAGTTCGTGTACGTTGTGCTATTCTTCCACTGAGGCTCTTTCTTAATGTTGCTGAGCCTAAAATCTCTTCTCAAATTTTCAGCATTCTTTTAATAACTAATTGTTAGTTCATTGTGGTCACGACTCTTCAATATTAACTTACAGTGCTAGGTGTGAGTCCGGTTGCTCAAGGGTATGAACTGAGGGCTGGCAGGCAGGGTTCAAGCTTCGGGAATTTTTCCCTGGCTATTTCTCCTCCACAAGGGCCCTAGAGTTTATCCACCCTTTGTAAATTGGAACAGCGATTATTTTCGGCGGTTTAAAGGCGGACGAGCGTAGGGCTGACCATACATCCTCAAGTTACCACCACTGATCATGAAACAAAGCAACCATGAGCCAACAGTGGCCCCAAGAGGGACCACCTGCATCAACTATATTGTATCCAAATATAAGGTATTTTTCTCAGGCTTCTTAATCATCGGTCCTATTTGTATCAAAAATCAATAGATCGCTCACAATTAGCAGCAATTATTGCTTATGATCAAAGCAAAGATTAAATTTCAGGATTGCGATAACTCTATACTTCCTTTCGCATTTACGAACATTTCCAACAGTACCAGATTTTAACTATCTTAATAATCGATGCACTTTCAATTTTAAAACGAGAAAGTAATGAAATAATCCTCAAGGCCTCATTTTCTTTTTCTTACTGAGGAATTGATATTTTATTCTTTTATTATTTCTCAAGTCAAATACATTGTATTGGAGTATTATTGCTAGAAATGCCTGTTTGTCTTGTGTTAAGTTCATGAATTGCTAAAATAACTTCCATTATTTTTTTTTAATTCAAATTTTCTGCATTAAATTCTTTAATTACTTAAGCTCTGAATTGAATTAGGTTGAATTTTATCCTTTTAAATTCATTCATTCACAGTAAATCACCTGGTTATTGATTGTCCAATCATAGCACTTACAAACAGTGACTCATATGTCTTGTATTTTTGTTAAATAAAAGAAAAACCACATATATCAGTTTGAAGTTAAATCTAATTATTATGATTATTCTTTCTATATTAGATTCAGCGTTTAATCTTTATTTATTGATCCTGAAAGCTCTTTTCAAAATAAACGGATTTCGAAAGACGAATTATCGATAATTCGAATAAATACAGACATTTTCCAGAAACATCTATGTCTACGACGAAACGAAGAAGTTTAGACTGCAGGTCGTCTGAAGAAGCTCGAGACGAAAATTCGATTTCCCTGTCCATGCGAAACCAGTAGGTGGCTTTTCAACTCTTCTTGGATGTTTATAGTCTTTCTGGAAGTTACGAGAAAGGACTATACCACTGTCCTCAGCAAATCATACTGATAAGTGCGATGACACAGAACCTGCCGGAAAACTAAAGAAAGATAGGAGCCGAGAGAAAGAATGCACCGCCTTCATTCAAAAAGAATAACTTCACTGCAGAGCAGAGAAGTTATTCAGGGATGTTCTGATGACAGTCCACCAAAAAAACATGGAAAGGTTTTAATATAAAATCTACAGTATAACAAAATCACATTAATCCGAAATTGAATTTTTAAATAATCAACATATCATGCTTAGCGCGTCATTACGATAATTACTCATTAACCATTTATGTTAGAAAGCTAAAACTTCAATGATAGTTGGATATTTCTCAATGTAAGCTTCATATTAATTTTAAGGCAAGATGAAAAGATTTAATTCTACTGTTATATTTTGACGTTAAACTTCGCTTTCACAATCAAATATTTAAGTATTGAGTCGAAACCTTAAAGGTAAATTGGGATAATCCATTGTCTGCTTCCATTTCTTTCGGTTTACGATACAGTCTACAACTAAAGACCCTCAAAACACGAAAGGAGCAGCCATTTTTAAAAGTATTCCAACTACAATTTTGTTAAGTGCACTTTATATTACTTATTTTTCGTATTAAATAAGTTTTATGAAATACATTTTTGTAAATGAATTTGTGTTTTATTTACTTTATTAGGTAAATGCTAAATTTTGGTATCCGATGATGTGAAAAATAATGAAAAATTAGGAATAGTCCTACTGTAAAACATTTTTTTGAAAGAACTTAGAATCTATTTTTCTTTAAAATGTTGCTGCTTTTCATTTATTGTTTGTTTTAAAGTCGAAACAATGTATAAAAAAAAAAAAAAAAAAAAAAAAAAAAGCTGTCTCTCCGTATTTGTAAATGACCATTTCCGGCCAATACAAACATCTGCCCTCGAGTTTCCCATCTGCAGAAAATTGATTAAACCAACAATCTTATGTTAAAGTGATAAAACCTACTTAATTTTAAATCAAAGTACGCATTTGCAGTATGGATTAGCTGCTGAAATGTACAATTATCTGTTGTTCCATCAACCAGAGTTACTTCTTCGAATTCTTTTGCTTTCTTATGAAAATCTTTGCGACATTCACGGGCAAATGTAGACACAGAGACAGGGACCCACAAGGAGAATTTTCTTTAAATCCTCTTGTCTGTAAATATATAATAATACTAATAAAAAAAAATACGTATCGCAACAGGCTAGGCTTGGGTGCGCGGGAGGTTTAGGCTTCCAGTGATTCTCGACCAACGATACTAGTTGAGGTCCGATGTTCAGGTCGATTCCTGCTCGCCTCTAACCCATTTAACAGGGGGCTGGGAAAACCCTAGGGTCCTTCCGGAGGAAAAAATAACCATGGAATAATCCACGACCACCTCGGGGAATTGAATCCGGACTTCTCCAGTCCGCAGTTCCGCTCCTAAACCACTGGACTACCAGATACCGTGTCCGTGAATATCCACGCTAAATGTCAAGAAAATACGTTGTCTAGTTCATAATTGTTATATGAAAGCACACATAGGAACAAGCTGAGTTCATGATTCTACAAGAAAGATTCCTAAGAAAGTAGATTGATCCTGTAGAAATTAAAATTCATAATAAAATTCTCTGATTAAGAAATGAGTTATGTCGTAAGAATGGGTTTTACTGTATAACTATGCCTACGCAGTTCTGATATATCCCTTTAAAAGAAGATATATCCCCATCTGAAGATAGTTCCCTATTGGTTATCAGATACCTCTTTTACTTTTTTTTTTCTTTCTTGTTTTTGTTGGGGTTAGTTTCTCATAGTTTTAAGGACTTATGAACTTCTTTTACTTCATTTGTAAATCCCTTCCACAGAAGATGAGGGTGTTTGAGTGTTGACCCTTAACCTGTCAGCAGCAGATGCCTTCTTTTCCAATTCCTGGCGCCATTATCCGCCTGTCACCTATTTGAGAAAGAGCCCCCTCTACCCCACCCACGCCATTGACGAATGACACGGCCACTCGACCTTACAACTCGCGCACAAATAAAACTCCCCTCGAGAAAATATTTGGAGCCCAAATGTCACAAACAAGACGTCGCTTCAAAAGTACTTTCTTGCACATAGCCGAACAGAGAGAACTCTAATTTGTAAAAATGCAACGAAAAAAAAAAGCAGTGCTCTTCTGTGCATATTAATCTACCTTTTTAAATTTAATGGGAAGCCACGACATTCATTTCGAGTTCATTAATTCAGATAAGCTACAGAAAACCATTGATCAACATGTCAGATCCAACTGACACAAACCACAAACACAATTGGGACACAAGTCACAATTTCGGAAACAAAGGCGACTTTCAGAAATGACAAAACATCACGAAATTAAAGATAAAAAATGTCAAATTAATTCTTTTTGAATTATAGGGTGTCTTCTATAAGAATTTAATGTAATAATTTTTTTCAGCTTAGCCTTTCTTTATCCTTATTACAAATATATTTTATTATTATATAATAAATAATAATATGAAATATAGTTACGTTAATTGATCTTTTAATGATTCTTATTTCTGTTGACAAAATATTTGGAAAATTTCGATGATTATAATTTTATCATAATACAGAAACATATTTTTTTTTTTTTTTATATTCTTACAGTGCTTAATGGTTAACTTATTTTTTTCTCATTTAAAAAAAATACAAATCTTGCCAATTATAAACTTTAATTTCAAAATAAAAATTTTAAATAGTATTTTAAATTTTGTAAGCTATTAGAATACTTGTTCTGCCTTTACGTTTCACATTCCAGATTACATTATATAGAAATATTTCTGATGTTTCTTACTCCATTCATGTTAATTTTAAACTTTAATCCTATTCAAATTAAACAAAAAGTCGAATTCACTAATTCTTCTATTCAGATTCTCTGAAATTTCGGATTAATGAGACTCTACGTTCATTATTTATTCTTAATATGATTAAATATTTATTTTAAATTTTATCACATTCAATTACCTGATCAGCAAATTCATCATTATTTTTATTTATTTATTTATTTATTTATTTATTTTAATAGTACCTACACATTTTAACAGTTTTTGTCTTTTGTAGATGGTTAATTTATAGACATTACTATTAATCAACAATACCGTACCTAACGTTGTTTAATTCCAAAGATCGTTACTAGATGGCAGGACGATACAGCGAGCTGTCCAAGTATTGATCGCAGAGTTGAAAACAAGTAAAGTCAAAATACCTTAGTCCTGGACGATCGAAAGTTGAAAAGAGTCTCTTTTATCTCTTCAAAAATCGCGTTGTCAGTGTTTACTATTGTTCTGAGATTTTTTTGCTTGCCTCTCCACGAAGACATTGACTGTAAATTGAATTTAAAGTAGGAAAAGAAAACCCATTGTTTATACATACTCGTGGTGTTTCAAATCCTGACTACAAAGAATATATTTTGGTAAAATGTTTGAAGAACTCTAACGTCCAGTATAACTCTCCTATAATGCAAGAAGAATTCGAATGAGAAAGTTTTTAGGAGCAATTTTAAATCAAAAGAAACATTTCTCGTTAATATGTATTAAGCTATTCATTCTAAGCTCTTGAAACTTAATAGGCTTAATCTACATTATTCCTTCTGGCTACCGGGAGTTGTTAGTGGTGGACAGACATGACGAACGGACGGACAGACAACAGCTCTAAAATGTCTAAAAATGTTTAGGTCGCTAAAAAGGGTATTCAAGAGGAAAAACCATACTTGGGTTTTCTGTCTATAAATATGAAATAATAATATGGACTTTTTGTCAGATTTATTCAAAATTGAGATGTCTAGAATTAATATTTTTTGTGCATACAACTATTTACAGCTTGCTATCGATAGCTCATCTTTGAAATTAATAAAAACGTTAGCAAACAATCTTAAGATCTAGCCTCGATCTCATTCTCCCAAATGATCACAGGAAGAAAGAAAGAAAGAATCAGAAATTAATATCATTGGATTTGAACGGCGTAATCTCTTAATATTCATTAGCTGATCAACATCATTCAACGACCTCAATTGGTTTCTGTATTCAGTTTAGTCAACACAATTTAGTGCAATTAGCAGGGAGGCATTGTCGCGATTAGCGAATTTCGGATGAATCCAAACGCCTTGGATTTCCCGTGGCTAAGATGATATCTTCTCGGTCTATTCTTAAATCATCACAGCAGCGAGGCGATAACTACAACAAGGCATTCGTCTTTTATACCCCGATGAGATGCTGCGTTTCTCCAAAGGGGCTGGGGCGGAGAGGATGGAGGAATCAAGGAAATGCTGTGCCAACACTGCACTCGATGATACACTGAGCCTTCACTAAGAAAAATGAATGGCCCAGCCGTTGTCTAATTATGAGGGCGTCCATCATTAATAATCAACGCTGCACACGCGACATCTACAGGTCGAATGATGAATCGTGCTCGCGTCACGTTGCTTCGCGAACAAACCGGAAACAATAGGCGAAAGAAAAAGTTCTCGAAAAATCACATTTGCTTTATTGATTATGGATACTTTGCCAACAACAGAATTCATTATAACTTTCCAGTTAAAAAGTAATGGACTACACATTTTCATCCATAAACGCGAATGTATATTCTTAAATCGATGCAGTAAACTGTAGAAGGTGGTCTTTTATACAGGATGCCTCAGAAACTGTAAACAATTCAATCTATTTCCTAGTTTAATGTATTCACAGCCATCATAGATTTATTATGAGATAGTGTTTTTTTTTTTTTTTTAAAAAAAGATCTAAAACTTTATTGTTAATTTTTAAATATTAATTTTAAATATTTGTTTTAGAATATTTGAATTCAATGTTTATTGCAAATGTAATAACGAAATTTAAATTTACTAAATTCATAAACTTAAAAATATTAGTTTAATTACAAAGAAAGCACTTAAAAATTCATTCATCAATCTTTCTTACTAAACAATCAAATACATTTTGATTTTGTATTATTATTCGAATATTTTATACGAATATTATTTGAATTTTATGAGGACTGCTTTGCATTTTCCAAATTAATATTTGAATACAGATTTTCGATGAGGTAATGTCTAACAGATGGATCTTGACGATCTCGTTTGCGCGAGAATTACGAAAAACACGAGATCTCGCCATTAGCCTCTTCAGCAGGTCTCAAGGAATTTAGTATTTTTAATGTCTGTCACTAGGAAAATGCTACATAATGAATTTATTGTTTGTTTATTGAATGTTTTCAATTTATTAAAACTATTACTACATTTTAATTCTCATTAAATTACATTTAAACTATTACTACATTTTAAGTCTCATGCATTTCCCCGTATTATAATTCATTTAAATATTTCAATATTTTTTAAGAAGACATGGATAGAGACTATTCTCGCGTAAATTACGTGAAATCACGAAAATACGAGATCGTCAACATCCATCTGTTAGACGTAAGTGTCATTCCTTTAGACTTCTGTTGAACGGGTACCGGGTTTCTTTCCCGCGGGTTAAAGGCGGGCGGCGTCGGTCTGACCACAACTTCGTTCCGTTGGTCACTAAACGCTGGGAGCTTTACCTCCCGCGACCCCAAGGACACATAGAGCTGTGGTGGGACACTAACTTTTTTAAGTGTCATTCCTAAGCATTTCACAGCTGTAATAATTCTTCAACACTGTCAAGTGCTCAAAAAATATAGATGTGCGGTATAGATATGGCTACATACACTTAAAACACTACTGAAGTCCCAGGGTGATGTTATTGAATCTTTACCTGGATTTGTACAATGCAGTAACAAACTGTGCAAATGACCGGAATTGTTGCTGAATCAAACATACACGAACACATACAAATTTGTATGCTGTTTTATAACAGGATAACCAAAGATTTGTGAAATTAAATGAAGATAGTGAAAGAATAAATGCTGAATAGCAGAGATGAAAAGAAAGCCTTGTGGAGAAGGATGGCAAATAAAAGACCAAAGTAACTTCTACTCACTAACAGGGAAAAGACCTTCAAGCAAGTGATCCGAAGATAAGAAAGCGACCATCCACTAAGGATTAACGGATCATTAAAGGCAGTGTTTCATATGATGATAAAAAGGAAGAGAATGCATTTTTCTACCAAAATAATAAAAGATTTTGACTTCTGAATGAAAATATCCAACAAATCAAATATCGCGACTTGCAACCAATCAACGACAAGCGATGAAAATTTCTCGAGTCAACTATAAGGTTCATTCAAATGAAAGCGAGCCAAAGGACATCGGAAAATACTGAATGGGTTTACTGATGAATTTTCGACAATGAACATAGGTGGCGCCATTGTATTTTATGATGCAGTGACACGTGGCTCTGCGATCACATGATCAGCATAGTAGTCTACTTTTGTTCAGGACGTCGTGCTAATGTACAGTCCAAACAGTCACGACTGAAGCAACAAACGTTGATCAGCGCACGTTATCCGCTTTTTAACCACGGAAGGTAGATTAGGAGTACAGAAGTCAGTAATGTCAATCAAAAATGCATGTCTTTATCACGCGCTAAAGGAGTAAATGGTATCGAGAGTGCCGGTTAATCGTTGACTGATAATTAGAGACCAGGTCAAGCACACCGTGCGATCAAGGATGCTTCCGTAGCGGAAGTTGATAGACTCATTCGGGAAGACAGAACAGTCACGATGGAAGCGCTTGCCGACAAAATTGGAATAAGTGTTGGGAGTGTGCACACCATTATCAAGGATCGTTTGCTATAGGCGGAAGATTTGCTCTCAGGGGTTGCCACACAACTTGGATTCTGTGCAGAAAGACATTCGCATGAGTCTTTCTCTGGAACATTTACTTCGATATCAAAAGGAAGGTCACAGTTTCATCGACACAAATCATCGCGGAAGATGAAATGTGTCTTGCTAAGACGCCATTTGGCTGGTTTTCATTTGAATGACCCTTATATCCAGGAGATGCAAAAATTCTAAAAATTCATTGGCTTCTCTAAAGTTCTGATTAAACATTGTTTTTATAAAGACATCTAATAACTAACAAGTTAAACTGGAAACCATATTGCCATGTTTCATGTTATTACAACTAAAACTCAATGTAATTCTTAATCAATTCCTTCCACTCTGTTACGAATTTGTTTCCCAGATGGTTATTATTGTGCTTTCGTTCACGAAATATATAAATTATGACAGTTCGATGTAATAAAGATTATCTAGGACTGATTCATAGAATGAATAGCTCAACCCAAAATTAATCACAGAAAGAATGAAACAATATAATTCAAAGTTCTGATTGTTAGAAATAACAAACCTTGTTCAATTCTAGACTGATTTGGCCTCCGTGGATTTAGTATGCAGTAAATCTTTTGCATCTTACGACAGATCTTTTTCTTATCGTTATCGATCGTCCGATGGAATGAGCTCGAAGTTTGATATTCTCTAATTCCTCATTTGCAAGCGTCAAGTTTTTACGATATTTTAACAAAGTGTTTCTTAACTTCTATTCTCTTGTGAATCTCAAAATTTGTTCTCCCACCTTTTATCAAAAAATCGATGGATTAAGTTTTTAGAACCTAAGACGTTTCAAATTAAACTTTTCTTTCTTTCTTTTTAAAATGTCATAGTCTACAAATACGTAGCCTATAACCGTTCAAAATAATGTTAATAAAAAAATTAGTTTTAAATGGAAAAAAAACAAATTATAAAAAAAATTATTTGTTTTGTTGATTTTCCTTCTATTGAGAAATCTAGAAAAAAAGCTTGCACCGTAACTTAAGAATCACTGATCTATAAATTTTGATTTAACTCAGCAAATTCATATACGGAATATTATAACTACGTGAAGTATAGACTGTAGGTTCAACTCCCGGCGATGGTAGAGAATTTTTCCGCGGGTTATTTCTCCTCCAGACGGACCCTAGGGATCACCCGGCCCTCTCTCAAATGGGTACTGATTTTCTTACTCGGGGGTTAAATGCGGACGAGCGTCGGGCTCACCATTCGACCTCAACTAGTCCCTTTGGGTCGAGAATCGCTGGGGGCCTCAACCTCTGGCGCACCCCAGGACCTGCATGGCCTATTGCGGTAAAGTTTAACTTTTTAACTGAAGTTTAGTTAAATGGAAGCAAAGCGAAAAGTTAAGGTAAAATGTAATTGGTTCAGTGACCGCAGAAAAGCAGGAATTTTTTAGAAAACAAAGGTTCTTAGGTTCGTAGAAGTTCTGACATATGATGTCTATTAAAGGATTTACTATATTAGACATGGACGTTAATATCCTCTGGGGGCTTCTTTCCAAGCAAGGAATTATAAGCATCTTACTTCTTGAAGTCATATCACATCGGAAATCCATTAACTATGAGGAGGCTCTTGTAACGTACTTATATTGAGAATGTGAATACACAGTCGGAGATGTAAGGTCTCATCAAATTCAATGGAACAAATATAAAGGATGATGGACTGGTGGAAGCACATAAGCTCCGAGACATCGAAAACAGTCGAGTAATTCAAGTGGAAAAGAATATTTTCTTTCTCTTTGAATATTGACTAACTTTTATTGGCTTTTCGGGCGAAGAGAATTGAACGCAACGGAAAAGCGAGGAAGTCGAAATAAGCTGTTCCGCCGTAGCCTTCCGACGCGCAATCAGGGTGAATTACGTATCGGCTTTAAATCTATTGGCAGGGGTTGGGAGGGGGGGGGGGGTACAGTAGACGGCGTTCGAGAGAGCATCAAAGCTACGTAAACTGCCGTAGCAAAGCGCTTGGGTTTTATTGAAGGCATGTCGTCAAATTACACGCTGCAAGTTTTTCGGGATCTCGTCGCTACACGATACGGAACTTCCTCTGCTGATGGGCGAATAACTTGTTATGAAGATCCCGATCGCAAAACTAAACAGATCAAGGCAGATCTATTA
Source organism: Thereuonema tuberculata (assembly GCA_023159025.1). Lineage (NCBI taxonomy): Eukaryota > Metazoa > Arthropoda > Chilopoda > Scutigeromorpha > Scutigeridae > Thereuonema > Thereuonema tuberculata. The sequence goes on along the minus strand of JAFIDM010008419.1, from coordinate 52,584,167 downwards.
GAAGCGCTCGCAAAGCACGTTGCGAGGGGGTTGATTTATTGGCAAGGACTCTGTCAACGATAAGACGCGTGCAAAAGGAGATTCGACCAAACGACAAAAATGGAAGCGCAGCTACACTTCCAGGAACTCGAGCGAACCAGAATTTCCAACGACGATCCTCGGGAAAAAAAAATTATCTTAAAGAAAAATTAGTAAAAAATCAAAAGACAAGAGTATAAGCAGAATAAAGATTATTATACAAATAAATTCATAACAGAAACTCATATTTGGCAAAAATGAATTATTTCATATACACATATAATGTCTCCGTTACCATGCCCCACCATGTATAGTGATAAGATATATATCTATAGAAAGATCTCCATAAATAGAACATATTTTATTATTACGACTCGTCTCAATTATTAGTCCGTTCGGAGTTATATAATTCTAGATGAGTTTATCTAGTTGACATCGTAATTTTCGAATTTATTATTTAATTAACTTTTAGTAATTATTATGTGTAATTAATAATTAATATAATTTATTTCAAGTAAATAATACTTATTTACATATAATAAATGAAAATAATATTTACTCTTACTGAAAATAGTTATTAAATGATAATTAATTAATACATCCGGGATTAAGATGTCGACTAGGTAAGTCATGTCAACGGTCGCGGTGCTCGGCTTCCCTGCAATCCACACTCACCACATAACATAAGTCATATCTAGAATTATATAACTCGAAACGGACTAATAATTGAGACAAGACGTAATAATAAAAAATGTTCTATTTATGGAGATCGTTCCTTACATATATATCTTATGCAGTTGTGGGGCAGATCTGGCCATTTTCCTTTACTTCGATTTTTCAAGGAATTAGAAAGAGAATTAAATGCATAAATGCATGTAATATTCGCGATGAAGATAAACAAATGATCGATTTTGGCTAGGAAATCAAATGCGATCAAGAATGCTTGGCCTTAATTGCAAATATTTTTATCATTCATCATCTTAGGATAAACAGATGTTCAGTTATACATACGTATTACATACATAAATATATATTTTACAAAGCCATTCGGAATACACGATACAGGTCTAAACGTAGAACTACGTTGACCACGCTATCAAGAAACATCTAAGAGTGAAAGGTTGATAGGTTATAGTTTATATTTTCGCTCAATCAAGTGAATTCACTTTCCAATTACGGTATGATATTTCGAAAACGGCAAAATTATGTTTACCTGTAACGCACGTCGTGAACTTTCCCCGCCGATTTGTCTTATCGTGGGGAAAGATGATATTCTGCTTCGCTTCAAGATAGAATCCAAAACCAACATGATGGAGTTCGTTAGCAATATAAATGTAATGGAAGACGGAGAAACAAATACAACTGAAAACCACTTTGTTTTTTGTTTTTTTTGCACATAGCATTTCCGGGTCAATAAAGACACTGCGAAATATTTCCGTTCCCTAGCAAAAAAACAATGACTCTCTGACATGGCATCCATCTTACTTCTTAACGAATCCTTTCTTCGAGATGGGGGCCACCCTCCTAAATTAAGTGACCGAGAAACGGTTTAAACGCATTAACGGACCAATATTTCGGAGGCGCTGAGCAGAGGAATTATCGTGGCGTGTCATCGCTCTGTGAAGCGAACTTCCTTTGTTTCTAATGCCACGCCTGGGAATTAGAAGCGTCTCAACGCCGGCCCTTCTGTAAACACAGCCACCTTTCCTCCATTCAAATCGGAAATGCATGTCGGGAGTCGACGGAATCTCTCAAGTAGGAAACGAAACAGCTTGGGGATTTGTAGTCTTAGTTTCCGAAAGGTTTCTGCAAGACTCGCCGAGAAGAAAGGAGAAGTTTTATTAATTTTGTGTTGTGGAGTTACACGGAGTTGTAAATAACAATTCTAACAATGGAATGAGTTACTGCCTTCACTTGCATCTTAACCCTGTCTCTTCGTTCTGACAACCACGTATGAAGTATTTTGATAGTTATCTAAGTTCAGTCTGTAGTCAAATGAAGACGATCTTAAAATGTCGTGGAAAATAGCAAAATGTAAGAAACTGAGGTTAGCACAAGGATGGAGAGCGTATATCGTGATTTCGGTACGACCTTAACCATGTCGAAATCAACAGATTGTTGCATGTAAATTGGAGCAAATTCGGAAAACACTAACTTGTTGTTTCTTTAAATTATCACCGGTTTATCCTCTCGAATAAGATCCCAATAACTCACGTGAAATGTGATTCCAAGAATGGATGAGAATTGCCAAGAAAAAAGGTGGGTTGATGTAGAATGACTTCTTAATCCAGCGGTAAATTAATTTTGTTTTTGTAACAAAAACAAAAAAAAAAGGAAATTCCTTAATTTTTATAAATTGAAAAAATGCAGAACGTTAATTTGTTTAGTAAAGCGCTTAAGTTGTAAATAATTACAATTCATTGCTGTTGTGTTCCAACAGAAAAAAAAAAACAGATTTCAGTGTCATTATTAGCTATCAAGCAACGATCAACAAAAATTGGACACAGACCATAGAGATCAAAAATTAAAATTGTGCAGGAATGCCGCCACATGAATTTCCCCACCTATACTTTTTTGATGAGTTTTTTTATTGTTTGTGTAAGCTTTGGAGGCTCCACTGTGATTTCCACGATTGTTCCTATTAGCCTCTGTACCGAGACCTCGTTGTTTACTGGTGACTACTACCAGCTGACGACCGCCAAAGAGCGTGAAACAGCTGTTCTAAGATGTCACTTAGTAAACACTTGGTCACACCCATTGATATTTATTAAAAATTTAATTCTGCAGGTAGGTACTTCCGCTTGGTTTGCGATCTGCAAAACTTCGGTCACTATGTTACCACTGAATATCAGAAGGCGAAAAGTTTACGGTTCCTACAACCAAGAATAAGCAACATTTTCAGCAGTTTAGTAAGAGAACCATGGATTCTTGGTTTTCGGCTGCAGGTTTTATTTTGATGCAATACCAGTATAATATATCCAAACAAAAATGCTTTGATAGCCTTTTGAATCCGTCTATTTTACTGCATAGAAAATAAGCCAAACTGCCACATATCTTATACCATTTTTTTAAACGTATCGACTTTTTTTTTGAATCATTCTTAGACAGATAACAATGAAACGTATTTTTTACGTGTGTGGATTTCAGTAATTTAGATTAAAAATAACAACACACAAGACAAGAACATTTAATATGCTCCTGCAATTTTAAGTACTTCGGGTTCCTTTGCGGGAAACCCCTCTTCAACACACAATTATTCTTGAAAGTTTCACTTATATACAATGGGATGAGGAATAACAACCAATAAAAATAATAATGTACTTAAATTTTCAGTCTCTGATTGGTGTCAAAGATTACTTCAACTATTTCCGGAAGTTACGTCAAATGAAACAGTCTAAAACTATTTCTTCACCCCAATGAGAAATCCAAAGGGCATCTCATTCTTTATGCGGTCATTGGAGTCGTTCATTTTTTCGTTCTTCAATTTTATATGCAATTATTTTTTTCTTTATAATTGATTTTTTTTGAAAACCACAGTTAATTTATTTGTAAATGTTGCTGTTAGGTATTTTAGTGTTGCATGAACCCAATAAAACAATAAAATAGGATTTATTAGTCTCTCGGATATCCTTATTTTTATTATTACCCAAAATTAAGAAAATCAATGACGAATGCTTTTTTTTTTTTTTTTTTAATTAGGTTGCACTATGAAATATCATCGAGTTGTAAGGATTTCGCTGGCGTAAATTTTGTCAACATAAGGGGATGGATGAAAGTCGAAGCAATTAAAGTTGGACCCTATCAAATTTCAATTAAGTATCGTAAATTTTAAAGAAAACCGTCTAGCCATTTCAGCGTGGGATTTCAGGTGATATTTTTGAGGGCAGGCAAAGGTGTCTTCAAGACTATAATAAATATGTCTACATTTTAAGGAGAACTAAAAGAAACATTTACCAAATATTATGGAAAACATCAGTTCACCGTTTTAGCAGGTTGCGCATACAAATAAACAAAAAGAACAAACAGAGAAGTGGAAAATAATAATAAAAATGATAACGAGCATAAAATTCTTTAAAACTGAACAAAGTACTTTCAGGACGTTGTTTTAGCATATTCATTTCGACAAAAAATAGGCTCATTCAAAATATAAAGTGTGACGTAATAAAGTTGATTTTTTTTCCTGCACTGAAGTAATATACGAAAAAAAAAAAAATGACTTTTTTGAAATGACCTCGGAGCTACAATGTTTACTTTATTTTCCAATATCCAAAATGAAATACATCGAAAACTAAGTGTAAACTCAGAGGGGGAGGGGGAAGGACAAGGCCCCACCGAATACTGAAAAGCAAAAAAAAATGTTAGTTCTGTGTAAAAGGCTTTTAAACATTGGTTACATGATGAGGTTTTTTTTTCGCGAAGAACTCCTCGCAATTTCCAATGTTGTATTTACTTTTCATTTGATGTCTCTGACGAATGAAATGTTTTCAGCTCCATCTCCGCCAACGTCCGCTGCTCTGACGTGTTATACTAACAGAGAACAGAAAGAGAAGAAAATGGAAAATGCGGAAAGAGAAGGAAGAAGAATATCGAAATCAGAAAAAAGGAAAAAAAAAAGCTCAAAATAAATTTTTATGACGACTTTCAAAAGAATTTTAGTTTCATGAAAACTTTCACGAACTTAATTTCTTTCAGAAAAACAAATTTTTTGAAATGTGTATTAGTAATAAAAAACGCATATGTTGGCTGTGTGAGTTTAGTTTCCCAACATTACCGAGAGCGCAATTAAAATTTCATAAGGTTACATTTAAACAATAGAAGGAAGTAATTAAAGCGTTTTAATGATATTTGCAATTGCCGTTTCAAGAGTTCAACACGTGTCTCAATAAATTTGATCGTTTTTATTAATAATAAAAGAAGTTTTAGGTAGTTCGGCTGCAATAAACATTGATTAGCCTTCGTACAGCGTCTAATGGAATTTTGATGAAACATTGTTTTCAAGAGGTCTGCAGAAGGTCAAAAATTCAAGTTTGGTTACGCCGTTATTAAGCCTCTTTATTATTTTCTTACAGCGCTGCTAGAAGGAGCCAGTTCTTAATCGTAAATATATAATTTCTCCTCGGAAAATATATCCTTGGAATACGTAACTATTGCTGATGAGAACTGTGTTCCATAATCCAGCTGTAATTATTTTGAGGAAATGAATAACTTGATTTGTAAAACTAGGAAAACTGGGACAATAGTCTACTGAGAGAAAATAAAAAATATTTTTGTTATGCCTAGTTTCATGTCTGGATCATTCCTTGCATGTATTACAATGGCACCCGTTTATTTTAACACCAGCAAGATATTTAATAAATGATATGTTAGGCTTATTGAATATATTTGTAACGTCTCTTCAAATCAACTAAAAAGAAAGATGAATTAGAACAAAAAAATTTCAGAATTCGATTTACCACGAAATAATGCACGTCTGTGAAGAGTGGTGAAAAGCTATTGCTCCTAGGAAGCTGCAATCTTGATTTTAGGGTTCTTACTTTTTAAGTAGAATGTGAAACCTGACAAAAAACCATCTTGTAAGTCTAATAATAATGTTACCAATATCGCACAATACGTATAAAATAACTATTTAATAAAATGACATGTTTCGAGAAGCCCGAAGTAAACGGCTCTCTTCCTCAGACTAAGTTGGTCTATAGTCTGAGGAAGAAAGCCGTTTACTTCTGGCTTCTCGAAACATGTCATTTATTAAATAGTTTTTTATATGTATTGTGCGTTATTGGTAACATTATCACGGTTATTTCCCGCACATTAATAAACTTCATCTTATAAGTCTACTTGAAAAGTTGGCATGTCAATAATAATATTCTAAGTTTTTATTAAAATTTTAAATTTCTTAATTTTGTAGATGTCTCTCATATAAACCGAGTAAATAAGCTGTAATTAGACCTTTGAAAATCATACAACCTTCTGTCAAATAAAAACACACAGTGGAATATTAAAAAATAGCTAAAAGATTTATCAAACAAAATCTGTTTACAAAAGAGAACATAAAACCATCCACCCACGCCAACTTCTGGACTCCGACATAATTTGACGTATTATCCAGCGACTCCATCATAACGTCAGTATTTCTTCCATTTCCCTTTATCTTTTAAAAGCGATTTCCAACAGGCAGTTGTAAACATTGCCTGTAAGTCATATTATTCCGCGTGATTGCCCGTCAAATGCCACACGAGGCCCCTTTTATAGATCGAGCCATTACAGGCCACCATTAGACCTGCTTCAATAATTCAAAAGGAAACCGCAAAGTTTCAGTTGAAACAAAATGGATCCAGTAAGAGTGGATCTCTCAGATTAATATAACGGAAAAATTAATAAATGAAGTGCCTTCAAAACATAACAAATCTTTAATTACAAAACCTTAGGGTTTTTAAAAATATATTCCTTTTTTTTAGAATTGAGTAATTTTAGAATGGTTAGTTGACAGCTGTGGAATCTTGAATACCCATTCCGAAAGCTAGAGGACACGCTACTCCCTATTTCTAGCGCGTGCTTTAATTTTAATTGAATCTAGATGATTTTTAATATAGGAAATTAATGTTTTCTGATGATATAGAAACTATGGTGACCTGATTACACCATTTTACTTGATTGTTTTAATGGAAGCATAGGCCTTCCCACGTTTAGAGGTTTAAAAGTCATTAGTTAATTAATCAATCATATCTTGTGGCTTATCAGATGAATCAACATGGCATCTACGCAACCAAGAAATATTCATATCTATACTCATATTTAAAAGTCAACGTTTGTATATTTGTATGTTCTCTATTCAGTTTTACACTGTTGACTCATCGAAATCAAATTTGCATAAATAATCCCTACTATCCTGCGGAAAATGTAGGCTACCTTAGAACCCAGTTAACCACTTCCAAGGTGGGTGAAAAAGGGTGAAATATCTGAAATAGCGTTACATATGCACCTGGTGGCGACAACGGGAAGTACATAAATATTATTCTGCAACAATTGAGGTTTGATGTGTTAGGTTGTGATGTGAAGAAATGGAGAACCAGGACTCCCCCCCCCCCCGAGCAACGCCGGTTACTAGAAGCTAGTATTCAATAAATGTTAGGCCGTTCGTTTAATTTAGGCGCCTATTTAATTTAATCTATGGCTAGCGTGAATGCTGACACAGGTATTAGTTGTCTCATTTTTAAAGTGATTTTTATTTCTTTTTTAAAATATTGTACTGGTGTCCACTATCTTTTCTACGAAACAGTTTGTTTTATTTTAGGCACGACTAGGTACATTGAAAAGTCGTATTCCAAGATTCGTTGTCTGTGACAGGTTAAGTAAGTGATACTCCTAATCACCTCACTTATATACTCCGTATTTGCTAAAATTCCGGGTTTTACCGAACTTTTTCATTGCTTTTACTGCCTAAAACAGAATCCTCTGGAGAAACAAACAAAAACAACCCTCTGTATAATTTACAGATGAATAAACATTTAAAAACAAAAAAAAAAATCCTGAAATAATTTTTGAGGTGATTTGAATCTACTTCATTAACTTTCATTGTTTGAACAATACAGGAATGGTAGTTTAAATTTCTGTTTGACTGATGCCCACAATTTAGTCTAGATTAGCGCCGTTGGCTATGTGTTAATCTAAATACCTATTATAGATGCATTCTCGGAATTTTATTTTCGCATATTGGTTGAAAAGCTTTTGAAACAGGCTGCAACAATTCCCAGAGGTACTGACGAGATACATTGAATCAAGTGAGGGCCACGGGAATATTTGTATACAGTATATCTAAACATGTCCTCACCTTTCTACAGATCTCTATTGTCCTCACAATGAAAGTTGACCGGCGGAAGTTTGAACTGCGCAGCCTTTCCGGTAGCTGATCAATTATTTTTTCCTGTCACAATGGATGACGTAGTCTGTTTTCACTGAGAAAGACATGTTGAGAACGCCAAATTAAAACTTCTCTCGACTATTTAGCGTTATTTCAATACCAGTTGCTAACAATAAGTATTTATATAAATAAATAAATATATATTATTTATAAATACAATGCTCTTTTGCAAAGTAACAAGCGATTAGCACAATGGCGGAGTCCTTTCATTAAATCAGACGGACGTGCCTGACCAGACTAATCGATGATACATGCGCAGATCTCACAAAAACAGGGCGGCCATCATTCATTGGGAGGACAATAATAGCAATCTGAATCTCATAACTGAAAATTTTCCATCTAGCGTCAACTGTGCAAACTTCGTTAGGAAACAATGAAATTTCAAACAATTCAATCCTTTCTTGATTTATTTAAACACACATTGATTGTTACAGTTTGCTTTCTTGGTAAACTTGGTTATTTCCGGAAGGGTTTGGCGTTAATTAAAGCCTTTGCAAGCAGAGCGAATTGTAAGACTTCAGAAGCCAAAGCTGATCTGGTCTCTGGTGACACAGGTCGATGATTGGAGCAATTGGGGTTTAATTGAATTTAAAACTCTATGGCTCGACTGCAATGCGATTGGAGACAACCCACTTCAAGAACCTGTAACTCCATCAATAGCGATATGGGATTACTGCTGATCAAATTTCAAAACTCTTCCTCTTTCAAAATCGTATTGAGAGTTTGGGGGAGGGGGCTTTTAACAGTAATCATGTCAACCCCTTGAGAACTCTCGAGATATTAAGGAATTTCTGAAATGTAAAAGGAATTTACAATAGAGATACATAAAACACATTTTTTTTGGGCTCCAAATTCTACTATAATATAGTAATACAATATTTTCTATTGTAGGAATATATTAATGTAAAACACGCTTTCTTTTCCTCCTACAGTAAAAATGTCTTTCTAAATACTCATGCAATGATATTTATTCATAAATACTCCTATATTTCTAAATTTTATATCCACTTATCAAAGCTTTCTTACAAAAGCGAATCCGGTCGTTTTTTATTACAGTTTTAATTTGTCTATAAACTTTTTAACCATCAAATTTAAGTGTCGGCGTTTTCAATTTAAAATGGAATATTTCTTATTAGGAAACATTTAACTGTAATTACATTTACACACTGCTGAGTGCAATTCTGAAGCAATGTGGAACCTGAAGATATAATAGTATTGTAAAGTTTTTGTTAAAAACAAATTCGCTAAATGGGAATAGTAAAAAAAAAAAAAAAAAACTTAAGTAATTGCTCAATAAAAAAAAAAAACACAAAAAAAAAAAAACACAAAAAAAAAAAAACACAAAATATAAACCATTCTTTCCTTAGACCTATAGCAGTTAAAACTTTCATTAATTATCTTCTTTTAATTAAAAAAAAAACACATTCCATATACAATTTACGTTATCCAATACTCCCAAATATTCACTAAAACTTCAGTGAGTACATCTCACTGGTATGTATATCTCTTACATTTTGTAAGTACATCTTCCAAAAGATATCTATTAATATTCATGTAGAAGAAAAAAAAAATTCCGTCAGTCTACAATCATCACTCAAAACTTTGTATCTGTATTAGACTTCTGAAATTTTATGTTAGACTTCCACATATTGAATTACGTAATGATTTGAGTATTTGCGCTAAAATAACTCGAAGATGCACAACATAAACAAGTTTTTAATTCACTGAGTCAAAATTTAGAACCAATGCTAACAAAAAATTTTAGGTAATGATATTCAGGCAATAAAAATCACTAAATCAAAAAAGGTAATTTAAAATTATGTACTTATGGAAATCTGAATTAAAATGTAGGATTAGCTCCAAATACTTCTGAACTTGAAGAATTAAAAGAAATATCAAGAAGAAAATTTGTTAGCCAATGTCTGCAGAAACGGTACGAAGTAAACGAAATATTTTTGGCATTTGTACTTAGAATAACCTAAGACTATGCCCGAAATGACCGTTCGTACTTAAACTTCTTTCATTTAAGAGGCTGTTTTTACTTCATCTTTCCCTCATACTGCTTGGTAATCTGTCATCTTTTGATTTCTATATTGCAGTTAACAGAACCAGTGGCGCTAGCTGCTGCTTCACAAAATAAACTTTATAATTTACAAATAAAACACAATTCAATACCAGACCACAACAAGCATAATTATGGTATTTACATGTTATTTTGTTTAAACAAATGAATTTTTTTTTGCAGTGTGTCCAACTTTTTTAGACTTTTTGTGTTAATTAAAAGTTAGACTACAGATTCATTTTTATTCTTTTTGTTTGCTTTGTTCTCTCTCTTTTTTTTTGCTGCATTTCTTTCATCTCGGCTGACTGCAAGGCCCAACATACGATAGGCAAATCCAATTTTTCCAAATCTTGCCTCAAAGGCCGTCGAATGTGGAATTGGCATGAAAAATAGCCCAAAGAAAATACCCTGTTTACAATATCTCGGCGGGATCCGACCAAGGAAAAACTTGTGAGGAAACGGCATAAGACTGGACCCTTAAGACGAACAAACAACCTCAAGAAATACGGCCGGGAGACTGAATACAAATTTCACAGGATGAAGGTCGGAACAGGGGTTAGCAAAATAGAAGGACGCCCCCGCCCCCGCCCCCAATCTGATCTTGGGCAAACCTGTCTAGACAAGGCTCTGCCCAATGGTATTACAAAGACAAAAAAAATGTAAAAAAATAATAAATTAAAGAAAAAAAAAAGAAAAAAAAATGCTTTGAGAATCTACTCTCGTCCTTTGATGTTAATTTAAGAATTAATTTACTTTCAAAATAAAAAAAAGGAAGAAGTGATTTTATTTTAAATAGTATGTATTATATACGAATTTCATTATAAAAATAAATTACACCCCCAAAAAAAAGAAAAGAAACCATTATATAAAAAATTTAACTAATTTACTCAAATTAGTTTTATTCCCTACTAGCCGGGTACCGTCGCTTCGCTCCGGAACCCTTGCATATATAGCATTAAAAACAAAAACTTTATTTATTTAGCAAATTAATATTGAGATCGTCGGAGAATATACGACTTCCCAGCCCGTTGTAGCTTCTCTGCTTAACTCAGATGTATTGCGGATTGGCGCCAAACACTTGGGGTTGTCAAAAAAAGCATGTTTTTACCTGTCACAGGTGTGACATCTATATAATAGCTATATAAAAACACGCGCGTATTCGAATGCAACGTTGTGTCAAAATTTCAAAACAATCGGTGAAGAACTTTCGGAGATTTAAGGTTTTGAATAAAAGAACATTTACATTTTTATTTATAGAGATTGCGATGATTTTGTAGTTACTTTCAGAGCTTCTCAAACACACACATGCCATGATGTTGCAAGAAAATTCTGAGGCGAGTGGCTATTTGTGTAAATGACAAATCTTGGCAATGCACAAGAGCAAACCTCTCTCGAGATCGGAAGTAACGATAGGAATAGGAGATTCTTGTTAAGTCATTTTCAGTTGTTGTAGTCTGATTAGTAATCAGAAGACTAAAATTCCCGTTTTGTCTGTCCGTCTGTGGACAGGTATCATTAGCAACAATCACAATCGCAACAACTGCAGTCAGCAGCAATTGCGCCTCTTGCATGCGCAACAATCACATGTATAATACAGCTCTACAACAATCACAGTAATCGCAACAATTGCGCCTTTTGCATTCGCAACAATCACATTTATAATAATAAGGAAATTAAAGCAATATTATATAAGTATGGCATTTAAAGTTTTGAAGATAAAGCAATATCAATTATATTTTCTTCTATGTATCAGAAGACGCTGCGAAGCATTGTGATTGGCTTACTAATCGCTATCCCTATCTTGGTTTTTTTTTGTTTTAATTTAAAGAATAATGAAACTGTTTATTTTAATTTAATTACAGAAGCAATGTCGCTAAAGGTTCAAATATATGGCGTGACGAAGGTCAACGGCCGATCGCGTACATGACATTGATGATTAAAATTTAAATCCATTCATTTTGTAAATAATGTGAAAAATTTATAAATTGTAATTAATACTGAGGATTCAATTATAAACGTTAATTTAACTTTTTCCTGAACAACTGAAGTTTCTGAAAATCGCCTCATTTATCTCGAACCACGATTTTTTACCTTTAATTTTGGGATAAGAAAAAGTGCGAGTCGTATTCAAGAAAATACGATAGTTTGAAATTTCCATTTTCCAAATTTGAATTAAGCCTCAAGGTTCTACTGACAGTAGATAGATTTCTCCGTCTCTAGTTTACCAACAGCTTCTGCTAGTTTTACAATCCGAATTACTTAAACCGATTGGTTTAATTTTTTGCTGTCTGTTTTTCTTTATTAATTTATATTTAAAGTATTTTGATTGAAATTTCAATATTATGAAGCCGCAATCTTCCATCTCACGTGTTTTATTTAAAAAAGGCTGTTTTAGAACAAGATGAGAACGTGAAGGAAATTTCACAGATTTCCACTTTATATTAGGCTCTAGATAAAGCTCGTCCAGCTGACAGAATACAGCAGCTAAAAAATATTAATCTAACTCTGAGGCAAACTCTGTAGACAGAAGGAAGTGATAGGAAGAAAATGAAGACAAGATAGGAGATCCTCTCCTTAATTAAATTCGTGTGACGACAAACGAATAGGACAAAAGGATGAAAGAAAAAAAAAGGGGGGAATTATTCGTTGTGCTTTTGTTTTTGTTGTGACAATCTAGAGAGGAACAAGTGTCAGAATTCTTATTAACTCATTATTTTTTTGCACAAAAAAACAAAACAAACAAAAAACAATATTAAAAATAATTCACTAATATTAAAAGCAACGTGTTTCAATAATATCCAAAAAAAGAATTTACTCCAGGTTTCATTATTGCAGAGATGATGATTTCATTTAAACAAAGAAACAAAAAAGAACTGAAAGTACAGATAAATTATTAGTTGAAATAAGTTGTAATTTTCTGATTTTATTTTAGTGGGACTAAAAAAAATGTAGAGCAGCGATTTATTTCAAAAAGTTTTTTAATTAAGACTCATTTCTTTTTGTTGACTTATCTGTTTGAACACAAACGCTAAAACGGCTGGACCAATTTCCTTAATATTTGGTTCAGCATTTTTAGCCCAAGTTAAAATATGAATATCAGTAGTTTGGTCTTTAATTATCATCAAATGGTTTTTAATTCTCAACAAAATAATAATAATAATAATAATAATAATCTAGTACACGAGCTCCAGAAGCAGTGGAGGCAGGACCGAGTTCGTGTTGCACCCATCGTCCTGTCCGCCACTGGTCTGGTGCCTAATACATTGCATCAGAGCCTCAGCACACTAGGACTTCACAAAAACACTTATGCACAACGGCAGAAGGCTGTGGTACTCAGCATAACACGCATAGTTAGGACATTTATGGACACAACCACATCCCTAACCATTCTTCCATATTTATTTATTTTTTTTTTACACTTGGCAATGTGTGCTCTGGTCCTCGACTCGCCATTTTGTCTTTGCTGGGGAAGCCCATGGTTTGAAACTTTTCCATAATAGTAATAATAATAATTTTTTTTTTTTTTTTTATTTTCTTTAAAAAGGTTAATACAGTACAGTCTCGTTAGGGACATAGAGTCCCTATCAACGAGTTCTGGCAATTAGGTAAAAACAAAATTATGTTTGATCTACAAAAAAAACAATAGTATTAACAAATAATATATGATATCATTATCCAACTATAATTTTTACAACAGTTATGATGTAATCACCAATAATATTCTTACAATCACTTATTATTTTAAAGTAGTTCATGATATTTGTATAAATAGATTTTACATCAGTGTATCAATATATGATTTATAGTTACAGTATACTTATAGATAGAGTATAAGTTGAAAGGACTGAACAGATTGTGACAATAGTGATGAGCTTAAATATTTTCTATTATCCATTTTTTTAACTTTCTTTTTACAATTGAGATGTTTTGATAATCATCAAAAATATTTATATTCATGTTATTTAGAAACCTTTCTGTATTGTAATTGATATTTCTTGAACCATAATTATTGTTTATGTATGGATAGGTTAATTTAATGTTACTTTCTTTCCTTAAATTGTAGTTTTGTATGTTGTTGTTTTTGATCTTCCATACCTCATAGTAATTTTGAAGTATTATGTTATATAAAAACTTTTGTTTTGGATATAATATTCCGTATTTAGTTAGTAGATTATTTCTTTTTTGGGTATTTTTCCAGATTTTTTTAGAAAAGATTAATTTTAATACTTTAGTTTGAAGGATTTTTAAACTTTCCAGATTTATTTCGTTTGTATTGGCCCATATGTTTACTCCATAATTTAAAAGCGAGTCGAATAAAGCATAATAGATCAGAATTTTAGTTTTTAGTGGTACAATATTTTTTATGTAGTGAAAAATATAGATTGTTGAGTTTAATTTTTTATGTATAATATTTATTTGGGTGTTCCATATAAATAAGTTATTTATAGTAATTCCCAAATATTTAAAATCATTTACAATATCAATTATAGAACAAGTGTTGCAAATGTTGGTTTGTTTGTGTAGACATAAATGGGAATGAAAATGTATTCTTGGATGGAAGTTTGTTGTTTGTTTTTTTGGTCTGATGATCATGCATTTTGTTTTGTCTTTATTTATTGTTAATTTGTTATCATGCATCCATTTTTGGAGAATGTTGAAATTTTCTTGAATAATATTGTTTGCAATTAGTGGATCTGTGTTGGCAGTGAAGAGTACTATGTCATCTGCATATATGTACATATGACAATTTTTTATTAATAGAAAAAGATCATTAATGTAGATTATAAATAACAGAGGTCCTAGATTGGATCCCTGCGGGACACCATAACTGATCTTTCTCCTCTTATGTTGTTGTTAATGTTAACATATATTTTCCTGTTATTTAGATAATCCTTTAATATTTGTAAAAGATCACCTCTAATTCCGCTGTTATTTAGTTTTTCTATTAACAATTTATGATCAATTAAATCAAATGCTTTACTTAAATCTATTGTTGTGAGGATTATAAATTTATTTTTATTTAATTTACTATTTATGTTATTGCTAAAGGTTTCTGATAATTTAGTAGTACTTTTTGATCTTTGGTATGCATATTGATTTTTATTTATTACGTTATAAGCTTTTGTGAATTCTTGTATCTTTTGTATTAAATATTTTTCAACTATTTTATTGATTGTGGACTGTATGGCTATAGGACGATAATTTTCAAGTTGAAATTTGCTATTTCCTTTGTATATAGGTATTATTTTAGATATTTTTAGTAGTTTAGGATCCATCAGCTCCTTTTTTTCTTGCTTTTCTCGATTTTTTTTGCTCGGTTTCATAAGTAATTTGTTTATTTCAAGCCAGCATTCTTTTGGGTTATTAGTTTCTTTATTAAATTTATTGTAATAATAGCTGTTTTTTGCTTTTGTAATTTTTGAATTTAATTTGTTTCTGAATAGCTTGTAATTGCTGTAGTAAAGTTTATTTGATCTATTGCTTCTATATTTTTTATAAAGTTTGTCTCTTTTTTGTATTTCTTCAATTAATTCGTCTGTCATCCATTCCTTTTGAATCCTTTTTTTTCTATATATTTCTTGGAAGTTTTGGCTTTTGTTCTCAGAATAGTTTATTGGCTTTATAGAGAAAGAAGTATTTTTTGTTATTTTTGAGTTATTGTATTCTGTTATTATTCTTTTATATAGGGTGTTTGGATCCATAGAGTTATTCCTTTCTAAATCATCAAGCAGACTTTGCATATTGGTTTCTAGTAATTCATTATTTATTACTTTATACTTTTTCTTTTTTATGTGTGCATGTTTTCTTTGTTGCAATTTGTTATTTGTTATTTCTACTTGTAATGTGATCAAATAATGATCAGAGATTGTTTCCTTAATGATGTAACTTTGATGATTATTATTTAGTATATTTGTAAAAATATGATCAATATTAGTAGCAGTGTCTTTAACAGTTGTTTTCCCACATCTTGTTGTACCAAATAAACAATTTTTAAAGCCTGTATAACCTAAGGTTTCTAAATATATTTTAACTTGTTTATTTTCCTCTATTTTATATAAATCGATATTTATATCTCCCAGTATGACGCAGTTCTTCC
Organism: Thereuonema tuberculata; assembly: GCA_023159025.1. Taxonomy (NCBI): domain Eukaryota; kingdom Metazoa; phylum Arthropoda; class Chilopoda; order Scutigeromorpha; family Scutigeridae; genus Thereuonema; species Thereuonema tuberculata. The sequence goes on along the minus strand of JAFIDM010008419.1, from coordinate 52,568,072 downwards.
AATTATATTTTTTATCTTGTAATACTTGATCTAACTCTTTTATAAAATGTTTTGTGCTAAGATTAGGGGGCCTGTATATTATAAACAAATTATATTTATTTTTCCAGTTTTCTTTTTCTATCTCAATTTTTAAACATTCGAAGTTTGTAGAGTTTATGTTATTTATACTGTAATTGATGTTCTTTTTGATAAATACAATGATACCTCCTCCTCTTCTATTATCTCTTAGGTTATAGCACATATTCCAATTATCTATATTGTACATGTTTGTTTCAATTTCTGTAATATTTACTTCAGTTAGAGCAATTATATCAAAACAGTTTAGATGGTTTTTTATTTTACATAATAAGATTTCCCAATTTTTTCTTAGTGATCTAATATTAAGATGTGCGACATTCAGACATAATAATAATAATAATAATAACAATAATAAATCTCAATTTGCGCATCACACTATAACGACTTAACCATTTTTATTTCTTCGTATTTAGATTCATATTTATGCCCAAACTTCAAAATAAGAATAAAAATAATTTTGTCTTTACGCCTCTTTCGAAAAAAACGTTTGTAACGCTGATGTTAATAAAGTTATATTCTCGATCAATACGAGGTCAGTCATATTTACTTCACCAATTTCTAATGAAAAAACTTGTCGATTACCTTAATCTTCAAATAAAACAATTCAGTGTTTTAAAACTAAGGAAATTGGAATAAGAAGGATTAATGTTTTAACTCCATAACCCTGGTTATGTATTTTTTGGAATTAAATATTTTTTTTTATCAATCGTATTTAGGTTTGTTTAAATAAAATAAAAATATAAGAGTAAAATTTCTTGAATGTCAGTCTCACAATAGTTCTTTTCCTACTTTCATTTTATAAAGTTCATATCATCAAGTCGTAGGGCTGTTGCTAGGCAACGGATGATTGACAGATCTTCGGAGATCACGAACTATCAAAGTGAAGACATTATATGAAACTTCGATTACTGATACAGAACAGTTTCTGTTAAAGTAATTTTTTTCTTCCCCGAATTATTCAGAATTGTCAAACTGGATGCAGCAAGAAATATCATCGGTTAGTACAAATGTACGCATAATCTTAATCATAAAAATTTAGTACATTCAAAACGTAAAACCCCCGTCTTGAAATAGCAAACAAGACTTATCTACTTGAGATGTTGCAGTTCCTTTTCTTCGTTATTTTAAAATCGAGAAACCAGAACAAAGGAAAATTCTCCATATATTTGTAAAAGTAACTGACAGTAACTTCATTTTTTTTTTTTTTTTGCTGAAAATGAATTATGGGTAGGCGGAAGTCAGTTAGACGATTTCGAAGTTTAAGTTTAAATCGTTCTGTAAGTGTTAAAAATACAACTAAAAATCTGAAAATTTAAAATAGGACAGTTTAAATAGGAATGAATCATATTCTGCTATTCTTGATTTTTATATAGTAATTGAATTAATTACATTTAAGCTCAAAACAGGCTAATTTTCCAAAAGAATTTGCATTCTACTAAATTTTATCTTAAAAAGGTCCCATTTCTGATTCTTTGAATAAATAAAATTGTACAGATGATTTTACGTGCGCTAATAACTAAAAGGTTAAGAGACTGCCGTCGCACAAGTTAAAAATTAAAACATTAAAAATATAAAGGTATAAAAACTACTAGTTTCGTCTCC
>JAFIDM010008419.1:52523990-52551392 GCA_023159025.1 Thereuonema tuberculata | reverse complement strand
TTTTGGTTGATGTAAAGACGGATAGTTAAGATTAGTTCAGAGTCCTTCTTCCTTTACGAAGAATTTATAGGTCGTTGGAAAAAAAAGAGAGAGAAAAGCTACAGGAAGATACAGTTTAATTGAGCATAGGTATTGCACAAAGAAACAAACTTTTATATGAAAAAAAAATACAATAAATATAATTTATATTCAGTAATACTATATTCGCTGTCTGCATTTGCTTGCGGAAGACCCTACCATGTTTCTTTATTGCACTGTGGACAATTACAACATGTTCGGGCTTTTACTAAATTTACAGAAATCAGATGCACCTGAAATAAAACATATTCTATCACTTTTTTTTTTAATGATAAATGTCAATGTTCTTTCTGTGGCTGTTGAATAACGGCATTGTCATTCTCTCCTGTATTTAAGTTTCTGATTATGATGACAACGATGATTTGCTTAGTTGCTAGACAATTATTATTTGCTAAATAATTACCCAAATACTGCATAACACCGAATAATATTGAAACCAACAAAAATAGCACCCCCAGATCAATGTGTGGGCTCGCCTGCAAAACATTTCGGATGGTGGCAAAGGATATGCTCTCTCGGAAAGGCTGACTTTAGGACCACCTAGCGCCGTAATGGGGCGTTTCCGAATATGGGCTGATTAGAAATGTATTGATTCTTAGTCATGCCCCTACACATGGTTTGAATATTACACACGGATCTTGCAACAACTTATATATATATATATATAAATAACGGAAGACCTCTATATATATATATATATAGGTGCGTCAGCTATATTTTTGACATCTCAACTATGATCAGCGCACGAAGAAATGGAATTTTAATATATATATAATTTCTACTTTTTAGTGCATTTTAGATAAAAGCGTCTTTTTTAATTTATTTATTTATTTTTTTATAAATTTTATTTCTTACTAGAACAATATGATATCACGTTATATTCCTACATGTTTGGTAATGCAGGTCATATTGTAATGGTGTTTGTGGAAGAGTCTTCATGAGCGAAATACAATGAGTCAAGTTTTGGAACCGAACTGAATTAATTTATTAAATGAGAAACATTGGTTTTCATAATATTTACATAGTGTGATTTGATTGGAAGATTAATTTAAAATATACAGAATGATTGGATAAAAACATAACGAACTTAAATTAATTAACTAACTAAACGGCTGTAACGGAAAAGAATTTAAAAATAAACAGAACAGCAATAATTAGGAAATAGAAAACGAATGATTTAAAATAAATAACGGTAAAGATTAAAATGAATAAAATACAGATATATATATATATATATATACATACTGGATGGCCAAACTCGCATGATGCATAATTTCGAGTTTAGTGATGCAAAGATTTAGTGATTCCAAATTTTAGTTTAGTTTCAAAATTTAACACCAGATGCCGCTGATGAAGTGAATGCAATTAGAAGCCGTACATTCACAGAAATAGTTTTCTGAAATTTGTATTGGGATTTTAAGTTTCAGATAGCTGTCCGGCTTGGATATGTATATATACAGATAAATACAAATAATTGATTTCTAAAAATATTTACAAAAAAAATGTAACAATATTCCTATAATCTCATATCAACATGTTTGGTAATGCAATTGTCATAATTAAATCGAAGGAATTAAGAAAAACTCTTCATTTCTAAATAAATAGAGAAAATCACAAACGGACAACAAATATGCCTTCGCACATTGAGCCAACATCAACGAGAATCCTAAACAGTTGTTTCAGCCTTATTAGGAATCATCAGCAGAATATACCCTTGATGCTTGGATCAGTTGCGCGAAAGCTTTACCTAAAAGCATTCTCGAGAATTCCCGTTGATGTTGGCTCAATGTGCGAAGGTATATTTCTTGTCCGTTTGTGATTTTCTCTCTCTATTTATGAATAATTACTGACGTTAAATTTGCTTTTCAATGAACTCTTCATTTCTTTTTATAAAAAAAGTTATTAAAAAAAATAAAATAAATAAAAAAAAATGTTTGAATTATACATATAAATTCAAATTACATATTTCTGTGTATTATTTTCTTTTGTAATCTATCAACACAATGAATATCAACGTACTGTAACCATTATAGAATAAATGACACTATTTCGCTGAGGTTTACATGTAACTACTTCTGTTATCACATGCCTCATGTACAATGTTTATTTTCTAGCGCAAAGTGGTTAGCTGCTGATGTTTGCTTCTTGTTGTATTTTTATAGGTTCCTTGGGAATCACAAAACAAATTCCATTATACCGAATTGGTTCATTTATTTTTGAAAAATCTGCTTCGTAAACACGCTGTAGTGCTTTACTGTTAAGTCAACTTTAAGAGTTGAAAAAAAAAAGAAAACTCACTCTCCTTCTACAAAAAAAAAAAGGAATCGCGTTTCGAAAAGAAGCCCCTACATTTTTTTGGTGTTTTCTTATTTAATTTTTTATTCTAGATTATTCCCATTCCAAACGTGCTCTGACCCTAAAAGATAAAAACTCAACTAGCGTCTGAACATATTAGCCAAGAAGGCGGACTGACTTAATAAGGAGAAAAGGGGGTAGGGGATGAAGCTAATCTCGGGCTCATTCATTTCTGTGTTGATGAAGGGGGGGAGGGAAAGTGTCGCTTGGTATTCCGGGTGCGCGAGTCGTCATCTAGCTGACGGCGCGTGCAGTGGCGGTCACGATCTCCATTCCCTTTCGAATTGGTTTCCGTCGCCGACCCCGAGGGAGTGGTCACGTCCACTGCGAATACCTCGTACATCACCGGGGTTTCTAGATTCCATTACGGTGTGTTTCTGCTAGGACTGATGGCGCTGCGACATCGGCTCGATTTCCACTTTATTGCTACTTTTGTGCTGGTGGATGGGGAAAGGGGGTTCCACTCATTGATCACAGGGGTTTTCCCAACGGGAACGCTATTTCAGATTCAGAAAGTGTAAAGTGTATTTCTGTTTAGTTTCTTCTTCTACTGTCTCTCTTCCAAATGTTTTTATTTAAGTGAAATATATCTATATATATCTGTGAGAAGATTTGATTCGTAAGGAAAAGAAAAAAACAAGCGGGAAAAAATTCTGTACAACTTGAAATAGTGTTAAATCGCGCTGTTTATTCTGGTTTCAACAATTCCTACAGGAACAATCATGCAAAGAAATATGAAACTCCAAAAAAGTAAGGTAAAAAATTTATAACTGGCACAACAACTATTTTTTTACTTACTTTCAAAGGAAAACAACAATAATCAATCAGTTAAATAGTGGATTTTCAAAACTCACTAACAAACTTTTTAGTTTTTTTTCTAGATAATTACTTTCCGATTTCCAATAATGTCCTTTACAAGCCATTATTGAATAATGGTTGTCTTGGAGCCTAAGGATTCCTAAGTTTGGTCCACTGAGTACCAGAATGAATAGAGTTTAACAATGAATACTCTCATCCACCCCTATTGCAGTTCCATGTTTACAAGTGTTTGAATTATAGTCGTAATAGTTTTAAGGAGAATTAATGTTTTGTCACCTTAAAAGATTTGAGACCCAGTGTTTTAGAGGTGACATCTCAGGATTGCTATTTCACACTCGTTAGCGATCATCAGCTGAGAATAGTCACCAGTAAAACAACAAGGTCTCAAAATGGAGGCGATTGTAATCTTGTCGAAAGTAATATGGTAGCTCCAAGAATTAAACTAAAATCAAAAAAAAAAAAATATACATTAAAAATAAAATATAGAAAAGTCACGTGTCAGCCTCCGCTAGCCTCAATGGATTTTTCAAGCACAATTAAATAAAGCTCCTAAAATACATACAGTTGACTCGCGATAATCCGACATTTGACAGTCCGCCATGCTCGGTAGTCCGACGCAGGTACGTAAGAAAAACAAAAAACCATTACAGATTTTTTTAAGCCTTAAATACATATGTACGTATTTTTATTTTTTATTTTAAGACATAAAATTATATTTTACATTATATACTGTAATTTTATTTTTTTAAGACATAAATACAGTAATAAATTAGTATTACATACATATTCATTTGTGTAAAACTACGCCTAATGAGTTTTTTTTTTTTTTTTTAATATCCTCAATGGCCGTAAAATATGTACTCAATATGTATTGTAACAATATATGTACTGTAGTACGTACAGTACTGTATATACATAACTTAAATTTTCTTGCCTTAGAAGTCAAAATTCAGTTTTAAAAAATCAACCTTTGGTAATCCGACATTTTTGATAATCCGACACCCCCTCGGTCCCATAACTGTCCGATTATCGCGAGTCAACTGTATATTAAAACATTTGATTCCCAGTGTATTTTTGCTTTACGCTCGAACTATTAAAAAAAAGATAATGAAAAAGAACTACAAAAAGCTATTGAATTGCTGTCATCAAAATAAGGTCTTGGACTAAATGCAAAAGAAATGCAAACGACCATCTGAAGATCAGCTCTTTACATAAAAGAAGCGAGACCGAAACGTTCTCTAAGAATAGTGCGTGGCACGAGTCAAAAACACACAAGTCTCCAATTGTGAGTGCAGGATTTAAATTAAAAGTTTCATTACTGAACCACTTTCCTCCGAGATGAATAATGTTTCTGCCTTGTCTTTTTTTTTTTTATACAGTTTTCTAATTCTACAAAGTCCGTTTTATCAAAAATACGATAATTACACACTGTGTCTTTGAGTCACAACTCATTCTGTACTGAACCTATTGCATGGAAATCAGCTTCCAGATCAAGTCGAAACAAAACACAGAAAACCCACGACAAAAATAAAAGAAAAAGTAGGATGAGAACTGAACTGGAGATAACTCCAACGTCAAGTCTAGCCATTTAATTTTTTTTTAAAGAAAAAGGCTGATAAGAGATTTTGCGTCTTCCTCCCGCACACAGCGCTCTTAATGAAGGTTATTATCATACACCGAGAATATTTCATGTTTTAGTGGCTTACAGAAGGGAAAAGAAAAAACTAACACTATATTTTAAGCGAAGCGGGCTTAAAGCAGAAGGCATTTTCATTACGAAAGTGTTCGGCTTCCTTTTCTTAATTTTTTATTTTTTAATAAAAGAAGTAAAAAAAAAGTAAGCGAGCTATAAAATGTTTAGCAACGTTTTACAGAATTATCATATTAATATTTTAGAAGGATTTCTTCCATTTCTTTTTCTCGAAAAGCTCAAAACAAAGAGAGTAATGTAGTGCAAATTTTCCCTCCGCCAAGGGGAAGATTAGAGAGGATTACAAGTGGAAAGTTGTATGATAAACCTCCGATTATTGCTAAGGAAAAAAATTCTTTATGTGAAACTAATTTTCAAGTAATTAACGTGTGTAAGTTGAATTATTGGGGAATTTAAGGCCACCACACATAAATTTAAAATAAAATATATATACAATTAAAATACGAGTACTTTCGAAATGTCCAACATTTCTTTGTCAAGTCCTTTTCTTTGACAAAGAAATGTTGGACATTTCGAAAATACTCGGTATTTTAATTGTACATATATTTTATTTTTAATTGAGATGTATGGTGGCCTTAAATTTCCCTTGAAACTAATCGTCAATTACATTTAATTTCCTAACTGGGTTTTATTTATAAATTTTCAAGTCTTCTTTCCCTATTTTATTGCTTTCCGTCCAAATACTGATGATTTACTGAATCAATTAATCCATAGATGTTATGTTTCATGAACTGTCCAATTGCAAAGCATTCATCAGCTACTGCTATCCAATTAACTAACATTCATGATTGAGAAAGGGTTATGGCACTCTTCAATCACATTTCTCGGAAGAAAGAATCAATAAATGGAATTTGCTCAATTTTGATATTCGATGGCTCGCCATTTTATAATTAAATTTAGAAAGTTATCCTTTATATTCGTTACATTGTGCTTTGTAACATATTAAAACTGGCGTTTTCCAATAAGTACATATAAAGGATTTAATGACAACTGATTGTTAAATAATTTCACGTTTAAGAGATTGCTCCGTATGATCAGGGATGTAAAGTATATATATATATATATTTTTTAATATGAACAAATTAGAATCAAACCCGTACTTATGCAGTCACATGAAATCTTAGGTGAATGAAACTTTATCTCGATGTAAATTTTAACGTGTATTGACATCTTGAAAAGAAGTACCGTATTTATCAGCGTATAACACGTAATTTTTTCCCTAAAATTTCGGGCTAAAATTCTACCAGCGTTTTATACGCGTATACTACTTTTATGTTAAATTTTAAGTTTTTTACTCAAAGTTCCTTCTTAAATTAGGGTGCGTATTATTCGCCAATAAATACAGTAGTTTCTATACACCTAACTTTCTAAAAATAAATTATGTTCACAATAAAATACTAGATTTTTTGCCTTTTTTTTTATCTGAAAAAGCTGATGATATATTGGCGAAACCGGTTGTAGCAATTTATTGTAAATGTAATTTACTTTTAAAATGCTACGTGTGTAGAAAACTACTTCTTTCCAAGTTGAAACTTTGTTTAATTATAAATGTGGGCGTTAATCATAGTTAGAATGTAATTTTATCACTGTTTGCCTCAATCCTAATATATAATAAAAAAAATAAATAATGATAAACGTAAATGCTTAAATAAATGCAGAAAATGACTAAATATAACACAACAAATCGTAAAAGAATTCACAATTTACTACTATTATTCATACTAATTGTGTCAAGAATCGGAATGTAAGCTTCAATTCGCAGCTACGGAAACAATTAATTATACCTCCAACGATACAATGACGTCTACAATATCAAAATTGCAATGAATAAGCCACAAATTGCAGAGATAAGCAAATATTAGAAACACACTTTGAAGCACAAACAAATCAACGAGTGAAGGGAATCTTAATTACAAGCAAAAAAAAAAAAAGAAACAAGAAAAGAATTATTCGAATCAAGTTTGGAACAATGGCGAGATCAAAATGAATCTCAACCGATCCCTCAGACAGTTCAAAAAATTATCTTCTATTGATATTAAATTGCCTTCAGTGAAAATCAATTTTAATTTAAAATGAAAACAGAGCATCTGTTGTTTTCCTCTTTTAATATAATATTCATTCTCTTGAGTTTGTTCTTTGAAAACTTAATTGAAAACGATTCTCTTTTGTTTCTCAACTCAAAGAAAATCTTAAAAGAATTACGGCTCTGTTTTAGTCGTTTGTCGTCTAAGCAAGAGCGTCATGTTGTGTTTTCAGCAAATGAGTTTATGATGATGTTTTTTGTTTATTTTTGTTTTTGTTTTAAACAAGTACACTTTGTGATTTCTTTTAAACTTAAAAATCCCTTAGCTTTTACTGGTGTTTTTTTTTTACTTCAAAACGTGCAGTTTATAAGGCTAAGTTACATTTTTATTTTTGCAAGAGAAAGGGGAAATTTCCCAACATGCATCAAAGAACAACAAATTCATGCCTAGAGCTTGTCAAACGATATGGAGTTCGGGACTGCCATTTCATCATTATTAGGAATCTGCAGCCAGACTTACCAACTCGATGACAAGCTCAGAAGGCGTGAAGTGTTATGGAACCCACACCCATTTCGGGATGTGAGCTCCAAAAGAACAAACAAGAAAAGAAAAATACATGTTAATCAAAAGGATTAGAAAAGTTGTCCTCAACTTTCGGGCACAAGTGATTATAAACACAAGTGTTTTGCGAGAAGCCTCGGGAATAGGCTATTGTCTCGAACATTTACGTAAATCTCGAGAAATCTCGTTCGTCACGACTGATCTGTCAGACTATAGCGAGGCAACGAGCATTCCTGTATTCAGCGAAACCCGCATCATGGGAAAGGCCTTCATATCATTAAAAATGAACAATATTAATCACTATAATGATATAAATGAAGGAAAATAGAGGATACAACCTTAACGGATAGTAATGTTAAGATTTTAACAATTTACTGAAATTAAAATTCTTTTATTGTATATTTACATTATTATCTAAAATTTCACGTTTAGAATAGTGAACTGAAAATATTTTTTGTAAATCAAATGAAATTGAAAACATTTCATAAATTCTCAAATTCGATTTTCTACTTTGCTTTCATCTGGTAAGTTTGCTTTAACACTTCTTACTTTATTATTTGTCTTATTTGATTTACTTGTAAGGCCAGTTAACAATTTGACACTGAAAAACAGAAATTTTCCACTAGTTCTGTTTTTAATCTTTCGTTACTTTGGAACTGGAACTTCAGTTTACTCTTTTTATAATGGACTAATTTGAAGCAAGACTGTGTTTTGTAAATAAGGGATTTGTTAGTCTTTCCTTTCTCCAACACAACACACCGCTTCAAATCACACTCGCCAACTGCTCTGCGCCTTTGAAAAATAAACATCTCCCCAAAACTTAAGGTGTTTACTTGAAAGTTTCTTGTTCAGCCATCAACGAAACTGCTGGTAATTGCCTAACACAACAACAGCAAATCTTTTTTTGGTATGTCACCGAAATGGCAACTGGAAGTTTGTAGACGATTTTAGGATAGAATAAAGGAATGTTTTTATCACTGGTTTATGAACGTTCGATTTACGGATACTGCTAAACGAACGTCACACTGTTTTCACAATCTTTTAATAATAAACTTCAAAACTTATTGCTTCAATAATATCAGGTCCCCTATGTGGCAAATAAAGGTTATCTCACTTTTGACGATCCTTTAATAATTATAAATTTGTTCATATTTTTTTAAAATTCATATTTGACAGCCTGTAAAATTACATGTAAAATTAATAATTCTTCATTTTCTTTCTCAATGTAATCTGACCATTTTAATTTCTTTTAACATAATTTAAAACATTTGTTCCCACCCTCTCCATGCCATGCTAATCAATTACTTAAAAACATTGCTTCGACGATATTTCGCGGAAACTATTGTTCCGTTTTTCGCAAAATAAAATCACAATAATATAATATAATATAATATAATATAATATAATATAATATAATATAATATAATATATTGTAATATAATTGTTATTTTATTTTGCGAAAAACTTGACAAAGCGGGAACGATAGTTTCCGCGAAATATCGTTGAAGCATTTGAAACAGATTGATGAAAATGGAAGGAATATATTTTTGATTTAATATATAACGAAGAACTTTATTGTAAAAACATTGCATCAGTTCGAGATAACCTTAATTTCTCAAATGAACTCACAAATTCCCTGTAAAATTAATATCGGCATAATCGTTTCAGTCGTATTAAATCCAAAGTTTCTTAACAATAACATTCCAAATTTCGAAGTAATTTTTTTCCTTTAAAGAAATAAAAAGTAAAAATAAATAATGCGGCTTATATATGCTCAGATTTGCTACACAACTGCGAAACCAATGTACAAATAATAGATATTGACAAAAAAACTATTTTTACAAATTATCAGCACAGACCCATACTATAATTCTTTTTTTTTTTAACGTTCTTCCTGTAAAAAAAAAAAAAAAAAAAAAAAATTAAACTAAAAAGTTATTCTTCTTGAAATTATTACTCAACCTGAGGACGTGAACTGACGGGAATTCACTGCAACGCCCAATTGTTTAGTATTTCTTTCCGCTCTTCCACGAGAGAAAAGAAGTGTTCCACAGGGAACCAAGCTGGAACCGCCATTCAATAATGGATGATCACTGCATTGCACAGAACGATTCCTCCCAGGGCCCTCCGAGGAAAGAATAAAGAAACACAGATAGAAATGCAGATAATAATAATAATACATCTCTGAATGTAATGCCTTATCACAGAAAAGAGAGAAAAAAAAGATTGGTGCAAATTTATTATACCATAACAAAACAAATATTAAAAAAAAAAAGGAAATTGCTGTAACTGTTATCGTGTGCGCAAGGAAAGTGTTAAAGGAAGCTTTTGATGTCTGGATAACAGTCTTCGTGAACACACAGCTCTTAATCATGAGTTTTGATACGATGAAGGATTTTTTTTTCCAGTTCGAAGCTCCTTGAAAGCAAATATTTGTATAAAATTAACAAAAAGCGCTCTTTAGTTCGGCTAAACAAAAGCATTAAAATTTTAACGTCTTCTGATGAATTGTTTTGCGCTACCGTATACTGCCTCACACTACATTAAAAATGTAGCTTTACGAATAAATATTTGAATTCCATCAAAATGGACAGATTCTAAAAATACATTCTAAATCCAAGAATCAGTGGAAGAATTTGAGCACCACAACATCCTGTAGAGATTATTCCCTATCCTCTGGAATTAAACTTTGTAGAGTCATAAAAAAGTAACTTTTTAGAGGTGTTTCAACAATTTTTTTTATTCAAATAACGAAATAAACATACTTTCCCAATTCCAAAACTAGTGACTGAAGCATGCGAAGTGTTAGTCTACTGTTTCGGATGACATTTTTCTTTTTCGTCTTCGTAGGCGAAACACGTTAAAAAAGCTGGACGGATTTCCTTATAATTTGCTACGTTGTTTATTTAAAATCAACTTAAAAAAATAAGCATGATTACAATCGTCGCGGCGAATGTTGAAACCGGAAACACATTATCATTGACTAATTTCTCCAGGATCAATGCCACGAGATCCGCGGGAAATATCAATCTCAATTATCAAAAATAGGAAATATCAAAAATCTCACATACATCTTCTTGAAATCGACGAGCAACGTTAAGAATAATTTCCCTAGTTTGACTGTTGAGAACTTTTCCTCGTCGAAATGTTGAATGTGAAGTAGCGACCGTCATTTTCTCTTCTACTTGAATGTGCGCGACCGGCCAGGAAAGGAAAATCTAAATCTGCGTTGCATTCTGGGAGTTTCAACTCTGGCCGCGAAGACTTTACATTGGTTTGCATCTCTCAGAACCATCAAAAACTGACCCCCCACCCACAGCTGCATGATCATTTGAACTATGCGATGGAACCTGATTAACAAAATTTAATAATACATAATGAAGTATAAATCAAAGAATTTAACCGATTGACACAATTTTTTTTATCAAATTTCATCTAATGACAACATCACTAATATTGAAAAGAATTATTTTTTATGAAAATTAATTTTAATAATTTATTTTCATTTAAACTTAACATGATTACAAAAAATATTACGCTTTCCTTACAATCATATATTCATGGATTAGTATATCTTCACAAAAGAAAACTATTCAATATCAACTCTTCAATATTGTAGTGATTTTTATAGTTCTATCGTAGTTTTATCTATTGTCTTTTGGTTATTCTGTTTTTCTACTGTTCTAATCAATCATTATTTAATTACTGTACATTTTAAATTTTTCTGTTAATCTGTTGTTTATTTTTAAATTCTTAACAGTTGTGGCTACTCTATAATTCACTTTAATTTAAATCGCACGGTTAAAGCCCATTGCGATCACATGTTATTTTAAATCAACCAATAAATTGTTAAAGCCACAACCAATCAGATCATTGTACAAAGTCTTTAAAAACTCTTGCTAGCACGAAAATAAACAGTTGAGTTAAGATACAGCTAGTCCTAGTTTCAATCCTTTACTACGAACCAGGCGAAGTTACACACCACAATATATGTGAGAAGGTAAAAGCAAACGCTGCTGTGAAATTAATGGTTCAAAGAAAAAAGATGAAGAGAAAAAATTTTAGGCATCAGTAAAATTTATATTTTTCTCTGATTAAAAGAAAATACCATAAAAGAAGTCGATGACTAGAAGGATGCATATCGTTGTAAATTCTTTTTAGACTGATACTATGGCTTCAACGTACCGTATACCATGTTTTCCAAAGTTTTCTTGACAATAAATCAAGAACTCCCAGTGTTGTAGACAAATGTACAGTGTTGTTGACCTGTCGTTTCAATCAAATATTTACTTTTCAAAACAATATTTGAATAATGTTCTGGTATATTTTTACTGAAATTAAAACCACAAAACAGAGCTGATCCAGTGCCTTATCTGATCTGTTAGCATCCTTACGACATAAAACCGGCTAAAGCCGCCTTCATATGTGTGAGATTCTTTGCTACTTGCTATGATAATGAAAACAAGTCTCACTCAACATTGCACGAAGTACTGTAGAGAGGAACGAGCAATTTTTAGAAAAACTTAGAAATTTATTCGTTAAAACTTCCAATCGCAGATGAAATTGATCAATAATAGATAAGATTCTACAAATATGCTTTATTCTGTAGTCCTTTAAATCTACATTAAAAGTAATGTTCAAATGAAAAGCAGTTTTTTGTTTTTTTGTTTTTGTGTTTTAAGACATTGTGCTTCAGGGAGATATCAGCTTTTAACTTGCTGTGAAAGATTGCATTGTTGCAGTAGCGCAACAATGTTCGTATTTTCCGTCTTTGAGCTGAACAATTCTGTGATTTGACATTTTTAAGATTAAAGCTTTCCTCTCCTTTCCAGAAAATGCCTCAATAAATTGAATTTTTCTTTGTGTTTATCGTGAATTAGTTTTTCATTCTGCTCTGTAGATTTTGTCTGTGTCTTTGAGTGGGTTTTTTTCCCCATTTTTTAACGTTTTTTGAATCTGTTTCGCAATGGACCTGAAAGAGAATAATCTACCAGATTTAAACTGTGACCATTTGTTCACAATCGATCAGTTTTAGAATTGTTGAACTTTTAAAGCTTATTTACCATTTAAATAAACTAATCAACTGCTGATTAAAGCTCGCCAATTGTGATAGCAGAACTAAAAGAACCTTATTCCGACTTCAAATAAGCTTGCACGGAATACCTTAAAATATTTATACTACCGCTAGCTATTAGCTAAGATTGCTCTGTGGAACGTGAATTCAAAATTACCAAACAAACTCCCTTCGAGTCAATGCCGACCTACGAGTGGCAATGTTTCAACTGTTAGCTGCAGCTGTTGTTGAGGCAATTGGAAAGCAGCGGTGATTTGAAAACAGAATTAATGCTACGTCTAGAAAACTCAACAAAAATAATTCGAACAGCTCAGCTGAGCGGGTCAGTATATGAATTTCGCCTACCAGAATCAAATAAGAAATGAGATTGACGAAATTCCAACTAAGGATGGTAGTTGGGTTTTATGGCGCCAAAGAATAAATGGTAATACTGCGCCCTCTAGCTATCTACCAACGAAACAGAGCTTTGCTTTTACGATTACCACCCGCTTTTTCCCTCTTGCGACCGCTGTACTTAGGCCTACTTCCTCTCTCCATGTGTTTAGCATTACGATTAAGTCTAACGAGAGAAATGCCAAATCCAGTGATAACGCTCAGTTAACGAGTTCCAAACAATCTACATTCTTGTTATCTCGTTTCATTTTGAATTTCATGCTGGAGATTTTAAGTAAATTTACGTACTTAGAATTGAAACGCAATTTAAATGTTCTTTATTCTACGTCAGGCATATATTTATTGTATCGTCTGTAATTATTTTTACTTATTTTATTAGTTCGATATTGCATAAACATGACCATTCACAGAGTTATGTCGTGTTGATGGATTCCTAAACATATGTGTTTTACGAATGGGAAAAAACTAACAATATTATTTTAATATTTAGGATTCAATATTTAAGAATAAGCTCAAAAAGATCGAAAAATAAAAGTTTACATATAGGAAACCATAATTTTCTTAATTAGCTTCGGATTGTTAGTCCTAAATACAATAATGAATATACAACTTAGGTCAGCCTTGGATAAAGAGGCTTTAATCAAATACATATTCTTTTAAGTTTTCTGCGTATTTATGTAAAACTTGCTTATGTAGAAGATAACGTCATGTTTAGGACGAATAACAAATATTGGCTTGAAAATGGAAAATGTCTAATTTTTTTGTAAGGTCTGAAATACACAAATTTAATATAATATTCCACTTAGACGCGTGCAATTCTTTAGTTTTCTGAGACTATGAAAAACAGAGACATTATTATCGTAAATTTACTGTTCTAATAAAATTAGCAAAACTGTTATTTTTGTTTTTTTCTGTAACAGTAAAATTGCTTTTTAAAGAAGAGGCAAATAATCGCATTCCGATTGTAAGTATATTAACTTTCTTGTATAATTCCCAAAGCAATTTTCTTCCATCTTTTAAAGAAAACCTGGATTCAACTGAATTTCGAAAAAGTTCAAAAGAGTTTTACATTTCCCCTTTTTTTTTTTTTACATTGCAGCCATTCTACACCACTTTGATATTCTAAATATTAATATAATTCTTTGGAAGCAGCAAGCAAGATACTTTTTTTTCTATTTCCACTTTTTTTTGCTTGTTTTACGAAAACGTCTTCCGGAACTTAAATCCGGAAGTCGGAATTGGAAGCATGTTGGTTCCGTTTCACTGAGTCACGGGGCATTGTTCGATGCGTAGCAGCCAATGGCGATGGCACTTGGCCAAAGTCGGATCTTTTCACCTATTTCCCTTCAGGGGTCAATCGATTCACCTCGCCTTCATTGACGAAAGACGTATCGCACGCTGCTTACCAAACACCCCTACATTGTCAATAGAAATGACTGCAGAAATTCACTCTCATAAAAAAAAAACCAAAAAAACAATGGCTGCACTAAATGTAACATTTTAAGGTATTATTATAAGTTCAAAAGAAAAGTTTACGAATGTCCGAATAGAATGCATTTCTAGAAGTGGCTTCTTATCTCCTAAATCGCATCTCAATCTTTCAGAGAAAACTGTGGGGAAAAGTTCCTAGAATACTTAAGTTGCTGACTTATTACGATGATGAAATACTATGAAATGGTATTTAACTATTGAAATTCCTTATATATGGATCCAACTTATATAAAAACTAATAATTACCTCATATTGAATAAAATTGTAAATAGTGATAGTTTAATTCCATTTAGTAATTAATTATTAAAATTTACTGTTATTATATTAAAATTCCATAGTAATTCCTTTTTGTGAGTTCAGTTTTAAGCAAAAATTAACAGATTATAAGACTCCAATATCTAGTATTCATCTACTGTTAATTTTCTAGTACTTACATACTATCGGCACCCATTTTTAATAATTGATTTCTGGTGTATATTTTAAATCATTAACCGCTCCAAATGTGTATTAAAAATAGCTCTATATCTATTAGCTAATATCGTTTGGAAATAAAACACAAAACAAAAAAACATTTTCCTTTTAATTAACACTAGGTTAGGTCAATTGAGGTATGATCCTTTCCAGGATGTTTCGTTTGGAAACAAGACAGAAAAAAATATCCTTTCCATTTCAAAATGACAGCGATATCATAAATAATGACAATAATGATAACTACAAAATAAAGTTATTTTAAAAACAAACATGTACATAAAATAAATGAAAACAAAACATTAGAAATCGATTGTAAAAAAATTTGGATCTTGATAGTTCGTACATACTGAAATTAGTTAGTATCTTTTAGTAATTTTTTTTTTTTCCAATGCAATTGGGGTTTAAATAAAGATTAGAATAGATTTTTATCTAGAAAATTAAAGAAGTTCTGAGGATAAAAATTTAACGTGTATGAACACAGCTACGGATGAATTTAAAAAAGCTAACGCACTTGCTTAAAATCTTTCCTTTAAATTTTTTTTAAAAAACTAAAAAATCTTTAACAAGCATGTAATTAATAAACCAGACCCAGTTTCAACCTGTTTACTGATGAAAACCTGTTAACAGGTTGAAACCTAGGTCTGGTTTCTTTATTACTTGTTTTTTAAAAAGTTTTAAATAAAAGAGTTTAAGCAAGTGTCTTAACTTTTTTAAAATTCATCCGTTAAAGAAGTTTTCTTACTAAAGAAAAATTACGAAAATTTGCTACATATAAATCGCGAATTACTGAAAGTTATCATACGGTTTAAAGTATCCATTCCTCTTGTATCCATTCCTGTATCCAATTGTTTATAACTGAAATCTCTGTTATTCTAGTATTATTATTTTATCATGCTTACTTTATTTTCAGTGAGGATTGACTGTAAATTCCAAGTGGAATGTTAATAAGGAAAACATAGAACAGGTCTTTCCTTAGTCGGAATCATGTTTATGTTTAGTCTAATCAGTATGTACCTTTAGGATACGAAACATGTAGGTTTATCTTTAATATCTTAGGTAAATATTTATATATTATGGTTGTTTCTAGAATGTATTATGAAGCCTAACATCTTTGTCATAAACTTTATCTTTCCTGTTGAGTTACGTTGATCTAACAGGGGTGGATAAGAGTTTTTCAACATTAAAACTATATTCTAAAACTTTATTTTTTTAATTAATAATGCATTTAAGATTTACTCAAGTTTTAAATAAATCATCTTTAAATTTTAATACGAAGCTTTTCCTGCGAAAATAAAAATGTATTGAAATTGAAGACAGAAGTTAAAGAGTAAAAAACATTAAATACTTAAAAAAGGGAACGACATGTTTCGTCCAGATTAACTGGACTTTTGCAAGTAAAAATATCATGGGATGCAGGCGATTAAATACAGAAAAAGTCAAATGAAAGGCCAATGAAATAGCTGCTATTACATGGGCTTTTCATTTGTATTTAATCGCTGACATTCCATGAGATTTTTACTTGCAAAAGTCCAGTTAATCTGGACGAAACTTGTCGTTACCTTTTTAATATGTTTAATGTTTTTTAATTTGTATATTGGCTTTTGTCTTTATTTCATTTATTTCACACGTAAAATTTTTTTCAAAATAAAAGTTTAAACTGGGGAAATAAAGGACAGATGGATAATAATAAAGGGTCTTAAAATAAAAGTTGATAAACTGTTAAAATAGAGGAAAGCGTTTCGAATACGTATATACTTGAACTAAAAATAATGCTAGTTTTGGAAATAGAGAATA
Organism: Thereuonema tuberculata; assembly: GCA_023159025.1. Lineage (NCBI taxonomy): Eukaryota > Metazoa > Arthropoda > Chilopoda > Scutigeromorpha > Scutigeridae > Thereuonema > Thereuonema tuberculata. Next base: position 52,534,621 of record JAFIDM010008419.1, on the reverse strand, counting down.
ATAATACAGAATAATAATTTTAATAAAGAATAAGGTTTTTTTTCTTGTTTGCTTTAATACTTTGTCTTAATGAGACAACAACTGCCTGAAGCATTATGAGTTTGATTGTAGAACATAATTTATTTAGAACGAGCAACACAATGTCCATTGGTTTGTATTAATTTTTCAATACTTAAAACCGATGAGACAATTTTTTGAAGTCATATTAAAAATTGAAGTGCTGTTACTCAATGTGTTTGGTGTACCAAAGGCATTCGTCACTGCTGGTTGTCTAAATATTCAAAAAATATCACTATAATTCATATTTTATTAATATTTTACGGGGTAATGTATAAAAGTAAACCTATAGATAAGTATTTATAAAAACATATCTATGTGACTTAAAGGGTTTTGAAAAGGTGAAAAAGAAACAAAAAGACCTGTATTTCCATTTGCAGAAACCGTCCTTCCTACATATTTTTCTTTTCTAAATGCGTAGGATTCCCAGGACCCTAGCTTAAAAGAATTAAGATTAAAAAAACAAATACAAAAAAAAAAAAAAAAAAAACAGTTTCTCTTAGAAAGTAACAAATTTAAAAAACAGCAACTTAAACGAGAGAGAGGAAAAAAAAAAGTGCCCTTCTTTACGACAGAAAAAAGTTAGCCAATAAAAAAAAACCCAATAAGAAAATACTTTAAGTGTACCAATAAAAAGACTCAATAAAGGTGTTGTTTTTTATTTTGTTTAGTTGTACAGAAGGTAAAAAACAAACAAAAAACTTAATAGCTTATTTGGCAAAAGTTGGCCTCCGCAGCAAAGAAACTTCTAAACTAAAGGGGAAAGAAAAATGCTGAATAAACAAAAACACACACGACTAGTTTGAAAATCAAATTCTTTTATTCTTTTCGGGAAGGACGATGCTATTTAATGTCTTTATATTTCATTCCAAACGCAAAGGAACCTAAGTGTCAGAGGCATTCATTGACCTATGTGAGTTCAGTTACTTCTAGTGAATGTATAGTTTCACTGACATATTAGGAAATATTTACCATGTATTGTTCATTACAAGACAGAGTAAGATATAGTTCCTCATACTTTCAGAGATCAATGAGGGAAATTTATCTCCCAACGAAAACAAGACAAGTAAACTCGATGTGAATGATGTGAAGTTAACTGTGAATGGTTGTAAAACGGTTCGTTCAATTATTTCCTTCTAAAAAGCAATAATAAAAACACACCATATCTTATTAAAAATTGTATTTAAAACATTTAAAAATTGCTGTGTACATGACATTGTCGTTGATGAGAGCTCTCGGATACTTTTTGCAGCGATTTCATTTCAATCTTAAAAATTATCTTTAGATAAACATTTTTAAGATTGAAAAGGAATAGCTGCATAAAGTATCCGAGAGCTATCATCAATGGCAATGTAATGTGTACAGCAATTTTTAATAAGATATGGTGCGTTTTTATTATTGCTTTTTAGAAATATAAAATTTTAAAACACAACACACGTTAAACTAATTTTTAAATTATTTCCTTTCGCACAGAACTTTCATCGAAAAGTCTGTAAACAGGATTAATTCAATAATGAATTATTTAGTTTTACATTATATATCTGTTTACCTTTTAGCATAAAACTAGAGCATTCGAAATTACAACACATACTCGTAGTTATTAAATTTTTAATCTACAACTTACAACTTAAAAATGGGTACAACTGTAAAATTTTCTCCAGTATTTAAAATTTAAGATAAAAATTAAAATACTCTATAAATCGTTTTTTTTTTTTTTTTTTTTTTTTTTTTTTTTTTGCTATCTACTATCCTACGGAAAGTAAAGAAAAACCACCATAGAAAAATGCCAAGTTCGGTAAGCATGATACAAAAATGTGATAACTCTCTTTAGTTTTTAAGTTTTGAGTTTTGAACCTGCTTACAAAAATAAAATATAAAAAAAAAAAATAAAAAAAAATAATTCAAAACGTTCAATCAACTATCAAGTAACTTTATTCAAATGAAGCAATTGGGTTTTATGAGTTCAGAAACTAACAAAATACATAATAAACGTAACAATGGATGAGACCAAATTATTCACAAGTGGCATCCTTTTGGTCTCATCCATTGTTGTTTTTTAACACTTCAAATGCGCAGTTTGAAGTCTTATACTTTAAAAGAATTCATTGAGGCCGCTCTTTGTGGCACATGGATTTTCTCACTCGTTTTTTCATTGGTTAGCTTTTTCATTGTGTAATTTATTCCTTGAGGCACCACTGCGCTTCCGATGTATTGTATATAACAAACGTATTTACAATATCTAGCAACAACTGATATCGACTTTTGCTTATTTAAAAAAAAGAATAAAAGAAATCATCATTGATAAAATGGGTATAGTGCACAGAATAGAATGTCTAAATTGTGATAGAATAGAATTGTCTAAAAACAACAGTGAAAGAAAGAGTTTATGAACACGCCAATGATTTTAAAAACTAGCAGAAAGTTAAATCGGAATTGGCAGAACATTGCTATAATTTAAATGATAGCATTTAATATGGAAGTGAAAATATTGTATAGTGCAAAAGATAAATAAACAAGTTGAAAGTTTGTTTATAAGAAATACAAAGAATAAAAATATCAATAGAAATGAAGGGTTATAAATAAATAATGAGTCTGTAAAATTGGCTAGAGATGTCATATTATCTAGTAGAAATAAAAAACACAAAACTTTTAAATTTGAAGAATTGTTTTTATAAAGAATGGATAAAATTGTTGTCATTATATTATCATGGAAAGTTTAGGCTAGTTTGCGAATGAAAGGAGTATTGTTTTGTTGGTTATTTTGTAACAATGTCCAGGATGTGGAACATGGCTTGATATTTAACATCTGTAAATTGTTTGTTATTTTAAAACTTGACAAAGGAAAGAAGCATATCTTTCCGAAATTTCGCTTTATAACTATATGTTTTTTTATATATATTTGGGGTTGGAGGTGTTTTTGAATAAAGAAATCATCATTGATAAAATGTTCAAAAACAATGGATGCATACAAATTCACATTAATTCATTGTTGTCAATTTCCTTTCACCTTTCAATTTTACTCTTCTTAGCTTCATATTTTCTGAAATCACTTTCTTGTATCAACACATGAAAAAAAAGTTTCAATTTCGAAGTTTATAACAGTGCTTCCTAAATATTTTGTCAAAGAAAAGACAATTTCTTCTTGTTTTAGTTATCAATTTCGATTTCCACTAATCATAAACTGTAAATTTTATTACAGATCAAATTTGAAAGCGGAAGTGACATCATCTTTCAAGCAAATCACATTCACCAAAGATAACAGAAGAGAGCTGTTACGCCATAACAGGTTCTCAAGGGATTAAAGCTCATGAAAACTTCACCAATTTCGAGTAACAGAGCTCGAAAATTCAGTTTGACTGCAGATAATCCTTTTGCCAGAGATCTACGTAATGCGATAACTGATGTAAATGGAGTTTACATTTGCATCAAAATGCAAACGTGGAAATGATAAAGGCTGGTATAAAATTGGAATGATAAAACCTATCACAGCTGATCGAAAGATAGGAAACATTATATGAAAATTTAAATATCTTTCTTCACTAAGTTTTCTTAACTCTGAATAATCTGCTTACGAAACATACACTGTCCGGCCACTTTATCAGGTACACCTACCTAGTAACGTGTTGGGCCTCCTTTAGCCCTCAAAACAGCTTGAATTCGTCGAGGCATGGATTCCACAAGATGCTGAAAACGTTGATGAGGTAATGTATACGATGCAGACAAGAGTGCATCACACAGTTCCTGAAAATTTGATGGAGGTGTAGGCTGGAGAGAACAGCCAGTTCCAGCTCATCCCACAAATTTGTAATCGGACTGAGATCCGGGGACTGAGCAGCAAGGAAAAGTCATCGTCAAGTTCCTCAAACCATCCCATAGTAATGCGGGCTTTGTGCATTGGCGCATTATCCTGCTGGAAGTAGCCATCTGTATGAGGATCAACAACTGTTAACATGTCGGTTGCTTTTGGTGAGCTACGATGTTTAGGTATGCTCTAGAATCCTGACGTGCCTCCAGATGTATCAATGGACCCAACGTGTTCCAGGAAAACATCCCCCACACCATGACGCTGCTCCCACCGGCTTGAAGAGTTGTTGTGAGACACAGCATTTGTGAGCACAGCGGGGGTGTACCTAATAAAGTGGCCGGACAGTGTAATTGATGGAAATTTCGGTTTTACTGAATTCATTATCATGGTTAATGAAAGAACTCAAAACAAAACCTAGACTTTTAGTTGGGTAACAACAATCGCAACTTAAAAAACAGTTTGGATTTAAGACAGTGAATATTTTAAATACATTAAGAAATTTTCAAGTTGGTTTTTTTTTTTGATAACTTAAAAAAAAAAAAAAGGTTTTCGCCCTACGTGTCCTATATTTATATAAGAAGAAGGTCACTTCAGTTACTTTCATTTATCATCAAAGCTTCATATTTCAGTGCACTTTAGAATATCATGATTAGTGCTTTAATGGAAATTCTGAACATTCCCTTTTTCTGCTTAGATTTAGTATGTAATAAAAGTCTTTCTTTCAGTAATCTAACATCACGAAGTTTCATCTGCCCAGGATAATTAGTTTTTGAGTTACAGTCTTTTGTTTACAGACAGATGGAATACAATTAAAATTGTATTCTAAACTTTTTGTTTATTAATTTTTGCTTTCCTTTATCTCTGACCAATGTTACTCACGTAACAAATGTTACCAGAGCGTAATATTCTTTCGTATGTAAGTTTACAATGCAAGCAAGAATTGTTTGCGGTAATAAATGGTGAGTTATCAAGTTCAAAAAAATATTAATTTGCTGTTGTTTGATAAACCTGAATTATTTCCATTTTAATTCTTCTGTTAACTTTCAACGAATTGTCTCTTTTCTTTGACAACCCCGTGACTTCTTGAATCAATATTTCATGAGTCAGCAAAGGCCCCACCATTTCCTATCGCTTCTTCCTTAAATAAAAAGCCACCAACTTCCAAAGAATCCTTTTCTTCTCTCGTTCTAAACTGAAATTCTTAGCCAAGGCTAAAATATTCGCCGTCTATTAGACATAAACCACAACCAGGAGCAGTTATCAGTACGCAAGATGGATGGCGTGCGCCAGTGCCGGCAGTTCTCGGTTCGGAAGCCATCCATCAGAGGGCGCTCATCGCCGCAGTAGAGGTTAGGGCTTTTTGGCAAGCGCACAACTGCCGTGTCGAGAAGGGATGCTTGCTGACAGATGGCAGGAATTTTATCGGAATGGCTCATTAGCCAGTTGGTAAATTATGTGGACTCCTTAACCGAGGTTTTTTCGGGAGGGGAGGGATAGGTGGAGGGGCTAAGACGGGCATTTAGCATTAATCCAATCTTCCTTAGTTGTGTTAAAGATGAAATCTGAGAAATCCCACACAGTAAATGATTCCCCCGTCTTTGAAGAGAAAAACAAATTTTTCTTCGTGGAGATCGTCTCGTTAAAAGAGCAAACAACTTCTTCGTTCCCATAAAACTTTAACCGGCAGTATTTAGATCTAAAGCTTTTTTAACCAAGTCATTTAAAGTAAGGAATAGATGATACACTTCCGTACCTGCTTGTTATAAACAGTCTGATTATATTGGTTTGTTTTTCATACAGACGTTCATATCACAGAACTTTGTAAAATATATACTGAGAGAATACATTTAGAAATCAGTTTTTCTCTAGCAGTATATTAATTTGATGCAAAACGCATGAACAACGTAACTGGGATCAATTTAGGATCCTCACCAAATTGTCTACTTCAATAATGTATTGGATTGGCCAAAAAGTTCGTTCGGTTTTTAAGTAAAAATAAACACCAATTGTCACCAATACTTTAACTGAACAATGTCTTCAATGGTTTGTTCCACTATCTTCTGGCATCTTTCAGGCAACTTCATAATTCCATCTTCCCATAACTTTTTATCTTTTTGGTGTCTTAAATTGGTGTCTTTCAGTGAATTGAATTTTTTAGATTACGAGAATTTTGTAAAGACCGAAAACAATGGAAATCCGAAGGTGCAATGTCTGGTGAATAGGGCGGATGAATCACTACTTCCCAGACAAGCTGTAACAATTTTTGCCTGGTCATCAAAGAAACATGAGGTCTTGCGTATTTAGTTTCTTCCATCTTCAGTATTAAATTGGTGACATAAAATTCACCAATTTTGATCAGTTTACCAATTTAAATGGATGCTGATATGACATCTGTGACAATACAATCTAACAAAATGGTGACGAATGACGTTTAAGACACCAAAGCGTTACTAGAGTCAACTTACGTAAAAAAAAAAAAAAAAAAAAACTGTTTTGGCCAAACCAATAGATTTATTATTAGGGATGTTAGTTACTAAAATAGACATTTTGCCATTTAAACAAAAAAAGACTGTCATGACAAAGATAATACTAATAACTGCATCAAAGTCCAAACTTTTTCTAAAAATGAAGAAAGATATAAAATTTCCAAAAATCCTGAAATTATAATGTTTTAAAACTCTTACCACTTTGTTTATATGACTTGTAAAAAGGCAATTTTTTTTTTCTTTGAATAGACATCTTTCTTTATTATTTCCATTTTTTTCACTTATTTAATGTTCTAAAAAATATTTAAAGTTTATTTAAGAAAAAAAAAATTTTTTTTAATTTTAAATTGTTAATTTTTAATTATATATAGCATTAAGTTTAACAAAGTTTTTTAAATTTAGTTGTGTAACGTTTTAATTTAAAATATTAGTTTAAACAGGTGTGTCGACTTGAACCTTGAACTTTATTTATTTATTTATTTATTTTTTATTTTATTTAAACTGGTATTTATATTCCATAACCGCTTGAAACGTAAAAATACTGATGGTACCAGAAAGGACAGACTTCACAGTTGAAATTATACATAGTTTAATTTTTATACATTTGGAAGCTAAATACAAGTCATTATTATGATGAGCTTACAAAAAAAGAAATGACGTGGAAAGGTCAATGATACTGGAGTCCTCTAACAATGGACTCTCAGAAAATTGAGACAAAATAGTTGAAATCTTCAATCCATAATCTTCAATTCATTTTCTTAAATTAATAAATACAAAATACATCTTCAAATATCTTGATAAAGTTTCGGTTTGGTTAGCTTGAATTTTAGCCAGAACTGAATCTCAGCAAAACCTTTTTAGATAACAAAGATACTTTACTAGTTCCCTACTTCCAAGTAGCTTATTTCTGATAAAGTTATAACAATTTACCTTAAAACTAAGTAATTTTCTAGAATTATTTCTTGACCATAATTGTATTTTGTTTTTATTTGGTAAAATTTCGGCATTGTTCTTTTCAAAACATTACAGCACTGTGATTTTCTATTCATCAACAAAGATAATTATGAATATGGATGTTGGACTACATCTAATTTGTCGGATTTATTTTGTAAATGTACTTTCGTGCTAATATATCTAACGTATCATCAATAACAGTATGCTGTTTTAATGTATAATAAAGAAAGATAGAAGTTTTTTAATCTGTCATTTTAATGCATTAAGTTGGACAAATTATTTACCAATCTGATCCCAAACTTCGGATTGGTAAATACAGTAATTTCAATGGTATAGCTGTAGATTATAAGCTGGAGTTTTCTCCCAATTCTTCGTTATGGTGTTAAAATTGTAAGACATATTTATAAACAGGAGAAATTTTCAGATTTTCTCTTCAGAAATGCATAAGCATTGTATTTACTCTCTTATTTATTTATTTATTTATTTCTCTCTAAATGTCTGAGACTCTAACAAACAGAAAAACAGAAGAATCAAAGAACGAAATTGGATGAAGATGTCCAATTGTTCGAATGTCAGCGCCACCAAGCGGAAAGAGAGATCCCTACAAAAACCTGCGAATGCATAAATAAGCTGCGTTAACGGTAGCGAAGCATCACTTATCCCGCGGCCAATTTATCGTTTTCCGTGTAAAAGAACCCGTCGGTGCTGGTGCTCTGTATCTGCCGCAGATATTTCACTCGGATAAAGTGTGGCTGTGAAGAAGGTTACCGATTCCAAGCGGCCCGGAAACGAACGCCATATTTCAGGCATGTCCGGACGCTTTTAGTGTGTCTACGGCGCGGCGTTTGTATTAACGCTGTGAAAAGAAAGAAAGAAAAAAAAAAGGAAACCATGGTGTTTCTACTGTGTGCAAGGATTAGGCACTCGTGCAAACGTTAAACAAACACACAAAAAACAACTAAATATAAAGAAGTAAAAAGAAAACAAATAAACAAAAGAAATATCAACACAAGGTAGCGAAGTTGTACTTTGTTCTCTCAATAAACACGAGGCTTATTTTCCCTTTGGAAAATTTGTACAAGTTACAAACAATCAAATCCCAAACACTTAGGCGAGTCCTTTTATTTTAATCCCTACTTTTTTTACTTTTTTTTTTATCCTATTTTAATGAAATTTGTGATAAATCGATACACTTAATTTATCTTGTACTATATCAGGTTTCATGAATATTGACCCCATAAGTTGTGTACAGTACGACAACGCTAACTTGACGATCGGAAGGAACCCCACGTGATTATGACGTATCTACTTTTCATCCAATCACAAACAACGCACATCAAACCACAGGGCTGTCTTTATTAATTTCCCTCAAAATGTCGCCAGATATATACAAAACTTAAATCTAACAGTTAAATCTTATCTTAAAATCAAACAAACATTAACTTATTGTATAGCAGTCCGCTTAACATCATTAATACTATATTTTTTGTTGTTGTTGTGTAGCTATAAAATAATATTCTTCGGAACCTCTAAGAGAGGCTAGACGTCACGAGACTGGAATATTTCGAATCGTCAGCTTAGTGTAGTGGCACTATAAACGGTAATTAAAGATATTTCAAAAAAATCCGCACGGAAAGATCCCCAAAATGGATTAAAAAAAAAAAAAAGATTCAGAATATAGACATAAAAGAAAGTCGTAGAGAGGATAACGAATGAAGAAAAGGTGAAAGTTGTGGGATCACCTGAAGAGAAGACTACAAATAATTCAACACTGAAGTGAACTGCACTTTTTGAGGCGTCTTATTACTGGAATTAAAATGTCAACAATATTTTGACTGTTTTCACTCTTTACTTTTCATATTCAATAGAGATCATCCTTCTATGAATCTAAACCTCTTCTTAAAGTTTCAGCTTTCTAGGACAAATAACTTTTAACTTTTACTTCGAATCATAGTCAGATGGGAAGACAGTAAAACTTTTAAAATGTCTTCTAACAGTGCGTTCTAATCTAAAAGTGTTTTCTAATCTAAAAGTGTTTTCTAAAATATGCATTACTTTTATGGTCCTGATTCAAACAAATGCAGGCGGCTGCAAATCTTTTATTTCTTTTATATATTTCTTTTACCAAACTTTCTATATACATTTCTTTCACATAAAATTCTGAAAATTTAAATATGAACTTGTGAAGCATCTGGGATTTCTGTTTTCTTGTTTTTAATTTTCAAAATATTCTACAATTAATTAAATTAAAATTCAAAAACAGTCAATTTTGGTGGTTTTCGAGGTATTACTCGGTATTTTCAACCTAAAAAACTCGACGAAAACCTGAAATGATAAAAATTTTGTAAAATAATCTTTGTATTTATATTCATTATTAGTTGCAATAGTTCATTTTTAAAAAAAATAAAAACTGCGTTTTTTTTAAATTGTTTGAGATTAAATTATTTTTTTTTTTTACATGTGATCAAATAATCATAATAAAAAACCTTTTCATTAAAGGCTTTCTAAATATCATACAAATTCATTTGATGCTGTTTGTTCCAAAAATAAATTTGTTTTGGAAATACATTTTAGAAAATTTCAATTTTAGAAATAGATTTTAATAGAATTAACAATTTTTAAATTTTAATTTAATTAATTACAGAATATTTTGAAAATTAAAAACAAAAAGGTAGAAATCCCAGATGCTTCACAAGTTTATATTTAAATTTTCAGAATTTTAGGTGCATTGGTAAAAGAAATTTATAAAAGAAATGTGTGAAAGAAATATATAAAAGAAATGTGTAAAAGAAATATGTGAAAGGCTTGCAGTCACCTGAATTGATTGAGTCAGGAAAGTACTTCGACTTTAATTACCTTCTTTTTGGTGGACAAGTGTCAATAAACCAATTTCAATTCAGAATTGGTATCCAAAAGTAAGATATGAACAACATAAATGCTCCGATTCCGAAGTTCTTCCTTAATACTTCTGCAGTTTTATAAGATATATTGTCTTTCCCGTTATCAGAAACGCGGCGATGGGAAACCGACTTTAGTGTGAAACTGCCTTTGTTTATTCTTGGCATAAGTCCTGCAGTCTCTTCATGTTTAGAACGTCCATGACAAATTACCTCGCATCTTTATCGTTCTTTTATTCTTATTTTTCTTCTTCGAACACAATGGGATTCAACATCCGACGTAGATTCCCTATTCTACGCTTTCTGTCAGCCAATCACATTCATCATACTTTCCTTTTCACGATTTCTTTTTGTATTCTTTCTGCATTTGAGATTTCTTTCACAGTTTCCTGTGACCATTCAATCATTTTGTTGATCGCAGTTAAGCTGTTG
>JAFIDM010008419.1:52496232-52523980 GCA_023159025.1 Thereuonema tuberculata | reverse complement strand
TCCTGTGACCATTCAATCATTTTGTTGATCGCAGTTAAGCTGTTGTTCATTTTCGATGATGCTCTCATCAGGACTGAGTCGAAGTTTTAAAAATATGAAATATATGTACATATCTCGGAAGGGATGTAAAATAAAAATTTAATAATTTAAAGAAACTTTCAAATGTTTAATTCATTGTCGTTCGTGAATGTTGAAAATAATCTTGATGAAATTTAATAAAGTTAAATTATCGTTAATATCAAAATAATGCAATATGCGGAACATGTCTGTAAATAAAATAAAGGCCACCACACTGGATAAAATGCAAAATATAAAACACAAACGCTTTCAGACTGACCCACAGGTCTTTTTCAAGTGACTAGATACAAAAACTCTCCAAATAAATTGAGAATATAAAAAGACAAAGTAGCCGCAGGGACATGTGATCAAAGAGCGAGTCCATAATAGGTGACAGGAGGCCTCTTATCTTTGCTGCTTCTATTCAAAAGTTGTGGGGTCATGTTCTTCGGGGCAAACGACACTTCGAACTTACGCCCATTTTGAATTGCCACCATTCTCCGAAATTGCAGTGTTTCGGATATACGGCTCTGTAACAGTACGACGCTACCGCCCAACTGGTTTCCACGGTTGGTGTCGTTGCCTTCAATTCGTTTACCAAAACGGTTCGTTTCAACCTGTGCTACAAATGCTTCATTTCTGTAAGTTATCCACGTATATGGCAATGACAGTGTGGTCCACGCAACGTTAAAGTGAGGAAACAAAAAAGTGCTTCGACTTGCAGACATTTTCGAGTTATGGCGTCAGTCTGGAACTTAAGGTGACGTAACTCCAGAATCTGCTTTTTATATTATTTAGTAAATGCAGGATCTAGCAATTAAGAATTTATTGAACAATAATTTATTAATTTCATAACGATAATATCAATTTAGCATACAAGCATATTCTTAAAATGAAATATTTCAAAAAAACCGAAAAAGCCATTCAATACAGTAATAACTGTTGAACAAAGAACTAATTTCAATATTTCGTTCCCATAAGCACAGAAAAAAATTCCAACATTCATTTCAACGAAAATAAAATTAAATAAAAGTTCTGAAAAAAATTGAGTACAATTATGCATTGCACTCATGGGCCTTCTTCATGGCCTTTTTTATGGCATTGCTTCATATATACTTAACCGTACCTTAGTACAGGAGTAGGTGGAGTATTAGGATTAAAAATTACAGAATTGGTTTCTATCCGTCTTCATTCAAAACAATTTTGGCTAAAATTCAGCTGATACTTTAATAAAATATTTTAAAGTTTCTGATTGTGGAATGCCACCTAAACAACACAAGAGAATAACAATCTGTATACATTTTTAAGCTTGATATTTGGCAGTCAATAACGACGGAATAATAAATATGACGTCTTTATAGCCAACGATGACGCTACTGATTTTTACAGTTGCAGGACTGCAGGAATATAGAAACAGAATAATTTTTACAACTATCAATAATGACGGGGTAATAAGCCTACAAAATCCTAATCGCTTAAAATTATATAAACATCTTCTTTATTCTAGTTCTGTGTAATGTTTGCTTTTAATTGTTTTGATCCTCGCTTGGGATGTACTAGGAAGACTTGTTGCCAGTCACCCATCACCTCCCACAACACTTCCTCAGCTGGAAGTTGCCTTGGTGTGCGAGTGGCCACGAATCCCACAGGAACTGCTGGACAGTTTGATCCTCTCCATGCCTCATCGCTGTCAGTGTGATGTAGCAGTCTCAGGTGACCATACACCCTACTAAACAGTCAATGTGAGACACATTTTTCACGTTTGACATGCGAATGTTAACCCCCCCCCTTCATGTGTCACATTCTGCGCAATCCATATAAATGGATTCTACACCTCATTTGCATATTCAGACAACTTCCATTTTCATGTCATTTGCTTCTCTGATGATGTTCTTTAATAAATAAACGAAATGCCTCCGTCTTTTGGGTGAATTATATTCATTTCGCAATATCCCCTACATTTTGGGTAGTGTACATAAATAATCCAAATATTTAAGATGAATGTTTTCAAGATATTGCTAGATTAATAAGAATTTTAGCATATTAATTAGTGTCTATCGCCGTCATCTTAAATCTTCCATTTTTTTTAGTCTAATTAAAATATGTTTTGTTCTCGCAAATAAGAAGTAAATGTATCTTATCAAGTTTTTTATCAATTTAGCAGTTTGATGTTTTTAATATTACGGTCGTAAAATCATAAAAAGTCCCTTAAGCACACGTTGTTATTGTAGAGCAAAAAAAAAAAGGGGGGGAGAGGGGTAAAAATAAAAAGCCAAAACCATCCCGCGGAACTGATTCTGAGAGTTCTCCATCACATTTTGAAGGGGTAATCAGGCATGAAAACGAAGAAGACCCTCTCTCGCATCAAGTCCACGTAATCACGGCAGCACCGTTGATTCCACGCTGCCGACAATAGAGGCCGCTTCGGCATGATTAACTCCCTTCACTGCGTCTTTGCCTGCCAATTATTAGGCCTAATGCATTTAACACAGCCGCTTGCATTTTTTTCCCCTCTTATTTTTTTAAAAGAACAAAAAAATTTGAAGAAGAAAAGAAAGACTATAAAAAAAATAGAAAATTGGAAATTTGCTCTTTACACAGACTATCACTCAATTAAGACGCTACCACACCGCTTACATAAAGACATCTCGAAAAACTTCAGAAGCTGAAGACATAGTACTTTTCAATAAACGAAGTTGTCAGAGCCTCTAAAAAGTTTTGCGTCATTTTACCTTGAATTATCTGATGTACCCTCATCAATCCTTATAAAACTCTTTGCAAAAAGAAAACATTTTTGTAACTGATATTAGTATCTTTATTAAATAATTTTTATTTTTTGAAAACATAAATTTAAAAAAAAAATGTGTATTCATACGAATACAATGGTAGTGAATTAGATAAATTAAGAAAAATAAAAAGCACTTTTTTACTAGATTTTTAAGTTTATATTCAGATTGATGTACACTGATTAAAACTAAAAACTAACATTACAAATAAACCACAATTAAAGCATTTTTAAAAATGTAACTAAGATTGTACATTACCATTAAATACACAAATGGAATGTACGGTACAATCTTAGTTACAATGTTAAAAATATTTTAATTGTGGTTTATGTGTAATTTTTGTTTTCCCTTGTTTTTTGTGGAATTTTTTAAAAGCAATCCATATTTCAAAGATGTAAGTTACACTTTGTGCATTCGACTCGAGTTTCGCATTTGCATTATTTGAGTCTCCATCTTTGATCTGTAATTCTCTTTACAGCTGCAGAACGTGTTGGTACAGTCATTATTTTACTTTCAGGAAGTATTATTACATAAAGGCGATATTTTTTTGTGTTGAGAATTCAAATTTTCCTTTGATGATAGGTGTCTTCCTACTTGAGAATTGCCATTCTGACTATATAAAGTTCTGAATGAGTACTTTACCTACATACATTCTAAGTTCCAGAAGACTAACGTAAATGTAAAGATGGATGGTAAATATATACGACGATGCGTCAAAAAGTCCTCAGACTACGCAATCGTACTGTTTAAAAACAGTAGCCGATGTTCTGTGTGTATACCGTTTGAAAGTATACGTTTTCCCTCTATCTTTTGCCTACAATGGCGCTCAGATATTGTTCGCAGTTTGTTCGCTAGAGGGTGTCACTTGAAGGGTAGTTTTACGAGGCCTGCTGATAAAATGGCATCGTATGAAATCGACATCAAAAAGAAGCAGAGGTGTTCAATAAAATTTTGTGTGAGACTTGGCAAAAACGCAACCCAAACTTTAACTTTAATTCAGCAAGCTTATGGAGATGAAGCACTAACAAGGTCAGTGGTTTATGACTGGCACAAGCGGTTCAGAGAGACCACAGAAAGTGTTTCTGATTCCGCACGTTCAGGGAGACCAACGACTGCTTGCACTGTACAAAGGATAAAGACAGTGCACACCATAATAATGGAAAATGCGAGATTAACTATTAAAGATATAAGTAACTTTCTGGTGGATCTTACGGCAACGGGCAATCTAATTTTGAAGGTCAAATTGAATATGTTTAGGATCTGTGCAGATGTGTAGCAAGACTTCTAACAACAGAAGTATGCCTACTCGTAAGCCTAGCACCGCGTCCTAAGATCTATTGTACTAACTCGACTTTTGAAAGGAACGGTGCTATGAACAGAATCTCTGGAGTATAAGATTTACAAACATTTCCGACACCCTGTCGAAGAAAGTGTGAAAAAAAAACAACTCATAGGTAATCTCCAGGTGTGAACAATATGCAATAGTAGGGGGAAAAAATCTATCATTCACCTCAACCTCTCTCATATATCTATTGTAGTTCTGAAGTATAGCAAGACGAGAAACTGAAATGTAATTTCTCTCCTTTTTTGCACTAACGCCTGTTATTCTAAACAGCTCACGAATTATCTTAGATCCTTTCCATTTCATTCATCTCTTGTCATTTCTGTATCAGGAAATTTATCCATGCCGATTGGCATTAATAGTTCTAGTTTTTCTGGTGAAGATATTTTGGTTTCCAAACCCATTTAAAAAATCCTGTCTAAATACAAACAAATCTACTTAAATTTAGGGACTGTTTCAGTAACCTTTATCTCCGGTTTACGATAGCCCAGCTCAGATACTGTACCATAACCTTCATACACAACAAAGGCCCTTCAATGTCTATCATTACAAACATATTAAGATCACAGGATTAAGCTTAGATTGAACATATTGCCATGCAACACATTTGCCAGAAAATGATATCATTTGATCGTTCCACATTCGTTTTATCTGCGTCCGAATTACATACGGCAGTATCTTCATCACTATCAACACTTGAGTCTGACGAGTTATCAATTCCCATTCCAAATCGAGAATCGTCGGCATCAGATATTTCAGCATCCCGTTCTTCAAAAATAGTGGCTTAAAGCTTCATTATTTGTAAATGTTACTTGTACAATTATAAAAAAAAATTATAAAAAGAAATTCATATCTCACTGTAATAGCATTTCTGAATTTTTTTTTTGCTTCTGCGCAGCAAGTCTTCAAAAGAATTAAACGCAAAACATACATCAAATAAAATAAGTAAAATTTGTTTCTTTCATGTAATATTTTGAGTCTCACTTTTATCACTATTATATTATCGAGAGTTCTTTTAATGCATTAGATCATTCATGATTTAAACAAATGAAGGAATTATCCATGTCTTAGAAATAATAAACGAATAGGAAATGCTTATTTTCATAATTTTTTTTGTTTCTAAACATACGAAATTTTCACAACAGTTTTTAATATATAGTCCTGTTGCATTCAACTGAATACATAATAATTGTTAAGTTGCTGTAACACAAATTACCACTTAAACCTTGTTTGCAAATGTTTCTTCTGCTCTTTGTTGCTCTATAAATTTACTGAAATTAACATTCAAATTCTAATAATAAGAAAAAAACAATATTTATTTGCAAGCCTCGTAGAAGACTCATGCCAATATGGAAGCCATATAGCAACTATGTAGCAATATATGTTACTTTTTCTTTGTTCTCACGAAAACTTTAGAGCTGACTTTTAGTGATAAAAATATGAATTTTAATGTATATGAATGACTGCAATCGGTGACAGTCTTCTAAAATCTTACGTAGGTTTCATCAACTATTAAATTCCAAGGTATTCTTATGAATAATCCTGGATTGAAAAAGATCACTTTTTAACATACTGATGCTGGCCAGTCAGAGAGAAGAAATTGTTGTTTTATCAACTCATTTATGTTTCTCATGTTTGCTTATAAAAGCTATCTATAAGGTTTGTTTGTCCGACGACTTTACACACAAGGTTGAAAACCTCGTGAAAATAAAGGAAGAAATTATAATACTTGTAAAATGTAAAGAAATCTATCTTATTACAGGTTTTTAAAGAGGATAACATATACCACAGATATGAAGAACCTCCACATCCTAACCCCCCTCCCAACAAGAAAAATCTACAGAATTCTTTATAAGGAAGCATTGATTTAACATCTACACATATGTTTAAACATTAAAAAAACTTAACTCTTTTAAATCTAACACATAAAATCTATTTTATTCCTACAACCGTAGACACAGGGAGACGGCGATAGTTCTTATTATTGATGCGCGAAGCAGTGAAGCTATCCATGATTTTCATCACAGAAGTTTATTCTTCCGTCACATAATCTATTATGTTATAGGTTTCCTTGGCTGTTTACAAGAACTCAACTACTAGGCAGAGAATATGACGCAATCACCCACTGACCGATCTTCTGTGGTAAGAATATCACGATACCACAACAGAAATGTCAGATGTCAGGACAAAGATATCCTGCAGCAGAGACATCAGTGTGTGTTACTCATCCTAAAGAAAAACAGGAAATCGAAATTCCTTGGCGAAGAGATGCCACTTAACTATAAATGTGGAGGAAAAACATAAAAAAACCTAATTTGCACTGTGAAGTTTGAATTTCCGTCTCGCAATGAGAAGCACTGTCCGAGTGAAGTACATCATCATCATCTTTACAAGCCAACAGGTAATATTCTAACGGTCTTTTAGGACAAATTAGGACTTGGAACAAGTGAAGATCCTTAAGCTCCACTAAAGCCATTACGATATCATTAAATTACAATAAGTTTCTTGCGATTTATTTATTATTTCACTGCTTTCTGTGATTCGCACTGAATAGACAATGAAACCTCACAATGGCAATGAGGTAATAATTTACACCCAAGATCCCGGCTGACTTGTTCCATCATTTCACTGGGAGCTGCGTAGTGACGCTAACACTTGCGATGAGCGATGGACTGATCGCGGCTTAGCTTCACGGTGATTAATTAAAAAGCGCGCGATGGATTCGCCAACTTAGACGGACGACCGTTTTACAAAATGCGACATGCTGCGGCGATGCGCTCGATTGGACAAAAATGGCGGACCGCAATTAGCAACATTTCGAACCAACGGTGCTACGAATCGTTTTACCGCTAGGCCTAATTCCAACTGTTTACATTAGGGATACAAATTTAATCAAAATAACCGTTTTGGCCTTTGGGAGATTGATTGCGACGAAATTTGGTTTAGTTGGGGAGCATGTGCGATAACAACGAATTCCGGTTACAAGTGTGTTGATTCTAAAAGGCTAAAATTGCAAAGTTTGTTGGAAGCGTAATGAACCAATTAAAACTAATCGCTTTAAAAATTAAATTGTCAGTTTAACTTAAGTAAATATATTGAAATTAATGGAATTCTGGTCTAGATTATCTATAGAGGGTTATAAAGGGTTAGATGTTGATAACTAGATATTAAGGGGACTTTTGTTATAACACAAAGAAGTTAAAAGAAATCACAATAATAACAACTCAAAATAAGCCAATGTTCAAGATTTTAACGGCACTATTAAGATCAATTGAATTTTGATTTATGTAGGTCAATTACTACTCATTTTTACTGCAGTTATTCTTAACAGACGATTGTGCATTAAGTTGTTCAATTTGTACATATTATTATTATGGCAAAATTTAACGTGCGTGGTACAAATATAATAATAAAAATAAGCATAAAACGCACAAATTTAAAGGGTTCACTCAAATATTTTTCGAATTTACGTACTGGGAACCCAAGACAGACTGTTTTGTTTATCTTTCTTTGGATTACATTGAGCTATGAGTACTGGGTGAATCCAACTGACGAGATATACGAATATCGAACATCTGTTGTCTGTCTTAGGTTCCCAGAATATAAATTCCAAAAATAAATCAGTGACTCTTTTAAATGTGTGCGTATTTATTATCTAATTAAGCTTTGTTTATATTGATCAATTTTAAATTCTACTAAGAAAAAGCCTTACCTCTATACTTAACTTCTTAAAAAAAATTTCTGTGCAAAGCTATACAGTAGAATTTATAAATATAATGGTATGTGATAATTGATTATTTTAAACTTTCTGTAAATGAGGAACATATAATCAACATCGAAATAAAGGTTTCTTCGTAAGCCACATCTTACATATAAATAACTCAATATGTAAATGCAAACCTTCAACTTCGCTTTCTATCAAAACGGTCCATTAAACATTTTAAAGAATGGTAGTGTCTACTGACTTTTGGTAACTTTCGAAATATATTTTTAAATCGTTGTAAAAACTTAAGTCACTTTCTTCCTGCAGACGAAGTTAGCAGATAGACTCGCATAGTAACTGACTGGCATACCCTTCCGCCTCCTGGCGTAACCCTTTACTGGCCTGTGATTGGTGGAATGAACTTCAAAATTTCATTATTTAATGAAAAACAAAGAACAATTATTTCGAATTCAATCATTAATAACAAGGCTAAAACTCTTGAGATGCTATAAATTCAACAATTCTGATATAAGTTTTTGACTGGAACTATTTTCTTTGCAATTTATTACAAATAGTGTATTTCTGCATGTCCTTCGTGAAACGAAAAATAGAATTCCTGACGTCAGCATATGATTTAAATACGCATTCTATATAAGCAGATCTCCATCTCTGAAAGTATAACTTTGGATTAGTGATAAATTTTAAAAGATGCGCATGAATAAACAAAAATAAACAAAACTTCTCGCACTCTGAAATATTATCTCGGGAATCTGGGATAGCTGTTTCAGTCTTATTAGGGGCGAGAGCCTTTATTTATTTATTTGCATTTTTAATTTTTTCACTTAATCTACATACTGTTCGTTTTGAAAAGCGAGAGCTACAACAACACAGACGATTCTACTCCGGAAAGGGGTGATTCGCTGAGATGGGCACTTTCATAAGACGCGTTTTTCTTTTAGTATCTGTTATTTTTGCAATAGTATTTATTCTTTTCATAATTCTTTCCCAAAAAGCGCAAATAGAACGCAGATACTAGTAAACACTTATAAAAGTAAATATCCTCTCTTTATTTCTCCTCATCCCTGTTTTCATGAAATCCAAGGAGACCTGACGCATGCGCAAAAGCGTTGAAGGCTCCGTAAACAAAAACGAACAGTACATACATGTTAATTTATTATCTTTATATCTTTTGAATTGTAGACATGATCCTGTTTCTGTTGGATAAGTGCTTGTTATTCTTTAGATTGTGTTAACTCTTTTGTGGGCAAACTTTAGATTGTGTTAACTGAAGTTTGATTACTTTTTTGTTTCCATTCTCAGTTAAAGTTTCAGCCTCGAAGTCTTCCAAAATAAAAGCCCGGACACGATAGAGGGCACTGCTATCTTTGCACGGCTCTCCAGTCTTTTCAGACGGGAACAAAAGAACAGGGAATAAAACATGACATTGTGTCGCTTGTTTGTCCTTCTAACGGACTGTCAATAACACACGCTCGGGCAACAAATACCTTGCGGAATGAATTCCCAGTGTCACACAAGTTAACAAATTCAAAATGATTTCATTCACAGGTCGGTTGGTAAAACAAACAGACTGAAAAAAACGAAACATCAACATCCTTCCAAGTTTATTTTGTAAAACAGAAAGCAAACTTTGTATTCATGAAGAAATCTCATCAATATTCTGTTACAATGTTATAAATAACATGAACTTCTTGCCATATACCACTGTGGAACGTACAACCAAATTACTTTGTAATTGCTAATTGCTTTGATAATTAATTCGTAATAAATATGTACATGGTGATTCATAAAGTACTGGAAGCTCCGCCTCCAGTTTAGCTTCACTGACATGCAATATGTCGCTTTCCTATCTGTGGCTTTTATCTGCAAGGTTTTTGTATAGATTCAGCGTAAGTTTGTATAACGTTTCTCGATAATCCCAGAGAATAACAGATTCAAAGAAGAAATGAATATTTTTTAAATATTCAAAAGATATTAGAATTATTCCTCCTTATTTTGATGTTAACAGGTTTCTTACTCAACCGTTCCCACCAAAAGATAAATAAAAACCTCTTACAAAATAATTCACAATTGTTTCATCAATTTAAAAACAACATCGTTTAGTTTTTTAAAGGCTAATGTTGATTTTGAGTGACAATTTTTTAAACATTCCACGCCTTCTTTTACTTTTTTTTACACAGAATTTGACTTAGAAAAATATTTCGATATTCGTTCTTTATAGGCCTATTTTTCCAGTATTTTGAAAAATATTTCCCAAATATTTTCCAATATTTATTTTATACATCCTTAGCATTTAAACACTACAAGAAACACTACGAGAAATTAAAGAAACTACGATACATTAATTGAAAAACAAACCATTCCTTTAAAACCCCTTTCTCGCCAATATAAATTCTTCTAAATTTACAATTTCAATCCTACGAGATTCTTCCATGTTGAGTCTGTATTTAAATTGTTATATTGAATTCACAATCGTAATAATTGAATCTAATCTCACTAACCCATCGCCTTTATTATTGTAAATTTCCACCACCTCCTCTCTATCACTATTCTATCGCATAATAATTCTAATTAACAGGAGTCTGTTACCTTCGGAATCTTATACGAGGTTATCCACCCCTTCTTTGTCACTTCTGCATGGCTTCCCAATCAAGGTTGAGTACAACGCTTCTTTGTCAGGCCTCTGTGAAAACTCTTTATCATATTGAACGAAAGAAGGGAGAGCAGAGCCTAGCGGGAATGTCATGATAACTAAATTGGTTATTACTTATATCACATAACACATGAATATAAAGGATGTCTGCTTTGGGTGATTTTGAATCAAAAACATAACGGTTCAATCAACGGTAGCGGATTCAAACAAAATCCACGGACTAAAATGTGATTTGAAAAGCTTAATGGGTTACTTTAAACAGTTGATGCATAAGAAATAACAGAAGTTTATAGTAACTGATTAAATATCTCTTGTAATTTCTACATCGATACGGAGATTCACTGGTCTACTTTTATTCCAGAACTTCCAGACACTTAACGAAATAATTGCTTCCTTTTCTTACCGGTTTCCTTTCTTATAACCAAAGAATGGAGAAAGTAAATAAGAATATTAACACCAAAATAATAAGGCCAACACACTAGGTTAAAACTCATGACATACTCAAATATTAAAAATTGCAAGCTTTCCAACCGTCCTGCGGTTCGTTTTCAAGCATTATTTGGTTGAAAACGAACCGCAGGACGGTTGGAAAGCTTGCAATTTTTAATATTTGAATATATCATGAGTTTTAACCTAGTGTGTTGGCCTTATTATTTTGCTGTTAATACTATGTTACACACATTAATTTTAATTTCTAAATAAGAATATGTTGATCTTTTAAAGACATGTGACTTAATTCAAACTAATGTAGGCGCAAGCAATAGCTGCTCTCAAAAATAACTAAAATTTCATCTTCCTGAGGTATTTAGCTGTTGAATTACTTAATAACTTTAATGATAGCTTTTAATGACGTATAGACAGTGGTTTTTGATCCTTAGCTTACAGGTCTTACAGGTGAACGATCCTTACAGGTCTTAGGTGACCTGAAAGTCTTGTAGGGAGACTCCATAGTAAATATATCACTACAATTTCAACTTCCTAATGTAAGTAGCTCTAAGTTATTGTAATTACGGTGTTTGTAGAGTTGGTGGCCTTCGATCCAGAGTACTGTACGTACGAGTACAGAAACTATATCAGGAGACAGCACTAAACTATCTTCAAAAGCTTCGAGTTTGAGTTATCTGTATATACTGACAGACTTGTTTATTTCATAAAATGTTGTAATCTTTCCTCTGCGATTCATACGACAAACATTAGATTCAAAATAACAACCCCCTTTGGTAGCTACGCTTATCAGGCTAGTAAAAGAAAACTTATAACTTCCTGCAGCTTTTATTACAAAAAGAGGCAGCCTACAGGGTTGTACTTAGACTGATGAGGAATTTCATTACCAGAAAACAAGTTGTTATAAAGATAAAAACTCTGTAGAAAGGAAAAGATGACCACCAAGACTGAACCTCTTTATTTAATCTCGCGAGATTTGCACGTTGCTTGGCAGAAAGTCAAGCTTCTGCTTCTTTCCACCTTGGGGTCATCATCTCGAGATCGGGGGAAAATTCATTAGAAAAGAGAATTTGGCTGCCAACAGAATGCCAAGCTCAAGCGGAAGACGTTCCAATTTTCCAACTGCCACTCATCCATGTCTTACGAGATGAGCTCTGCGTTTAATACTAATGGAAAAGAACAAGAACGCCTCCCACCTCCAAACCCAGTTACGTAATGGCCTACGATATTAAGTACTGGTACATACCACGGAAGAATATTATTTTTCATTTCTTTTGGACGTGTTCGCTCTTACGACCTACTTGTCTTTTGAACGACAGTCGCTAAGCAAACAGTCGGAAGATGACACCTCCTTTCCAGTAGGGCCATTACACCAATTTTCACATTAGAAAAGAAAATCAACTTACAAAATTATAAATATTAATTTTAATTGTAACATGGTACTTTTTTTTAATTTTTTTTTGTTGTAATCCCATTTAAAAAAATTGGAAATTAGTTGACTGTCTAAACATAAAATAAACATAAAGACGTCAACTATGTTTTGCCAAACGATTAATGTTGGATACAGTCTTAAAAAAGGGCTGTTTATAAGTTTGTTTAGTGTGTATTAACCTTACTGTAAGGCTCATCGTTCGAAATCGCTTGTTTGCATGAATATCCAAGATATGTCTTCATTCGTTTTGTTATTTGTTCGTTTAATGTTTCTACTATTTCATTACATTTTTACTGTTTCAAGTTTCACCTCACGAATGTTGATTCATATAAAACTTGCCTTGTTTTAATGAAATCATCAATATCAAATGACTATTTAACTATTTCTCAATTATAATGTGAGTGACGGCGATGTATGCATATATTAGTACTATTCCAAGTGAGATAATTAATCCTGCATTACAGTTAAATCCACCTTAAATAAATATTACAAATTCCTCTTTATATACATTCCAATATTGTAATTCATCTCCGCCCTAGATGTAGATTGCACCTTGACTTGACATAAATAAAAACTTATTGAAAAAAGTCTTAAAAAATATTTGCCATTTCATAACACGACTCAATAACTAGCTATCCTAAAAAAAATCGATAGAAAAATTAAAAAAGTAAATTCAGGGAATCCAATCTAGCTTCCAATTCATACAAAATAAAGATTAAATCATCACGCTTACATTCATGGTGATCAGCATTACAAGTGCAGTCCAATGGCGTAACGATGACTAGAGGGTCAGTTCGACATTCACTCGCCTTTATCCTAGCGAATGAAACTTGTTACTCGTCTGATACAGCATTGAGGTGAGCACTACAATCGTCTGCAGAAGACCTTAATACGGAAACAAAAATCCTGACCATTGCCAAGTATCGAACTCGACTCCTCAAGTACGCAGGCCAACATCTTATTATTTGAGCTACAAAACCTATTTCAGCAGAAATTAAGACAATGTACTGGATCTTGAATGAAAGAAACGCTATCGTACTGTTAAAGAAAAATGAAAACTGGCACAACAAACATTTAAAATGAAAGGGACCGCATCTAATTGCTTTGGCACTTCACATCTTCACCATCGCTGTCTTTTTGGTGCAACCTGTACTCCTCCAAGAATCCCTAAACAGGAGCGACTTTAAATTCCAATTTACAGGTTTGGCACCAATTGTAGTCCAAGTGATAATCCTTCTACGAACTTCAAAATCCTTCTTAATTAGTTCAGAGGATTGAAATCCTTTACCAAGCCTTCCATTATAGCCTTTTACGGTTCAACAAGCCTTTACGATGGGATTTACGCTGAGGAATTGTAACGGCGCTTTTCTAAGATTAAAATACAACATCGGCGCTATTTAACAAAGAAGACGACGCATTCATCTTCAAGTCGCTTTGTAGAAGGACGTAAAAAAACGAGGCCTTAATAGCTTTCTTTAATTGAACAATTACATATTTTAAAGTCTTTATTGCTTAATATGTAGAAGTACAGATAAAAATGTTGTACGTAGAGTTTTGTATTATTCAACAACCATATTTACTCGAGTAAATCCCTACCCTCTTCAAAAAAGAGTTCACAAAAAAATCAAAACAAAAAACAAGTGAATATAATTTTGTGCTAAAGCATAAATTTAAGGGCGATCCATAATAATGAAATTTAAAAATAAAAATGAAAAAAAAAGTTAGGGAAAAATTAAAGAACGTTAGGAAAACAAGAAAGAAAAAAACACGCGGACATTGAGAAAAAAAGATTAAGAGAAGAAGAAGGAAAAAAAAAAGGTAGACACACGGATTCGAACCGACAACATGCAGCTTATAAGTCCGAGAACTTACCGATCACGCTTTAGCTGACAACTGAAATGAGATGGTTGCATTTCTGACATTTAATAGCAGAAATCCAATGAAAACAATTTCAAATATCTCGAACATAGGGGGGGGGGGTTGGCCCCTGAAAATACTCTATTCCTATATTGTTTGGGTCTCTGAACACGATGATAAAATTCGTTTGTCGATCCGAACTTCCGTTCGGGAGTTGTTAGGGTGGACAGACACGGACGGACAGGACAAACACAATGGCTACCGATTTTTTTTATCGCTACTTGTTCATCTTAAATTCTGATATATTCAACATCGTTTTGTCTGATGTAATGATTCAACATTTGAAATTTAAAAATGTTAAACTTATAATTGGCATGTCAAATTTCGAAAACTCGTTTGGGCAATAATAAAGTTGTTGTTCATCAAAAGGACATTGGTAAATATGAACTATACAGCTTTCAAATGTAATAGGAAAATCTTCTTAAAAGTTCATATTATTAAATATGAACTTTAAGGAGATTTGCCTATTAATAGATGTTGACTGTTGAGATTTTCATCTAGGAAGTTAAAATTAGCACAGAGGTAGTATTTAATAATATCAGGTTACTTGATTATTAAGTTTTACTGGTAATGTAAATCGTCGCAAATCCCATGAATGTTAAAAATAGACAATTTTAAATTCCTCCGACGATTTTTAAGTTTAAATATTAAAAACGTGCACTAAACCAGTCATATATTTTATTAACGTATATATTTTTTTTAACTAAGTCGTTTCACAGAAAAAGAAAAAACAAAAAGGAATAACTAAATATTTTAAAATATGTAAAAATATGTCCCCAAACATCAATCATCAGCTGAAAAAGAAATGTATAATAATAAAAAGTCTATTGAAAGTTAAATCTACTAATTATAACATTCAGATTACAGATTTCCGACTTCTGCGAGATAAATTCGAGTAAAATACGATAATTCACAGCACCTGGGTACGAAGCGCTTTCTTATTATAGAATTCCACAATGCTCACTGTTTAATAAATAATTTAAACTCTCTCAAATATTTTTTTATTCGTATTTACGTTAAAAGTTAAATTTTATATTTCTAACTTCAGAAATCAACGTCATGGTCTGTGAGTGGATCAATATTTCATGGATGAATTTGAGTTGGATGCAAAGCTGAGTTGGATTCATTTGTAGTCCGAAATTATTCACGATGCACTGTTATGAAATATAAACAAGGATCACGGCTGCACCGTCCGCTACGTGGCTATTTCACTGACAGTTTCACCATTCCAATGGCAGCCAAAGGTATATTTCGTAGGGAATCATACTTTGATCGACAATTGTTGTGCTGTTACTACACCTCAACGTCTCCAAAAGAAATATAAACCCATAAGTGATTTTTCCAATGGTCTCCCACCCAAGAAACTGCACAAGGAAAATTCACTGTAATTACTGTGATAGTAAGTTTCAGTCAAAATATCTATTGGCATAAAAGAAATTTATTGTGTGCATAGAATTATCTCATTATTTAAATGTTAATCAGTTATACAACTTTAAGCAGGTTTACGAATATCCATTGACATAATTACATTAAGATCACATGTTAAAAATAAATTTAACATGTTGAAGTTAAATTTACTAGAAGTTAAAAGTCCTACATTGCAACTAACTAGCTAATTACACGTAATAATAAACTTTTTTTTCTCCTGGGATGTCCTAAGGAAAATATCTTCAGGACATCACGAAAAAATTAAACCTAATCAAAGTTCTGGATCGCCAAAAGGCCTTAATGACAACAAATGAAGCGGCAGAGGAAGGGGAAATCATAAAAAGACAGTGATTTTTCATTAGTTTAATTTAGAGAAAAACTCACTGGAAGAAGCACCAATTAAAGCGTAATGGACCGGGAATTAAGACTCTTTGCTGTTGTGGGTCTCGATGCAAAAATTGGCCACCAGGGAGAGACGCTGTGGACAGTGTCAAGAAAACTCCGAGAATAATGACGCTTTAAATAATAAAAGAAATGGACTCGAGCGCCACTGGCCCGCTATTAGCCCTAAATGAGTTAGTGAGAAGGATGGCTGTTTACGACACGAATACGCTCTTTGTCTGGGGAGGCATTTGCCTCGTAATAGCGGATTCACACAGTAATTACAGCAGTTATATAAGCCTAGCGATGAAATCATAATAGGATACTGAAATGATGATTTGCCAGAACAATAACTCACACGCAAAAACGAAATGTTTGGGCCTTAAAGAGAATCTCGAAGACGAAAACGTATACTTTCAAAACAGGGCCAGTTATTCCTAAAAACAAAGGAGAAATAATAAGTTAAAAATATTAAAATACCAGCTGGCAACTTTTATCGTTCATTGCAATTTTAGGTTTCGTGTGAATGGGTCCAATTTGTGCCAAACTAAAAGAGAGATTATATCTGCTAACATGTATTATTAATTATAATTTTAGGTTTCTACAATGCATAGCTTAGCGTTATCATCATTATTAGAAAGGTTAGACCAAATCTATTATATCCTGAAAGCCTCAGAGTATAAAGCAATTTTCAAAATTTCACCAGCCAAAGTTAAATTATCGAACTATGACCTATTCTCGATTAAAACAAATAAACTCACATCTCAAAAATGGAATAGCATCTTTATATTTTAAAATAATACTAAACCATATCGGTAAAAATCATTTAACAAACCAAAAAAATGACCATATTATCGTCGCGGTGAGAGTTGAACCCGCAAACACATTATCATTGACTAATTTCTCCAGTATCAATGCCGAAAGCTCCGCAGAAAATATCAATCTCAATTATCAAAAATAGGAAATATCAAAAATCTCACATACATCTTGAAATCGACGAGCAACGTTAAGAATAATTTCCCTACTTGTTTTTTGAGACCTTTTCCTCGTCGAAATGTTGAATGTGAATGCAACGACCGCCATTTTGTTTTACATTTGAATGTGACCGACAGGCCAGGAAAGATAAATCTATCATCTGCGTTGCATTCTGGGAGGATCATTTCTCGCCGCGAGGACTCTAAGTCATTAAGCAAAATTAATAAACTAATTCTTTGAATACAACACATGTGGATGAAAGCAAATAATCTTCTGTCAAACCATTAGCTAGAAAAATGCTCTGGGTACTTAAATCAACACCATCGTTTAAATAACCAGAGTATTTTTCTATAGTTCGACCACGATAACATGACGATCGGAAGGAATCCCACGTGATTACGACATATCTATTTTTCAGCCAATCACAAACAAGCGCGCCTCAAAGCACAAGAGCGCTGGTATAGACTTGCTTTTAATATTTGCCTGAATTTAGAACTTGTTTTAGAGCAATAGACGATTTTCGAGCCAGTTGCCGGTTTCAGGCAAGTTTTCAGGAGTGTGTAAAGCAGTCATTTATAAAAAATAAATAAGCTTAATAAAGAAATAGGCGAAGCTTAAAAGTGGAAAACAGTCGAGTATTTCTAAACACAAATGCACCACCTAGGTACAACAAAGGCGTGTTATAGTAAAGTGCATTTTATGCTATAATAAAAATCTCCATAATCAAATTTAATGAAATTCTGCACCGAGATCTTTTAAGAACCCTAAATACCATACTATTCTTATTACTGCAGTCAAATGTATTGTAGCAATCCATGAAAGCTGTTAAACAAATTAATCGCTCCCAAAACAATTAAATGATTCGCGAAGCGGCCACTGACTACCTATAGTATTTTGCAAAAAAAGAAGGGTTTGCCATATATAGTCATTACATAGCGATCGATTTTGTCTGGAACAAACGTCAACAGTCATGACGTCATTAACTTGAACTCCGAGCAGTCAGTCCAAGATGGCGTCGTTTTGCGAACGCATAAAAAAATAAAAGAATGAGAATTAATAAAAACATGTTCAATAAAATAATCTTAAAAAAAATATAAAATTATTAAAATAATAATAACAATAATATAAAAATACATTCGTAACTGTAGAAAATACAGAAACCACAATGTTTTCGTAATTTTTATACGATTCAGTTACGAATTTTTGGCAATATATGTCGTTCTTTTGTCCTGGAAACATCAATCCATAAGCAAATTACGTCATCAAAAGCTCTTCTTTCGTGAACTGATCTGTAATTGAGGTTGGACCCACAAGCAAGTTAGGATCAAACTTCCCGATACGCAAATGAAAAAGTTTACTTGGAATTGTTGTCTCCCTCTTTTAAAACCGCAGTGCCCCGATATTTATGAATAAATAAAGCCACTCCTCCCTATTTATTTGGAAGCATATTCTGATATCCAATTTGGATAATCCTATCAATTTCGCTGATCCTGTTACAGCGGAACCCCTAAAAGAAAAGAAAATGCAATCACGAGAGTTACTGCCCCGGGAATTGGGTTAAAATGAACACAGTCCAAGATAGATGGAAACCATAGAAGTCCCCCTGCTTTATCATCCACTTACGTTCTCCATTTGGATATTTCGAGAAAACGAAGAATAAAATGGAAGATCAAAAACAAAATAAAACTATTTTTATTTTTTTTTTAAAGTGTTTTATAACTAAAGCCTAAATAAAACAAATAACTGTATTTTGTTGATTTATTTAGAATTGTAGGACAGCTTCGAGATTATTATCTCTCTTCAGTATCATCTGAACTTTAAATTTAGCTCACAATTTGCATTTAAATAACGACAGTATATATTTTACTATTCAAACATTAGCTTGTCACTTTATTTAAAACAAAAAGAAAAAAACAAAAACAAAAAAAAACAAGCATGTTAAAATAAAAAAAATATTATGAATTTAGGCATTTTTCATATTCGATCCTTTAAAGTTCGAGTAAGCCATAAACCTAATCAGTTAAAATGCGTTTTGGTAAAAGCATTGTTATTATCTTAAGTAAGATCAATCAATGTATTCTCAAATAAAGGATATTTGATTCGTCTGATTTCATGAAACATAATATCATTTTCAAGCCACTGCACTGCAAGGGAAGACCCCTCTCTCTCTCTAAACTCTTCCAGTTTTATCAGTAGAAGGTGTAATTTCAATAAAACTTTAATTAATTTCATCCATCAATTTATACTTTGTGAACGTTTTCTTGAACTCTTCTCATTCCACGCAATTTCTGAATTTACTATTTCTCTTGATCATTTATAGAAATAACATAGATTATTTCAGCATTATAATATCACACGCGAGTAATCTGTAAACTTGACACCAAATTTCTTCTACTTGTACGAATGCTTATAACATATTTATAATATACAACATTTCGACTGTAACAATTTTCCAGTCCTCTTCACGTGCAATTAGTCCGTTGCTGACGAGACTAAATATAACAAAGTAAAAGTAATACTAAATTTATTATATCATTTGTCTAATTAAATTTAAGTTTTACTTTATTATGTTATCTATTAGTTTCATCAGCAACGGACTAATTACACCTGAAGAAGACTGCAAAATTGTTACAGTCGAAATGTTATATACTGTATTATAAATATGTTATAAACATCAGTAGAAGTAGAAGAAGCCTGGTGTTAAGTTTACAGATTATTTCACTTGTTATTTCCATATATCTATATTTAAGGACAATATATATTTGAGAAAAGGCAGATGGGATGGGATGAGATGGGATGCCCCCCCCCCCGATTTTTCATTTTTAATTCTTATAATGTCTTTTCGAATTTACACAGACAAGTATTACAATTTAAAAAAATTGAATTGAAATGATTTTACTCTATCTACATAAAGTTATGTAATTTTACAGGTACTGTGTTACGAAGTAAGCGTAATTTGTCACCTTCCCCTTCCAGAAAAAAATTCTATAGATTTATAAAAGAAAAAGAGACTGTAGATATTAACGTAAGTAATTATAGATAATTATACTTTTGTCATTGTACACAAATAAAAGCCGGCGCACCTGTCTATCCAAAGAACAAACAGATTTAATACAAATTTTTACACAACTATAGTTTCAGATACACAAACGAGTATCCATTTTCAAATGTGTATCGTTTGTGTATCTGAAACTATAGTTGTGTAAAAATTTGTTTTAAGTTTATTTGTTCTTTGGATAGACAGGTGCGTCGGCTTTTATTTGTGTGTAATGAAGATGGACAGTGCACCTAAAACCGTAATTATTCTACTAATTATACTTTTGCTTTAGTTCTTTTTAACTTTATCAGACAGAACAATCCACAGATACAAACATTGCAATATCATTAAATTTGTCGACTAATCGCAAATAGAATGCAAAATTAAATGCTTCAAATAGAATGCAAAATTAAATGATTCTTAAATCTAATGGTGAAATAGAATATGGTACCTCCAAAACTTAAAAAATATACAGGAAAATTCATGTGCTAACATCCGTCAGCCTCAAATGAATTTCCTTAAGCCTTAAATTGTATAAACAACAATTAGTTGAGACCAAGTGTTGAATGGGTGACATCCCAGAACGGCCGTTTCACGCGATCATCAGCTGGGAGTAGTCACCAGTAAACAACAAGGTCTCAATACAGAGATCGTTAGAATTAATGGTTAAAAAATATGATACCTTCAAAAATTAAAAATAAAACAAACAATACAGGATAATAAAAATTAAAAACCAAACCAAACCAAACCAAAACAACTTATTTTACGAATCTAATTAATCAATATGTAATTAACCTTCACAAAGTTGTAATTAAAACCTTGACACTTCATGTTATAAGATTGTAAATTAAGCTTTATTGATATTCAGCTATTGGACTATAATTCTCGTATCATCATAACTGAAGCAATATTTTGAAATACTGTATGTGTTTTGATGAGATTATTACATAGATAGGCTTACTTCTATTTTAGCTACTACGGTAAAATTACGAAAATCTATAGAACTCCTAAACATTGCTATTTCCTCATTTTAATGGATTATTGATTAAAAACTTTTTAATCAATTTTAATCAAGAACAACCAGTATCAAATTTAAATCGAATTTCGGAAATTGAATATTGATTTAAATTGGCCCGAACTCAACCGTTCAAAAATTCATAGCATTGACAATGAAGAAAGGAAGAATTATTGTTTTCAAGCAAACAACAACTAATAATAGTAATTTTATCAATTACAAAGATTGAATAAAGACTTTAGGGCTTTGCCCTCATCCGCTAGCCCTGATATGAACTGCATTGGCTTGGAAGAATTACGTTTAAAAGTGATGTTTTAATTAATTAATAATAAAATCTTTGTCGCGCATCTAAGGCATTAAGTGTATTTCCCAAAGGTCAACCACCTTGAGATTTGTGAATAGTATTTGTTAATAATATTTTAATAATAAAGTTTGATACTCGGTCATCCGAAGTGAAGGTTATTTTTAGCTGAAAAGCCCAAAGTTTACGAAAGTTATCCACGAAACAACTTA
The DNA here is from genome assembly GCA_023159025.1 of Thereuonema tuberculata. Taxonomy (NCBI): domain Eukaryota; kingdom Metazoa; phylum Arthropoda; class Chilopoda; order Scutigeromorpha; family Scutigeridae; genus Thereuonema; species Thereuonema tuberculata. The sequence continues at coordinate 52,502,279 of JAFIDM010008419.1, read as the reverse complement.
AAGGTCACGTCCCACTTCTAAGCTCCGCCCCCTGAAAACCAGTGAACAGATGTCGACTTTGTTGTTACTTATTTGTAGTTACAAAAGTTTGTGGCGAAAGCTCTAAAAATAACGGTTTTAGTAACAAAAATAGTCAAAAAGTATATATATATATATATCGTGGGAAGAAGATTTTGAATAGCATATGTAGTCGTAAGCAATGACCCCTGATCGGTGTTTGTCACAATGTCCCGGGGTCATCTGTTCAAGTAGGGGAGAATACAATATTCAGATACACTGAGATACTCCTTGCTTTACGATATGTTGACTTTACGATGTTGCTTTAGCAATAAGTAATCATCATTCAGTAAACATCATTCTTTGAATTTTGATCTAATCCCGGGTTAGCGATAAGTCATACAATACTTTATATGAAATGGTGAATACCTAAACCACTGTTGTGCAATACATATAGTACGTTCGTTTCATCCTTGCACAATGAAGTGTCAAACTTTTTTGTTTGTTTTGTATTGCACTTCACTTGTATTAAAAGAATAAACTTGTATTTATTTATTTACATTTTTATAGTATTTATCATATTCGATGTATAATATTTTCTCCTTCTGACACGAAATCGGAACGTAACCCTATCGTAAAACGAGGAGAATCGCTGCAATTATTACTTTAAAGTTGTTGTTTTTTTTCTAAACACAACAAACCTGATTCGTTCTTTTCATTAGCAGCCTCTATAACAACATTTACTAATGATTATCTATTGATATGAATTAATTATTGATTTATTTGTTTGTTTACAGTTTCTATCAATATTTTAATTAATTTTTATATCCGCAATGTTCCCATGGGGATATGGTGATTTTGATTACACAATTACACCCTTATTTTCATAAGCTAATTTTACTCGAAAATATATATATATACATTAGTTTGAGTCGATAACTTGATAATTATTTATCAAGCTCAAGTTTTCAGTGTAGACCTCCAATGTGAGTGCTCTATTGATTACAGAGGAAATTCGGTCATTGTTAAGGTGTTCATAATATAAATAAATAAATAAATAAATAAATAAATAAATAAATAAATAAATAAATAAATAAATAGAAGAACTAATTAAGTTCACCAGAGTAAAAGACTGTTTACATAGGAATTATTAGCATAGATATGTTTTAATTATTAAGTGCATTACTATTACTATAGTCCATTCATTGTATTTATGAAGACACGTGATCACAGTTAACCAATCATTATCATTTCCTTTCTTCACTAGAGTTATTGCTTGGTCGCGTCTGGAATGTCTTTGTATGTTACTTCCGGTGTTTACATCCTATTTGTTCTCGCCCTACATTTTATTATTTGGGCATTTATTTTTATGTTTTTTATGCATAAAGTTTTATTTTTTATTATTTTTGTAGGTTTTCCAATATTAAGAATATATATATATTTTTATTTATTTATTTATTTATTTATTTATTTATTTTCGATTTCATAAAATGTTTGTTTTTAGTCGTCCATTTCTGTTATCGATGCCGGCTGCTCTCTTTTCTTACCCGGCGTTTCAAACAATGGGCTAGGCTTAGTGGTAAGCGAGGCTTCGATTTCCTTAACAAATATTGAACATTGAATGAGATGAAATTCCTGCTGCTTCAGCCCTTTTACGGTACAGATAGACGAGTTGAAATAAAAAATAACATTCCAAATGATTCTTCTCGATTGACTCTTCAAAGTTTTGTTAGAACAAACGAACAACAGTGTGTGTTCAGCAGTCGCCATATTCAAACGGAAGTACAGGGAATAACTAATGCTCAATCGTTCACCATATATGGAGTTGCCACGTATCTTCACAAATATAATAAACGGACTATAGATACAGAATACTTTAAAATTTTTATAAATCTGCAACAATGGAGTCATAAGTCAACGGAAACTATACATAAATTATCTATTTCCTAAATTAAGTTCTTAATTTCTGCTTCTTTTTGCATTGCAGAATTTATGTAATCCGAAAAATAATTATAAACAGGATTCTGTATTCAAAAGTAATTTCAACCTTTCGTATTCATATCTGATACCTTTATAAATCACATGCTCTACAGTTTCCTAAAAAAATATATAACAGTTAGCACATTGTTTGTACACCAATGCAAATTTCTTGTTCTCATAATATTTTTTTTTATAAATGTTTTTTATTTAAAATAATGAAACAACTACAAAATTTGTTTTTCTGTGATAGGCATATCTTGAAAGCTAAACATCTTAAAGACAAACGTTTTTCAATTGCCTTCAAAAAAATAAGTTATCAGACAACAGTCAAGCCTTATTGGAACCCTTATGACTTACAAAGATGGGGAAAAATACGACTTCCGGTTTCACCGGAAGTGCTCGAAAATGAAAGGTGTACGTGGTTGCTATGGTTTCGTGTACACTATGAAACCAGTTTTTGCTTTGTTTGTTTGTTAGAAACGTATAGCATCTACTGCAATGGACCACTTGAGGATAGGCGGGGCTTCGTAGTTTCAACATATCCCACCAGGCTACTGCTTCGCATGTGGGATAAACAAAGCCAACTGCTTTGTTTTAACCGGTATAGATATAGAGGAAATATTATATTAAAGAAGGATATTCCAAGCATTTTTACAGAATTATTACAATAAGGATCTGCACAGTACTGAACCATCCGCCTTGAAATATCAAAAATCGACGATTTTTTAAGTACTGCACACAAAGTTATATGTTTGTTTATCCCACATGCTCTCGCCGCAGTTGGTTACACGTCATACGTGACGTCGATAGGGGCGTGAACCTCAAGTGGTCCATTGTTTGATTCTGTCTTTTTTTGACTATAGATACGAAATAATTCGAACTTGTCTTGATCCCCTCCTTTTAATGAAACTTACAAGTGAACAAAGATCATTTTTTAACTAATACGAATCTTGTTGAGATCTCGTGAAAATTAAAGTATTTAAAGTAGATATTCATCTAAGAAAAATATTGGCTAATGGCTGTATCTTTACGGAACTTGATAATTTAAGATTGAAATTTTTACGACATAAACCTCACTAAAAAAATGAAGAAAGGCTTTTGAGTGTTGAAGAAGTACATTTCTTTCTTTTTTCTTTTCCAGTTACTCGATACGGTGAAGATGTGTCCTTCATATAGCCTTTTCACTCCCACGCGCAATCTTTCAGGAGATATTGGGAAAAGGCTAAATGAATGATTAATACTCAAAATTTATTTTTATGCTGTAGAGATGGGGATTTACAGAACCTAACTTCGAGCGTTGTTCAAGTCTCTGAGGCCGATTCATTGTGCTTTCCTCAGAATTGGTTCTTAAATTAAGCGACAGAGGGCGTGACGAAGGCTCAAGAAATATGTGGCCTTCATTCGTCTTGGGGAATTATATAGCGCTGCGAGCATTGTTTTCCGGAATTATTGTCTTATGCATTTGCCTAATTGGAATCCAAAGACGACAGCGCCCTCGCTCGGGAGAAAAAAAAAAGAAAAGAAATTCATCCCAATCTCGTTAGCATCGAGAAAATATTTAAGACCCCCATCGCCATGTTGAATTGAAAATGATAAAAAAAAAAAGAAGTTTTGAATGGATGGAAATAATAATTAATCACCCTTCTCTACATTAAAGCAAAACGAGCAATTCACCTTCAAGACAAAAGAAAAAGATAAAATATATTCTAAAGTGGAAAGAAGATAACTGAAAACAACAGGCGGAGATTTCTGGAACAATAATACAGTTAATTCACGAGACACATCGTAATTTAGAAGAAATCTTCGTGTTTCGTGTGTATTTATTACAATATGAATAAAAATGTTTGATTTTCAAATTAAAATTCAATATTTATTACTTATTTAAATAACTGGATAAACACAAAACAAGTTATTAAAAAATTCTAAAAAATAATTTCAGGAATTATTTATATATAAAAAAATTATCTACTTCAAGTGACAACTTGAGGTTTCAAAAGACGTGAGGGAGAGAGTAACAGATCTCAAGAGCTATTCCAGCTGACGAGATAGGAAACATCGAAACAGCTGTCCCGGGATGCCTTAAAATCTGAAACTTTTAATGTTTCTAGGCAAAAGACAAAAAAAAAATAAGATTGCTGCGTTTACCTTTGTTGTAGTTAGCACAAATAAACAATGATCACGTAAAACCTCGAAGCTTAACACGAGGTTATCCTTGTGTTTCACTGCGCCATGTGTACAAGAGATGCTCGAAGTGACGACCACCAATTTCGATACAAGCACCTGCGATGCATGTTCTGATATACCCTCTGAAATATATTCTATTAAAATTAGATATTTTACAATGACATTTTACTTCGTTGTAATCCATAAATTTAAAACCACCATTTCATGCGTTTCTCTGCATAGCCAGTGAGTATTGCAGAAAAACCTACTACTGAACGTCAACCTCCGAATTAATAGAAATACATTAAGAAGAAACTGAAAAATACAAAACATTAATTCTTATTTTTTGCAGATCTGAGATTGTGACATAAATGAGATTGTAAGTCAAGGTGAACGCAAATAGCTTCTTCACTTTCATAGTACGTATTGTAGCAGTTTGTTTGTAAATATTTTTAGAAATCATTCATTTGTATTTTTGTAGAAATTATTTCTCTTTATTTTATTCGTTTTCAACCGTTAACAGTTTTTTCTTTTAAAAAATTCGTTTTCTATTTCCTAATAACTGATGTTCTGTTTATTTTTAAACAGAACATCAGTAATTTATTTTCCGTTGCAGCCGTTGAATCAGTTCATTAATTTAAATTCATTATGTTCTTCTCCAATCATTATGTTATTTTTCATTACTTAGCCAATCAAATCAAACCTTGTATAATCTATAAAAAACAATCGTTTAATAAATTAATTCAGTTCAGTTCCAGAACTTGACTGGTTTTTTTTTCGAACTCACCGACTCTCCCACAAACACCGTTACAATATTCAGGGTGTCTACTGAATCTCAAACAAAAAATTGAAGGACAACTCCCGTACATTTAAGGACATTTTCAAAAAAATTCTGTTCAACCAAAAAAAAAAATATGCTGAAAATTTAAGGACATTGTCTGATTTTCCCGCACATTTCCCGTACATTTCATGTCAACCGAAATTTCCCGTACAATTCCCGGATTTCCCGGTTGGTAGACACCCTGATATTTCTTCTATTTTTCTTAATTTTTGAAGGTATCACAGAATTTTCTGCGACAACATTTTCCACTTATTGTTGTAAGATTCAGTTTAACTTCTTGTAAAACAAACAAACAAGTAGATAAAAAAAGATTACCTCTACTATGATTAGAATTTGAGTTTGTATCTGAAAGGTTACGATGCCTCGAAATGCACTGATTTCCCCGAAAAACAACAACATATATAATTGGTTTTCATTCGTGAGTCTATGGTAGAGTTTAATAATTAAAACCTGAAGCCTAATTAAAAGTAGAAAGAAGGCTTTTGATATTTGATACATGACGAGAAAAAGATTCCAAAATGACTCATAGATGACGCTTTTAACAATTGCTTTCCGGTTTCTTCGTAATCTCCCAACTATTACGCTGTGCCTTGACGACTGCTTCAATATAGTACAATTCCTTTCCGATTACTTAAAGGAGTCTCGTACGATTATTTCCAATTCATTTACTGCTCCAATTACACGTCAAACGATAAACTTTGAATCCATTAATTAAAGGAAATGACGTAATCATTGTCTTCCATTAAAGCTGTCTCGAATTATTAACTAACAAATAGAATTAACTTTTTCTTACCTCTAAGACGTGTTCGTGCTGATGTTCTCGATCCAATTTTCTCTGAGTTGTCGTAATTAATCCTAAAAATAAAATGAGAAGATTTTGTATTTTAATTGCTTATTCCGAAAAACAAAATCAAATTCAAAGAATAAAAACAAACAAGAATATTCACAGAAAAGATACAACATTAAAATTTATTTTAGTTTTGAATAGCGCTCATTTGCTGCAATAACGACATAAGTAATACTTGAATATTACGCAATACCCATTAAGCATTCAAGGGGGGGGGGG
>JAFIDM010008419.1:52481247-52496132 GCA_023159025.1 Thereuonema tuberculata | reverse complement strand
AATCAGAACAATGCTTACATAAGAGAGACAAACATTTTTTCCCCCTAGTAAAGTACTTCATGTTTAATTTAGTATTTCAGTGGTATTTACTGTTAATTATTTGGCAAATCATAAGCACAAGGGGGGGGGGGGTCTACACATTTTTGCTTGGGGGGGGGGGTCTAAAATGACTAAAGATGTGCTTACGTAATACTTGAATGGCCCCTAACTCAAAAGATCAAAGGGTTACTTGCAAAAAAAAAGAATGGGTCGTTCGAGTTCTTTTCACTGGTAGACTGACATGAGCTCCTAAAACTCACTACGATAGAGTGAATTGTGTAACCATTGCATCAACACATTTCATTAACTTTCAGACTCAGTTTGTGGAAAATGATACTCACCCAAAACACTTCGTGTAAAATAAGGTGCCAAGACTCACATGCTCATAATGCTTTCACTGTTAAAAAGATATGAGATCTCATGTAGAGCCAAGCCCCTAACTCTACAAGGCCTAACTCTACAAGCCCTAACTCTAAAAACCCTATATCTTGGTCAAAAAGTAAGGCTTGGCCGTTTCATGGCTGTCGCACAGACAATCCCATGCAGTTATGTAAAGGATATGGAGTACGCCAAGGCGTACTTTTTGACCAAGATATTAGGGTTTTTAGAGTTAGGCATGTAAAGTGAGGGGCTTGGCTCTACATGAGATCTGATAACGTTTTAACAGTGAAAGCGTTATGAGCATCTTGGCAACGTATTTTACATGAAATGTTTTGGGTGGGATGAAATAGTTCCATGAAACGGCCAAGCCATACTTTTTGACCAAGATATAGGGTTTTTAGAGTTAGGGCTTGTAGAGTTAGGCCTTGTAGAGTTAGGGGCTTGGCTCTACATGAGATCTCATATCTTTTTAACAGTGAAAGCGTTATGAGTATGTGAGTCTTGGCAACTTATTTTACATGAAATGTTTTGGGTGGGATTATCTATTACAACTAAATTTAGTTTTAAGATTATTTAGAAAATGGATTTTTTTTTTCAATACCCTATTTTTCTGTTTTTCTATTGGTCAATTTGTATATACAAGCTGTTTGCACTTTTGTAAGAAATCACATTATTACACAGTATTATTTAGGCCGAAGCATTGAAGCTACGCCGTATTTCAGATCTTAATAAAATCCAAAGTATAAAAGCTAGATAAATGAAACTTAGCATATTTGATTAGTATGGTAACTGCATCTTATCCTGAAAATTTGAGCTTTCTAGTATTATCCAGGCCGAAGCTATGAGGGTTGGATAATACATAACCAGACCCCCCCCCCTTTATGAGGGGTTGCAGGGTGAAAGTTACGGATTTCTTAATTTTTTTGTTATTTCTGTGCTAATCCTAGCCTGCATACCAAATTTCAGCTTTCTAGGCCTTCAGGAAGTACCCTAGAGGTTTTGATGATCATGAGTCAGTCAGTCAGTCAATCAGTCACTGAGTGACGGAATCGACGTATTTTAGGTATTAATAAAATCCAAAGTATTAAAGCTAAATAAATGAAACTTAGCGTATTTCATTAGTCTGCTAACTGCATCTTATCCTGAAAATTTGAACTCTCTAGTATTATCCAGGCCGAAGCTATAAGGGTTCGAAAATACGACGAAACACTTCCAGAAAAGGTACGTAGTGCCCTTCCTGCCTTCGGCTCGTCTTGGCGGGGGCACTGCCGTGCCCCCAGATTTTTTGAGTTATGTCGTCGTTGCAGCAAAAGAGCGAAATGAAAATATTTTTTTGCCAAAATTAAATTCCTTATAATACTCCTTGTAGAATTAAAAAAAGACAAAAAAAAAAAAACAACAAACAAACTATGCTACTATAAAACTATAATAACTACACTAAATTACCGTATATAGAATAAAAAAAATAAGTAACATTATCTAAATAATCTTTCAATTAAAAATGGAAGCTTAATAAATAATGAAAGTCTATATATTTTATAATTTTTTTTACATTCAAAAAAATATATTCAATTAGAATCTATTAATTTTTTCGCACATACTACGAGTAAATTTTGTAAATATAAGCCTGTAAAGCATTCGATAAAGTGAAAATTTGAATTAACAAGCTTCAACTTTTTTTGTAGTCAGATTTACAATACTATAGAGAGTCATTTGGATCATACACATAACCTTTCTCATGAAAATGCACAGCTGCAACGATTGCGTTATCCGTTGCAGAATATCAAATGCCCAAAGGAATATGAAAACCACCTTTCTCACTGTCGCTTCGAATCCCGCGTAGCCATTTTAGATTTGGCAAAAGCTCTTCAAATTTGTAAGTGGGATTTTCTTTCGTTTCAAAATTAAAAGGGCAAGGCTTTTTTCTCTCCAATCACAGTGCTAACATTTGCACCAATTATTTAATACGTAATAAAAATAATAAAAAGAAAGAGTTATTACTCCTTTTACTAATAATTTCATTATTTACTTTATACTTTACCCAACTGCATTTACAATAATTTATATACATGAATTAACGATTAATTATTTCGTGTGAACGATCAAAAATAACATTTATATTCTCTCGGGATGGCAAAGTTTTTACTTTTTCACAGGTACTTGGAAAATATAACAGTTCCCAACTCCTCGCTTCGTATCGCCAAAAGCCTGCATGAAATAGTGACTGAAGTTTTGTTTCCTTTATTCCAGTCAGTTCGGAGGAATAAAAAATGATGCTACATTACTCCAGTAGTCAGCAATCATAAAAAAGCCATAACTGAATGAAATGAAAGCCATAACTGAACCCAATCATCTGTTCTTTAAGTGGCCAATCACACTGAGATCATTAAAAGCGAACTGCAATGTAAGCATGCTATCATTATATCACAGTATGTTACGTGTTCATCTGAATGCATACTGAATTTAAAAAATGGATTTACTTATTTTTTAAATTAAATATAAAGAAAAGACAGGCTTGTCAATAAATATGTAAACTTTCAAGATCAGTTGATTGGTTCAATATTTAGGAAAATGGGAATACAATTTACAAGCACTCATGCATTACACGCTAACATTGACAGACATTCTTTTCTTCGGAACGTAGATGGATGCAAAAATATTCACCAATGAGAATTACTGAGACTGTAGTGGCATTTGTCATCGCACTGCAGTTCAATTTCTTTTCCTGTGATATGCTAATAATAATAATTTCGAACTTCTAATCGAGAAAGTTCTACGAAAAATGACAGACAACGCTATTATTTTTCTTTTAACATTGCATTCTCTTTTGAAAGACACGAACGATAGTTAGTGAAATTTTTCTGTAACTCCGCCATTTTTCCAAAGAGGACGTCCATCTTGGTGCAAATCAAAATTTCGAGGAGTCTCATTTAATTCTCGTTAAAGCTCGTTCTAATTCCGAGACCGATATTTGTAGGTGGCGTGGCGATCAATACTGCCACTGATGGCAATTTAATATAAACCCCAGATTTCGATAAGATAAAAGATTAAGGCCTTTCGATTTTTCAAGCATCACAAAATAAAAGCCAGATTATAGAATGGAAACACTGATTTTAATCAAAATGTAAAGACATGGGTTTCCACTGAATATTTATTTAGTTGGGAATGACTTATGGAGTAATTAGAAGGAAAGAAATCCTAAAGAATCTAAGTCTTTGTTGTGAAGATTGGTAATAAAAAAAACCTATCAGCAAAAATATGTAAATTTGAAAGTGTAACTCCAAATAAAGTAATATACTTTATCACAACTTGTAGCATGGATTTATTACTTATTATCTATATATTATTTGAGCAATACAAATTGTACTGCATAATAATATTAAAATATGGAATATAAATTGTACTGCATAATAATATTAAAATACGGATATATATAAAAAATAGGTTCTTATAAAATACATAAATAAAATTGAAGAGTAATTATAATATTATGCATACTGCAACAATGCATATTCTGTTATATTATTACAGACTTTTAAAGACTGTAGATAACGTTATATATAGCATGAATTTTCCATTTATTGCTTCAAATTGTTGAAATGTAAGTTGTATATAAAGTAATAAATGTTACAATAACGAAACATTTAAATTCGAACGATTTGTTGCAATTAATTGAATATTGTGTAGAACTAGTGTCTTTTTAAGTCAGCTGTGTGTATACCGTATGACTGATATGCGATAATTTTCAAAATTATACATAAATACAGAAATGATACTGAATATAATATAACTGTCCTGAATTAAGTAAATTAATTTTTTTGATGAAGATATCCTTTAATAGATCAATCTAATTTTAAGATTAATTTCACTGATTGATTACTAAGCTTTTTCCCCAGGAAATCTGAAGTTTCTACTGTTCATATTAGACAGACGATTAAAATAAACGGAGACGTTTCGTTTATATCGTTTTAACGGAAAAAAGTAAGGGAAATAGGCTTCAAATTAATTCATGAACTTCTTAGGTATTTACCTTTTTAATTTGGTAATAGTATTTTTGTATTAAATACTCCGTAAGCGCAGTGCTTTAAAGACAAATCAAATATCTGTAAAACTGCCCATTTGTAATGTATGATAGTGCTCAAAATCGTTATGAAGGAGGTAAGTACAAACACTTGGCTATTCACGAATTTCGTTATTCGCTGGAAACATAGCATTCGCGAATGTTAAGGCAACAGAGATGATTTTTTTTTTCCCAATCGTGGCCGCATGGCGGAAGCTTCCAGCGAACACGCACACATATCAAACTCAGGATTTTGGGTCTGAGCGGGTGTTGACGAACTAGGTTCCACTAATAATTACAAGGGCAGAGTTGGGTGATTCCTCACTTTCGCTGATAACAATGGTGGTCGGGAACCCCAAACAAAAGCGGCTGTCATATGAAATGCGGCCTATAATGATTTCCAAACAAGTGGGGGCGAGAGATTGGTGAGAACTAGAAGAGGGAAGCGGAGGAGGAGGGTTCCTCCAATTCCTGAATGTTGACGGCAATTTATAACAGCGCTTCACCTTACTCTTCTAAACTAGTAATTTATGGTATGGCAGCGATAATTGATCCGGGCCGAGAACCTCGGTGCGAAGTAGTCGGCAACTGAGTGAGGAAACATGATAAGACTTAATGAATTTTAAGCCATAGATTGTTGGCATATTTCTGCAAGTTTTCTTTGAATCGGAGTCAAAATGATAAGTTTCAGCAAATTTTATGCATTTTTTTTTGTATTTCTGTAATAAAAATAAGACAACATTGTAAGCTTCAAGAATACAAAGCTAAAGATGCAATATTTCTTGGTTAAAAAAAAAAACCTAACTGCATCTATTCGCTGTAATTTTCTAATTTTTAACATTAGGCCTACGAGAGTTGGATTTTATTATTACTTAATAATAATAATTAAGAATTACGGTTTAATTATCACTACACAAAAGATTGCAATTATATGAAAGAGAGGTCACTGTTTTAACGTGTATGAGTTCAAGTGAAGAGTTTAAAATGGCCAGACACACAAATACTTTTTATAAAACATAAAACACATTAAAACAAATTTATTAGCACGACCAGGTTTCGTAGCGGACATTCCGGACATTTACATGTGTAAAATTCAACAGGTACGAGCCGCTTATATAATGACTACAACCCATAGCAAGACGATATGCAAATAGGAAAATATCCCTCAAGCGACCTCTGGTGGCAGGAATCCTAGATGAAAGAGTTTGCAAAAGATAATGATTTATATGAAAGAGAATTTGCAAAAAAAAAAAATAACCACAAGAAGAGGAAGGAATTGCAAAAATAATTATCAAAAACCGAAAATAAAGACGAGGATAAGAATACGTCACTTTCATAGTCATGTAGATATTAATATGGCACCTCTAAACTAAAACACAATAAATACGTAATAAAAAATAAGTAAAGGAATTCAATTTGTTGTCCTCAATGAACTTCAAAAATCGTCTAAAATTTAAAAAAATGCCAAAAACACATAAACAACAATGGATAATCGTTGTTTATTAGTGATTACCCCAGCTGAAGATCGTCAAAAAAGCCTGATACAGTTTTTCACATTGGACGTCACTTAGAAAACACTTCTGAACACATTCTCGACGTCACTTAGAAAACACTTTTTCTTACCAATGTTAGCTTTATATGTATGAAATTACTGTCGCCATTTCTGTACTTACTTCGTTTTTGTACTTACTTATTGTAGGAAAAGCTTTAACTTTTTATAAAGTTCATACTTATGAAATACTTACTATATTGGGATACATTTTCTTAAGTAAGAATGAAGGAAGGAGGAATATCTGACATCAACAGAGAACATTAGAAGCTTACAAATTCAATTTTGTTACAGTTTTTAATTGCTTAAATCCATATATATAAAAGAAAATGTTGGGTTTTTCTGCCTGCTATTCCTCCGAAACCGTAAGACACAGAAATGCAAATAAGGTATCAAATGTTAGGTGTACTATTGAGGATGCCTACGTTTTATTTTTCATCGACGTGGGTCAACCGGAAGTCACGTGACTTTAAGGTCAATTTCTAAACCGTTCATTTTAAATGACCAAAATGTAAAGACAAGCTGCTCCTATCACTGAGATGAAAGTTTTACAGATGAAAGTTTTACAAGCTGCTCCTGTCATTGAGAAGACAGTTTTACAGCGATCAAAGGTCAGGTGATCCTGCGTTTGCTAGAATTCTTTGAAAAAAATAAATAAATATCCCTACAATGTACAAATGATTGAAACAGTCCATTTTAAGCATTTGAAGATACCCTGAATTATACTTTTAAACCGATTTGCATCAGATTGAATACTTTATTATCCTTAATTGTTAGAAAGAAACAGAATCTAGTTCATATTTCGGTAGGCCCACATTATATAATTTCTAGTATAATCATTATATAATTTTAGGTACTAGTCTGTTACCGTCACTTTGCTCCGGAAGCCTTGCCTATGCATCACCGTATAAGTCGCCTTATAGATATATCACGTAACTCCTGATATAATATTGCTGAGTTAATCTTGATCCGCGCAAGCGCGATTTAAAACTGAGCTCATCGACAGGTTGGGAAGTTTGTCATGGAGATCTGTGGCGCGATTTAAAACGTAGCTAGCGACATCTATCGAAAGGTTTGAGAATTGTTTCCTTTAGATTTGTGGTGCCTATCCCACGGGAACTACTTGATTGCCCGGGATGAAAAGTAGCCTATATCCTTCTCTCTGTCATAGACTACCTGCATGCAAAATTTTATTCAGATCCGTTGCGACATTGAGGCGTGATTGAATGACAGACAAACAAACAAAAACACATATTTTCCCTTTTTTAATTATTAAGTATGATCATTAGACTAATGTGAAGTTAATGTTGATTACAGACACTCAGTATTTTCTGGCAGCGGAGAACAAAGGCATCCTCATGGCATATCACTGTACCGCGACACACCGGTTGAGAAGCTCTGATTTAGAGTGACAAAGTAACTAAAGTCATTCTTACAAAATTTAGTAAAAAAAATGACAGCGGAATATACTTTCCTGATAAATATTTTTTACCGATTTTTTATCAATGAGACAACATTTAATGTATATGGCATATCCTACTATTGTAACACTGAATAGGTTAAGATCGATTAAATATTTGTCAGCTTGCTTTAAATAAACCAATATTCTAGGTTCGGAGACGCTTCAAGAACTGCAAAGTTGCTTTTTTTTCTTCTGCGAAGAAGCTTCAGAAAACCCCAATGATTACCTTAATGATTTTCGAAGTCCGTAATGCATTTTAAATTGTATTTACTTCACCAAACTATCGGCAGTAATATGAAAATTTCACGAAGTCTGTAGATGGTATCACATCAAAAAAACCGTCTTCTCTACCGATTGCGATATACTAGCGAGGGGAGTTCTTGTTGTGCTGCCAATTCTCGCGAGGAAAGATTCGTCAACAAACCAGTAAAAACGCCGTAGGAATGCAGTGACTGGAGTCTCGGTGCTATTCTGCGTTCGACAATGGACCTTAGGGGGGTCCTTTGCGCGAGACGGGGCCGTTGCATCGCATCATTTAGGCGGGAGGACCACCTCTCTATCGGGGCGATGTAGACATTGTTAAGGCTTCTTCACGTTCCTCGCACCGCCTACATCAACAACGTAAACGAAGTTAGAGGCCGAGTTTCAGAAAGAGAAAGGAGCTACAGCGTCGTGGGCTACCGGCAATTCAGAGAGAAGTAAAAAAAAAAACCGTATCGAAAGTCAAAGCAGGAACAAACTAAGTAATTGCACCAACATGGCAACAGAACAAGTTTTGAGGTCAAAAAATAAAAATAAAAAAAAATCAGCGTTTCTAAAAAAATAAATAAATACACGGTTTAAACATTCCTGAATATAAATTGATTAAAATAAATATGAAAGCAATGAAAAATAAAGTTGAATTGTCAAAAGAGATCACGACTCGCGAACGTATTTAACAGATTGGTCTGTTTCCATTTTGGTTCCTTACACCTAAGTAACTTATTTTAAGTAATTGGGAATAAGGATGCTTGTCTATACTAAATGTTGAAATTGTAGGCTGAACTAAGGCAGTGTTTGGCGCAACTGATACAGAGAGAAAGATCCAGAAAGAATTTTGGAGCTGTATATGAAAGCTTCATAATAATGCGACATGGTTTAAACATTCCTGAATTATGTATAAAAATATGAAAATAAAGGACCAGACACACAAATGTAAAATATAGAAAATAATATGAAAATTTCTTTACATGTTACGAGATTATAACAACCTCCTCTTCAGATGATACAAGGTAAAAAGAAAATAATAATAAGAAAGGAAAAACATAGGCGTATAAATAACAGATATAAAGTGTACGAGACTTGACTTGACAGCAACAATATAGATTATTATACTTTTAATATGCCTATGTTTTTCCTTTCTTCTTATATTTTCTTATTCTTAATAGGTAGTGTTCTCTCCTATCTCTTGTATCATCTGAAGAGGAGGTTGTTATAACCTCGTAACATGTAATGAAGTTTTCTATATTTTATATTTGTGTATCTGGTCCTTTATTTTCTTTATAATAATAATGTTGAATTATTTTGATTATGGCCAGTATCACCAAAGTTTTAAGGCCTATTTTTGTCTTTATTGCAGCCAACTGATTTTTTAGAGCCCTGATTCGAAGTTTAAATATACAGTTTCAATTTCCTAGAACAAAAAGTTTTTACATTATCTTGATAACGACTAAAGAACTGATTATTTGGGTTGAAAACTGCATTCTAAAACGCTGCTTTTCGAAGGCTCTTCATGTAAGAGGGATACACAAATACAAATTGCTTGTTCCAGAAATGCGCTTTCTGTGTATCTTAGGAAAAAAAGATTTCATTTGTCTTTTTTGTGTCTTTCGATTCTTTCAAAATCAAAATTTAGGATCTACAAAACGAAGTAGGATCTTTTGTCCCGATAGTTTGGACAAGCAGACTATTGTGACTTTTACAAAGCTACAGCTGTAAGCCTTCAGCTGTAATTGTAGTTTCCTTATGGCTTATTACATAAATGCTGATCAAAATAGCGAAAGCGCAACTATAGACCAAATAAATAGAAAATGGTTGTCTTCAATAATGTTTGTAGTATTTCCCTTAACCAAAAGAGCAAAATCAACAAAGAACATGACTACTAAAAGCTTCTGGGGCTATTCTAGATGACTCAAGCAATGCTTCTTGCATTTGTTGATGCTTGTCAATAATTGGATGAATTTCTGCTTTTTAATGCTGTAAAACAAATAAATCAATATTGTTCATGTTGTTCATTCTGAATTTGTTTTTGCTCTTTTATTTAACGAAATACCATATCTTTACCAAACACCGGTTCTGTCAATCTCTTTATTAAGACTTTGCATTTTTACGATTGCTACAATGATTATGATCATTCAATGGCTGCAACAGGCTTCTTTAAACAGTGTATCAGTTACTGATATTCATTATTAATAGGTAGTGTTCTCTATCTACTTACTTTTATACTAACATTTATCTACTATCATTATGTACTATCTCTAGCAATGATAGTAGACTAATTACTTAGGTTTCTACGTGTGCTCAATATGATAGATAAAATTACAGCTACGCATAAGATTAAAACAATCACTAATAGTCCATAGCTTTTGCCTCAGCTTGATTCCACTGAAGATGCCTCGTCATACTGAGGCGAAAGCTACAGTGATTGTTTTATGCTTGTATATAGGCTGTAATTTTATCGATAGTAGAGTAACTTAGATTTTCTGCTTCTGTATCATTGCACTTATGAATAAGAAGCATAGAGTACGGATACTGTTATCACCAGAATACTATGATTATCGTAGTAATCTAAAATGTTTGCGCTACATTCTATGAACACATGAAGAAGCATCGCAAAAATACCCTTTAATATTGTTATTAAGCATTTTTTAATAATATAAAATATTAATACTGAATAACATTAATGAACAAATATATTCTCGAGTAACGACAATAATATTTATTTTTATTGATTTTTGAATACATATAAATACATAATCCTAAAATCAATATAATGAACCTATAGATAACCTAATTTATGAAGCGTAGGTGCACAATAATGTTTGGGTTTTGATTTAGGAAAAACATGAGTTGTAAATAAAGAAAAAATAGTTAAGAAAGATTAAATGTAACTTATTAATGTAAAATTATACCAAAGTTCACGGTCAATTTTACTTGTTTTGTTTTTAAACTTACAGTAACGAAGACTACTGTGGAAAATAGAAAAACAAAAAAAGAATCACTCGAACCACTGCTTTAAACTTAAACTTTTTATTTCCGTATTTATTAAGCCTGTCATCAATCATGAAAAGTTCTCGAAGGACCCAAGGCTTGCGAAACAACAATCCAATATGCTAACGTCTTTAGATTGAGGCCTTTTTCGGATACCTTCATCTCGTGGAAATAAGACGAGAATGTAATTATCTTATTTTTAATTGTCGAGGCCAAGAGGAATACGAAGCACTGGCCTGTGATTTAATTAGAAATAGTGTGAGAATACGCAGCTGTGTTTCGAATGGAGGCTCGGGAAAAAAAGACTTTCTTTTCCACAGCAAACTTTTTATTTCGAACCTGCCTCGCGAATCGATTGATGGAGAAGAATCAGAACTGAACTTAGATTTAACGCCGAGCATCCCCTCGGAGCAGCGATGGATTATGGGAAGCAGGGGAAAGTAAGGGAGCTGGCGTTGAGGTATCAGCCCCCACAACGCCAACTGATAAGTGCGCTTGTAATTGGCTCATAATCTATTCGGGTTATTGAATGGGGATTCACCCTTTCGAACTGCGATTGGTAAAAGATGATTTTCCAAAAACAACAAAATCGAAACCGAAAATAACTAAATTAGATTTGCGTTGGTCTTGTCCCTAAGGCATCGTTAATGTTAATCATTTGTTTTTTGAGCAAAAGTCTGATAAATATGATCGAATCGGAACCAAACTTGGCTGAAGTGCTATTCTACGTTCTACTTAATGACCCTGTCATTAAGTTTTTATACATTTAATATTTTTTATATATATATTTAGATATTGTTCTTAAAAGTTCCGCTACCATCTGCAGAATTTTATCGGAATCGGCTTTAATCATTTTTCTTCTAACAGATAAAGTCTTTTCCCAAAGGATAATCGTAGCGTTTCATGTGTTTTATAGAACAATGTAAAAATATTTAGATAAAATTTAAAACATTTACGATCGTCAGAAGGTTGGGTTGAACGAACAGTTATCTAATTGTAAAATTCAATGTAAACTTAAATTTTAAAATTTATTTTATCCCTTGTAAAATTAGGATTATTATATCTCTCTTTTTTTTTTTCTTAATTATGTATGATGTAAAAAATTTTCTGGGTTTTTTAATATGAAGGAACAGAACTGCAGTCTAACCTAATTTCGATTGTTTCAAAATATTTAATCACTTTTCAACAATGAAAGTTAACCAACACTTTGTACCAAATTTGTAGGTACTTATATTCTGCAAGAGGTAGAAATACTTTTCTAAAATTAATACATTAAACGGATTTCTAACTGAATTCTCTATGTTGGTTTGTATGCTCATCTTATTTCTTTCTTTTTTTAAAAAAAAAAAAAAAACACCATTACATATGCATAAAAATAAGTGAATTTTTTTTTTTTTTTTTTAAAAATAGTTTAAACTACTTAACCTATATTTATACTGGTCCCGAGTTCTGTATTGCAAAGCAAGTTTGTTCACTGCTCACTGTTTTAAGATGATTAGAACTTCTAAGTTCGAATAAAAACTATAAACCAAAACGTAAATTTACGATTTAATGATAAGGGTTTAATTGATAAAGGCGGTTTTTGCTGTTAAAAAAAACCAACCAAAAAACAGTTTTTTTTTGGATAAAATTTAGTTTAGCTAGATATAAGTTTTTAATACATCAAATGTTTATTGTTAGGGAAATTACGAAACAGCAACTTTAAATCAAAACACAAAACTACTTTTTATATTTTTAAATTCGATAAAACCTTAACCGTTTGTTAAAATTGCATTTAATAGAATAAGAAATCACGAAACACATCAAAAATTGTTAAAAAGTCTTTGTAATAAAAATGTTTAAAACTATATTACGGAACAAAACTATATTACGGACAAGGGAATCGCACAAGATTCCGAAAGCTCTCTCTTGGTTTTCTGTAATGTATTTTTGTAAAAAAAAAAAAAAAAAAAAAAAAAAATCATTACAAAGACTTTTTAACAATTTTTGGTATGTTCGGTGATTTCTTTTTTCTACTTTTTAAATATGTGTAAGTTTACACGAAGTTAAAATCTAAATAAATTCATTTTGTTACTATTACGTTAATACATATACGTATTCGCGAATTGAAACGCTATGTAATAGTGTTTTGCAATTTTGCAATTCAGCTTTAATTTATAATTTAAAAACCATAGCTTTAATTTATAATTTAAAAACCACCTGGTTTTTTTTTTTGTTTGTTTGTTTTATTTTCTCCACTCCATTTTGCCCAGTGGACTTCATTTGAGACTGTCTTGCAGTGAAGCCAACATCAGGCGGTGTTTTTGCCTTTTCAAGACGTTTGCAGGGAAAGCATTCAAACGCTTCTCACAACAAAGCGAGAACACCTTTAAAACAGTTTTTGGGTGGATGTACTTTAAGACGAGAGTTGGGAATCACATTAACTACAGTCAGTAATTGCAAGGTTGGAAACTTGTTTTAAAGTTTTTATTTACTTTTAGAATATCCCGGGGAGAATGAGAATTAACGAACACTTGAATTTAAGAAAGATAGCATCTGTCCATGCCTGCTAGGGTTTGACCCTCCAACTTCTGGCTTTAAAGGGCAAAGATAATAGAACTGAACTTCTCAAAATTAATTATGCCGGAAGTGTTTGCTCTCCAGCTAACATTCAATGCACAAATTGTTAAACGAAAGTAGATAAAAATTAGCGAAAGTTACTTGATTAACGAAACATACGTAAATCAATCGAACCGTCTTTACTGCAGTTGTACTTCAGATGATTTAAGCTAAACATGATTTTAAACAATGGCGAAAATTTGTTGTTGAAAATCTTTTAATGTAAGTAAGTCCCAAGGCTGCAAGGCAATTCTATTAATGAAACGTAATAAAATATAAACAATGAAATGGAGTGGAAAATCCAATTATATTTATGCAATTATAAATAATTATTTTTAACGTACAATTGGATATTAAGAAAAATTATTGTTCAGTTCTCATAGATAGAACTAAATATAACAGAAAGACATTTACACAGAAAAATTAAGAACGTAAGTAAAACAAAAACCAAAAATCAATATGGAATATATACTAAAAGAACGTTTATTTCTTCCATCTTCATTACAAATGAAATATTTCGCTGAGTGGATTACTCTGCTTTTTCAGGTCGCTTTTCTACGTTTGGAAAATCTCCAAATTTATCGTTGTTATCGGTTACGTTATAACAACGATAAACCCATAATCATATTGGTTAGAAACTTATTACGAATTAAGCTTAAAGTTAGAAAATAATCATTACACCATTAACAATTCAGTTATTACAAACCAACAAAAGGTTTCTAATAGATGCATATAAATCATTAATATCATGTATATCATTAATATTTAAAAATCCTTGAAATGCCTTAATAATTCCTATTGAAATTTAATTTTTTGTTTTAAACACAGATTTAGATTTTCCGAAAATTGTCTAAAATAAATTTGCTTACTGGCATTGCTTTTTGTTTATTGATTCAAACACTGATTAAACACTGTTTACAGCGATTGCCTCTACTATTAATCTTGGTATCATATTTCTACTAGAGGATCCGGATTATGATTGCACTTCAGACAATTCTCAGCCCAATCCGATACTTGAGGATGCCTACATCCGAACGTTCTAGTGTGTTCTTTTATTATCTCTCTCGCCATTCTTCCTGAGTTTGCAAAATATATCTTGAAACATGACCTACATTTTTAATTTGTATACGACTCTCATACTCTACTTTGCGAAATATTGCATTTATAATGAAGATAGAAGAAATAAACGTTCATTTATGGACTATAAAGATATACTTGAGTTTGTAGTTTTAAATAGTTATTATTCCATAAAAATTCGATAGCTACCAATGAATGTACTAAATAAATTTAAGGAAAAATTTCTTTTTATTATGAATAAAAAAATAAAAATAAAAAAATACAGTGATTTTCAGAAGTATTAATTCAAGATCCTCCGTCAGTTATGCATCTCTGTCACGAACACCATCCATTCTTTTTATCCTTCTCTTATGGTAACCCATTCTGCAGTTAGCCAAAATTTACAACTTATTCTTCGACATCTTTACGGCGTTGTGCGGTAGAAATCTCCCTTCTATCACTTGGGGAAAGTTTAAATATTTTTTTTTCTT
>JAFIDM010008419.1:52456404-52481237 GCA_023159025.1 Thereuonema tuberculata | reverse complement strand
ACAACTTAATTTTTAGCACGTCTTCATTTAAAGTAAGATCCTTCGAAATGTTTCAAACAGACAATTTCTTTAACCACACAATTTAGGCGATACTCAACAACAAGTTTCAATATCCAGCCATCCACCCACTACAAAAAGAATCAGAACCTTTCAGAGTTCCTCTTCTTTCTCTTTCATTTCCGGAAAGCTTTGACTCCCAGTTAACACTCATTTGTGGCCAGTTAATTAGACCGAAATACCATCTCCCTTTCCCCTTCTTCCAAAACTAAGCTTCCACGTGACGAACGCCACGGTGAGGCAAAGGAAGACAAAGTTGGAGGGAAAAAAAACACACACACACCAGAATTCGGCTGGTAAAGCACTTCGAAATTAGAAGCTCTAATTGCTAGAGCCAACGATGGCCCGTGATTACAGGAAGGGGTTAAACAACGAAGGAAAGGGTATTTGGGCGGAAGAGATGGGCTGTGAAGCGAAAGCAAACCCAACTTAAGGCTCCTGTGCGTTCCACACTTCATTAGAGCCACGTGGGAACGAAATAAAAAATTTTCAGGCGACTTCACGAAAATCAAGAACCACGTACAGAAGGTTAAAACTTCCATTGACAACCGATACAGTTTGAAAGACTCAAAGATGAGGAGGGCCCCACACATTCAAAGGATGGAGTTCGAATCCCACTTAGATATGAATGCAAAATGTACTACAGAATGCGTTAATAAAAAAAACTATGTATTATCGATACAAATAACTAACAAAGTTTGTAGTTGAATATTAATGAAGAGCTTCTGTTTTTTTTTTTTTTAATTCCTTTTTCACTATCTATTAGTGCATTTGTAATAGGATAGGAATCTAGTTTTAAATCCTCCTCTTGTAATGTTTCGTTCAACTTTCAGCTATCCAAGCCACATCGCTCTTGTTTTGCTTTTTTAGTGACTCATTTGGGACTATAGTGATAGCGACCAAAATCGGTAACTACTGCGTTTGTCCTACCTAACAACTCCCGAACGGAAGGTCGGATCGACAAACGGATTTCATCATCAAATGTCAGAGGCCCAAACACCGTAGGAATAGGGTATTTTCAGGGGCCAGACTGCCTATTCTTAATTTACATTTTGATTTTTTTTTTTAATCTGAGGCCGTTGTTTTGTTGAATTACCAGTATGTTTTGTTTTATGTCTTCTGAATTCACTGTGCTGCAGACACTGGGTGAATCCAACCGATACACGGTTAAGAACCAGAAACAGTCTGTCTTGGATTCCCGGTATCAGAAATACTAAAAACAGCTCAGTTGAATCCTTATTTATGTGCATTTATGTATTTATTGTGATGAATAAAGTGAAGTAGATTCAGACAACTTAAATAAGCATTTGTGGAATATTTTTTTTTTTAGAAAATGAAAAAATCTCGACTGTAATATTCTGTAATATTCAGCAGATATTGTAACTAAAAGATCTTTATTTTTAAATAATACAAAGGAAAAAAAGGAAAACGCAATGCTTTAAGATAAAAAAGTTTGCAGTTCTTTCAATAATTTAATAGTGTTTCTTTCTATTAACTAGATATCAATCCGTTCACACTCTTCTTTTTCTCTATTCAAACATCCTCTTTAGTTCGAAGACTGCTTATTGAAATCTCGGTTTTAGGGAAACCGGAAAGGAAAGAATGAAAATTATTGTAAATTGCTTCTTTCTCGGAAATTGTGATTACATTTTATCAGCTAAAATGACTTCGAGAGTCGGAAAATTAATAGCTAATATATTACCCTTATAAATATTCAGTAAAGTGAAGCTAAAACAACATCTTTTTGGCTCTTAGCAGTGGTGATATATTGCCCCAGAGTATTTTTTTTTAATGAGTTTGTTTCGCCTGTTTAAAAAGTTACCACCGGAAAATGAAACTTCTGCGATGAATTACAGCGAAAAATACATGAGAAAAAAAAAAAGGAGAAATATCTCACGCAAATTTCGATCGTAAATTGTGTTCTTAGAGAGATAGATTTATAGTTTGTGCCTGTGTTGCCGGCATCGAAATGCCGCTGCCGGGGGACGCTGAAGAATGGGCCGGGCAACAACGATCCGTCATCGGCGAGCCAATAAATCAAGTATCCCGCTTCTGTCACGGAATTGACACAACTATTTACACAATTGTAGAACAGATGTTACGAGTCAGAACTGGCTGCGACATATATCGAGAAACGTTCGCTTATTGGCTGCTTCTTTGCCCTGAAATGGAGGAGGGTTGGGGAACGTCGAAATCTATACATACCCCATATGCAAATCGACATGAAAATTTGCAAGTAAATGCTATCTTGGAGATTAAACAAAGAAGGATACACTCCCACTATTTTATAGAGATATCTGACGATTCATTAGACAGTGTTCCGTTATATCAACAAAAGAATGAAACTAGCCTATATTTACGAAGTGTTTGAAAATAAAATGGAGCAAAATTAAATTATCTCAAGCGTATTTTATAAGCTCTCAAACTTAAAGAGAATAGGAAATACATAGGACGTAGGAGAATGTGAAAGCAGGAGTAAAATTTTTGTATTTGTTTACAATCTAAAAACTTAAGACAAACACCTTAAACAAAAGATTTAACCTGCCAGAAATTAAAGCAAGTTAAATCTTTTGTTTATACTAGGCCATCTCCCTGTCTCCCCCTGGTAAGTATGAGATAATCCAAGAAGAATCGATTCCAAGCGGTTATGGCCAAAAGTGATATTTTATTCCTTTTTGAATGAACTCAAATTTGATAGCGCGCGAACAAATAAAATAAAAGTAGGATTGGATATTGGGGGACCAGCAGTAGTATAATGGTTAGCGTTTGTGACTGCGAGGACGAAGGTCCTCGATTCGAATCCCAGCAAGGCAAAAAAAAAAAAAAAAAAAAAAAAAAAGAATTTTATAATCTGACTTTCTCAGCAAGGGAAATTAATAATTAACAATTGCGCCGGACAGACAGACAGAGAAATAAAAGATTTTAGTAATATAGATTAAACCAGGTTGGATTCAACCTTGGTTATTTATGGTCAAATTCCTTTGAACCTGACGGTTTCGCAGATTTGAAGTTTTGCCTGTTTTGGTTTCTTTTCTAAATATGTTTTCTTTTGGAGTGATACCACAGCCGGGTGCGTGTATGGATATCCTTATCACTTTTGCGCTATCTGAGCATCTCAACTGGTGAGTTTGGCTGATGAGCATTTAAAAGGGACGAAACGGTGCGTTCCAAACTCTCGCCAATGAAAGCTCAGATATTTTTTTTTATTTGTGTCATTTCTCTATGCTTTATACCAACACCTTAACTTTAAAAACACATTTAAAAAATATTATGCTTCGAATTCCCAGGTACAGCCCGTCGTGAATTGTATGCAATTGACAAAGATTCTCCCAAGATCTGCCTTGGGAACCGAAACTTATTTTTTTTTTCTAACAGCAAATAAAATCTCTCGATGATATATTCGTGATATACAGAAAAAAGTATGTCTTTCCTGCAGTCAGAGAGACTTTATATCAGATATCGAAAATAGACAGAGCTGAAACAGACATTGTTTCCAAGCTTGATCTCTACTATTCATTTTTTACGACTGTATTTTTTTTCAGTTTACAAATCAAAGTTCTCAAATATACATTACATTTCTAAAAGTAACACCCAAATCTTATTCTGTTAAAATAATCAATTGTATTTTTCAAGCACGACTATCTTTATTCAAAGGAGCATGGTTGTTTATAAAAGACTTACATTGTAAGACTTTACAAAGATTTCCGGGTTATTTCCAAAAGACTTACGAAAAAAATCTTTTTGCATTGTAAAACTTTTACAAGCACAATTTCAAGTAAAACTTTTACAACCCAATTTCTTATTAAATTAAAGAAAAGTCATGTTGTCAATCAGTTGAAACCGAATTACAATAAAAATACCTTCAATCTATTTGAAGTGTTTGAAGTTACAGAACGTAAGTTTAAACATTCACACACACATAGAAAAAAAAACAACAACAACTTATCAATCCTGAATAGTTCTTCAAAACAAATCACCCCCTTTTTTTGTATTTATGTATCTTGTGCCATTATTTTGACAATCTGAGTATTTTTACGTGTCGTATTTACAATACAAATGAACTGCTTTCGTCAATCAAGAACTGGTGGGTGGATGGTGATGATGGGAATGCACCTTCATTCGCTCTCTTCTTCTCCATCAATATTTCTTTCCATTCGTGCTTCATTAGACAGAATACGGAATGCGAAGTAAATGGACGGAAAAATTCAACTCGAAAAATCACAACTTGCTAATAATTCAGGCGCTTCAAGCCTAAACTTTTAAGGCACTTTAATTTCCTCCTTCGTTTGCCCCAAATAAAATTGAGATGGGCCACTAATGACAATGAAAGGAAGGATTTTTTTTTTTTTTTTTTTTTTTAATAAGCTCATCATTCCTCTCTAAAATTTATTAACGCCACAAAATAATTACAATATCATGGCTTCAATTCATCAAGTATCTCCAATGCTTCCCCTTATTTCGTGGATTTCACATTAACCATCAAATTTTTAAAAGATATTATTATAAAGCTGCATCAATTTCGTTTAGTGGCTGTCTGAAACCTGAATTCCAATATTAAATCTATAATATACACACTACATTTGTTACTCATAAAAGCCTACATTTGTAATCAAACTATAATGTTTGTTGATAACAAGCAGTGCCAAATGTCCATTTTCTAAATAACAAAGGAATTAAAAGAGCACTATTTACTGAATTGTGTAAATTTTAATTTGAATTAATTTTAATTCAAATAAATTGAATTAAATTTGGAACAAACAACTCGAAAAGGAGCCAATTATTCCTTGTTTAAGACAAAGACATATTGTAACAGTTTATATGTAAATATTTTTAGAAATCATTTATTTCTTTTATCTGTATATTTCCGTATTTTATTCATTTTAATCTTTACCGTTATTTATTTTAAATCATTGGTTTTCTATTTTCTAATTATTGATGTTCTGTTTATTTTTAAATTCTTTTCCTTTACAGCCGTTTAATTAGTTAATTAATTTAAGTTCGTTATGTTTTTATCCAATCATTCTGTATATTTTTAATTAATCTTCCAATGAAATCCAACTTTGTAAAATCTATAAAAACCCATGGTTTGTGTTTAATAAATTAATTTAGTTCAGTTCCAAACCTGATTCGTTGTTTCTTCGCTCCTAAAAATCTCTCCCACAAACACCATTACAATATTAAGAAAAATAGGATAAAAATTCATTGTTAGATTCCAATGCTTTCTCATTGGATTTGTCCATATAGACAAGGATCCATTTGCAAAAGATTTCAAATATTAGCTCATCCCTTGATGCAATCAAAAATGGGTATATTACGTTTCAAGAAGATCCATCTTGCAGTTCAAAAGTTTTTAAAACAACAGACACACACACGTACAGACTTACTGATTTCGGAAGCCTCAATTATACAATTTATATTGTATATTGGAAAGCTGGTTGAAGATATAAATGGCATTCCAATAAAATATATGCTTTGTTTTCGATTCATTGTTGTGGTCGTGACGTCATTTTGTAATTGACCTATGTCTTATTGGATATTTAATAATCTTGATTGTTGAGGATTAGAATGTGTTGGTTTAGGAAGGTTGGAGACCCTCTCATTAAAATTGTTGTAATTCTTTAATGTTTACAAAAAAAATAAGTAAAATAAAAAAAAAATTCGTGTTATTGGTTTTGGCATCGTTCGCAAGTGACGTCATTGCATTATTTCAATGCTGTATTATAAAAAGTTTAACCCCGTGCTTAATTCAATATAAATTTGTTCCACACTTTTATATTCTATAAATTATTATTTCTTTATAAATAAAACCAATGCCTTTAAAGCAAAAGCGATCAATCAGAAGCAGCCTTTCTCCACACGATCTACTGAAGTTTCCAATTTCCCATCACAAATACCATTCTCTACAGCCATTGAATCCTTCCCATTTCCTGACTAAACTTTCTTCCATTACTCTCACTCCAATTATATATCGACATATTCCCTTTATTTGTAATCTCCAATTGACAAGGGAGCCGCATAAGGTCTTCGAAAGCTCTTGTAATGTATTTTTAGCTTTTCTTGTATATTTTTAAATGAGATTTTGTGTGTTGGTGATTTTCATTTAATCTATGTCTTTAAAGCAAAGACAATGATCGATTCGGAAACTAAATACTTAAGTCATTGCTAGCTCCATATTTCCACATAAAAAGCTTGCAGTAGATTTTGGTTTTCTATTTCTTTAGCCAAAGTATTTCATAAATAATCACAAAACTACTAATTTCGTCTTTAACTAGACATTTTCAGCAGAGAAAGTCAATGCTTTTTTTTAAGCATTTTTTTTGGTTCGTCTTCTTTCAAAGAAAATAACATTTGCATTTGAAGACAGGTTAATTAAGCCTACTTTTTTAGTGAGGTTCATCAAAACACTCAAAAACTGTGTATCTGTGCCCCCCCCCCCCCAATAACTAAGATGAATCGTTTTGAAAATTGCAATGTCCATTTAATGTTAAAGAACAATTTAACATTTTTCCTTGAAATCTTTTCGAGTTCGTCCTTGTCTCGACGTTAAAGCAATGATATCTAAGAATGAGTGTTAAATCCTTTTAACTAATTCACACTTTCCTAATGCGTTGTTATAATTAAACTCAATGCAGATTGAGTTATATATAAAAAAAAAATCAGTACATTTTATATAAAGGGTGTAAATAAATTACCATTAGAGACTCCTAGAGAGTAGTAGAGAGGGTCATAATTGACTAACTTTTCAATTATGAAAAAGAAATCCATGGAGGTCAAATCCATGGAGGTCAATTTGGAATTGTCCTTCCTCTCCCATTCCACCTCCGCTCATAGGTTGAGGTAGTCACGGACCTATTTCACGTAAACGGAAGTGTTTTTGATATAGGTTCACTAGCGAAAAGTGATCAACTATGACCTCCTTCTACATAACCTTGGAGTTTGTATTGGGAATTACATTTATTACATTATTACATTACCTTGTAAAAAAGAGAAGTAAACGCATAATTTTCTCTTTTGTTGTGGTTTCACAAAACTTAAAAAAAAAAAAAAGAAAGAAAGAAAGTAAGAGATAAATCTGTTTTGTTACGAACATCTCCACTGAGTGGCAGGTTTAGTAGAATTTCTTTTCACCAATGCCACTATTTTCTTCCCCTTGAAATCCGACGATATTACGGAAATCGCTTTATTGGTTTTGAGTTGAAATAGAGGACTTCAATTTGTAATTAAAGTTCCGCTGCGTGTTGTTACGGGTTTAGCGTTGTAATTGGTTATTGTTTTGGACTCTCTTTCGTCGAGGCACGTCTAAGATTGTCCACGAGGCGGGCAGCCAACAAAGAAATTGGTGGCACGTATTGCGGGAGGGAGGGCGATCCAAGCTACTTTGTTCAAGGTTCCAGATTCGATGGTCAGAGCCTTAACGACCCAACCATTACGAGCTTGAAGAATCTTCGAATCCCTTCAGTGAGTTGTTGGCCATAATTGCCGCTTTGTCCCCCGCAGCCCCTGCTACCCCTCCTCTCCCTACCACACTGGACTCACCTCCACAGCTATTTCAAGACGCAGATCATCATCCACAGAATTCGATCACGAGATCTAAGAGAAAGAAAGAAGAAAAAAAAACCTGCACCCTCGCTTCTTTGTTACCGAAGAATTCAAGAGCCCTTTCTTCTTCACCGACCAATCGAAAACTTTTTAGTTTCAGAAACATCCAAAGTTGATTAAGAAATGTTATAAAAATATTGCCCTTCCTTCATATATGTAAGGCATTGCAAAAAAGTACAACAACACCATTATTTAACTATCTCACGATCCACTTTTACTAGCTGTTATGGTTATTTATAGTTTACTTTTTTTTTATATTTATTAGAGATATCACGCTGTATTAAAAATTAACGTGAGTGAAATTGTTTTTGAATATAAAATTAAGCAGGCCAATAATGATAATAATGAAAAAAAAACAAACAATAAAAGCAGCATAATATTATACAACACACAGGATAAAAAACATATTTACAATTAAAAAGATGCTAGCTTTCGAATCGTTACGATTCTTTCTCAAGCAGGTGATTACAAAATAAAAAAATAAAATGACAGTAATAAAAGAAGTCAGATGCTAAAATAGTGGCTGAGTTCCTGTGATTAGAAGAGTTCAATTTCACGTAAGGATAGATCGCTTTTCTCCAATGAGATGGTCCAATCCATTAAGCGGTAAGGGGTACACATTGAAAAGTAAAAAAAAAAAATATTCAGACGAAAGCTAGCATCTTTTTAATTGTAAATATGTTTTTTATCCTGTATGTTGTGTAATATTATGCTTCTTTAATTGTTTTTTTTTTTTCATTATTATCATTTTGCTATTATTATTTGCTTTCTAAGTTTATATCAAGTTAATATTGTAACAGTTTATGTGAAATATTTTTAGAAATCATTTATATGGATTTTTGTAGAAATTATTTATCTATCTGTATTTTATTATTTTTAATCGTTAACCGTTATTTATTTTAAATCTTTCTATTTCCTAATTATTGATGTTCTGTTTATTTTTAATTTCTTTTCAGTTGCAGCTGTTGAATCAGTTAATTAATTTAAATTCATTATGTTCTTGTCCAATCATTATGAATAGTTTTAATTACTTAGCCAATCAAATCAAACTATGCGTAATCTATAAAAAAACCAATGTTTTTCATTTAATAAATTAATTCAGTTCAGTTTCAGAACTTGACTCGTTGTCTTTAGATCCCAAAGACTCTACCACAAACACCCATTACAATATTTCAATCTTAAAAAGCAGTGCAAAATTACGACAATTTCTTTCAATAATTTATAATGACAACTGTTGATATTTTAAGGTAATATGAACTATTGTAAATTGTTACTGAGCAAGGCGAGATGAAATCCGGATCTATCACAAATTTCTCTAACTAATGAGAAAGCTGTAGAAAGCCTATATAAACAAATTCAATTAAATAAAATAAAATTAAATTGTAGAGCCTCGAATCTAAGCGAAATTCCTCTGCTATCTTTCATCTATCAAGGTGGTTCAATACACAAGTATAGTAATTATAGTAATCGAAATATGTTTTCTTAAATGTATTTGCCATTACACTGAAAGTTTAAAATTATTTTTTTAAAAATTTCATGTATGTAAAACATATAGTTGCTGATTTTTGTTCTGAAATTTGTAAATTGCATAACTGTACTTACAGTGGTATGAGAGGTATGAGAGGTATGAGTGGTATGAGGTTCTTTAGGAATTGTAATATTAGATCGTAATTAATAGTTATCGCAACTGTTGCAAAAACACAATCACAGCTATTACTATATAAAGATAAATATTTATACAGTTTATATTTATGTCTTAAGTAAACATTATGTAAACATCTAATTAAACAAAATTTTAAATAAAAACGATTTATTTGCCGAAAAATATTAATGCAGCATTTGTTATAGAATCTTGAAACTATTTTTGCCTTCTGTTTTTCCTTTTTCACTTTACATATATTGCATATGTGTATAGTTCATTTTATTTAGTAGAACAGTATATACACTGTCGGCCACTTTATTAGATACACCCTGCTGTGCCCATGAATGTCTGGACCCGTCGTGTCTCACAACAACTCTTCAAGCCGGTGGGGACTGTGTCATGGTTTGGGGGATGTTTTCCTGGCACATTGATACCTCTGGAGGCACGTCAGGACGCTCTAGCGTACCGTACCTAAACATCATAGCTGACCAACTGCAACGGTACATGTGAACAGTCTATCCTCATGCAGATGGCTACTTCCAGCAGGATAATGCGCCAGTGCACAAAGCCCGCATTACTATGGGATGATTTGAGGAACATGACGATGACTTTTCCTTGCTGCAATGGCCCACTCAGCCCGAATGAAAATTTGTGGGATGAGCCGGAACGGGCCTACACCTCCATCAAATGTTAGGAACTGCGTGACACACTCATGTCTGCATGGTACACAATACCTCAACAACGTTTTGAGCATTTTGTGGAATCCATGCCTCGACGAATTCATGCTGTTTTGAGGGCTAAAGGAGGCCCAACACGCTAATAGGTAGGTGTATCCAATAAAGTGGCCAGACAATATGGACACAGAAATCACAGAACTTGAGATGGACAATAAGTTGTGAAATGAAATACCACATAAAACGAGCAAGGAACAATGAAACTTGTTTATAATCTCAATGAACACAGACAAATGTTAGAAAATATAAGTCTTATTCACTGAAATTTAAGAGTGAGCAAGTTTTACCATTCTTGCTCAAACTATGCTTTACGAAAAATGAGATCAGTTGTTTTCTGTACTGATAGAAGAGATGGGCAAACAGCCTAAAAAACTCATAAATTCAAGCAAAGAGAAAGAATTTTCGATGGAAAGTTCATCTTCAAATCTACAATCGACAATCCCGAGTCACGATGACCAAATTTCACCAATAAAAAAAAACCTTATGGAAATGAGATTGGGATCTTGTATTTATCGTCGAAACCGTATTAAAAGAAATCCGACAGTAAACTTCACACTGCAAAGACATATTGCAGCAGTCGACTGTCAATATACATCAAAACCTGATCAATAAATCATAAATACTTTATTACCGGAAGAGGGTATGGAGAACATTACAAAAGCGAACCCCATAAAACTGATCTCAACCCGTTTTATAACTTTCGAAAAAAATAAAACCCTAACGTTTCTTTGGTGGAACTTTTTCTGACAGAGAATTGCGTGGATTTACTTTTTCTTTTCCTCCTTCGGTCAGGTGAAAAATCCTATTTTTTTTTTTTATTTTTTATAAAAAAAAACAGACCAAGAAAACTAATAGACAATTCAGATGAGAGAAGTTAATAACGAATAGATTACATCATCAAAGTTTCAATGCTCTACAAATGATCAGGGTGATCTGATTTATCGCTTACTTAACGAGAGGGAATCGCATCTGAAGTCCGTTGCTTTTATCTACAAGAGTTGTCTTTGATAGACAAAGAGAAGTTATAATTTTTTATTATGGACACACAGCAGGTTTTTTGGGTTTTACTTTTTTTGTTTTAAGATGTACTTTTGAAGGGAAATCTGAAATTCCTTTATCTCTATATCTACATACTAAGCTTGCCCGTGCTAGACAACTTATGGCACAATCTATTATGGCCAACTTGAAATTGTGAACTGCAAATAATTAATCAAACTACTTAAAAGTTATTTAGTTATTAGATAAAAAGGTGTTCGTAAATCTTTTAGCTTCATCCTGTCCGTCATTTTCATACAAAACCATATAACATTCTTTCGGATTCGAGAAACTTGATAAAAATTAGAAGATTTGTTTAATTCTATAAAAGGTCTTCCCATAAGAAAACGTTCTTATTAAATTAAGCTTTTACATTCTTATCCACGATGATAATGTTCACGTAATTTTACTTTTTCGTTTTTTAGCTACGTTACAGCTAACTTTAACATTCAAAATCCTTTACCTTATTTTATTTTGCTGGCATAGCATGATCGTCATTCTTTGCATACAGACCCAACAAACAAAGCAATCTATAGTGACTATTTGATTTCTGAACGGGACTTTAGGACTAATTTATTTATTCATCAATTGTTTTGAAGAATATTTTATGATATGAAAGTGTTGATAGCTCAGATTATCACCTTCGTGTTTCACCTTCGAGTTGAATCCTTCTAGTGTAACTTAGTTCAAATATTCCCTTGTTTGCTAATCCAGTATTTCTTCCTTCATTTTTATTTCTGCATTGAAGGGACACTCCTTTAAGAGGAGGTTAACGCTGATTTGTGGAACCGCAGTCCTGCAATACGAACGCCTCACCAAACAGAAACCCGCCTCTCCAGCCCTAATAATTGGTTAATTAACAAAATTCCATTCACATTCCGTGGATTCCATGGTATGGCGGTATTTGGAGCTTCGCCTCGTCTGGGGCTTGCGAGGGCCAGACCTGTGGCCAATTTATTTACGCAAACAAATGGATTACAACATCAAACACACTGGTCAGACACTAATGAGTGCCTTGTAAGTGTTTACTGGTGAGAAAGGGTTAAGTTAAAATCTATATCACAGGCGATTTATAGCTGCCGGAGAGGACATCTGCGTTGCTAAAGACCCTCGTGCGTTCGATTAATTAGTAATTGCACAAATCGATAAGTGGGGGCTGGCCTTCTGTTCTGTTTCTAGTCGACCAAATCGATGCGTATTCAGAGTTCAGTTCGTTTTGCCAGGAATTCCATTGAAGGGTTTCTATTGCATAATATTTCATAACAAAAGATGGACAGGACCGTATCGAGTGTATAGTACCTTCAACAAAAGGTGACAAACTTGAATTATATTGATATACATATGCTGTGTAAAAGCCTCTTAGCTCCCATTAGGCAGTACAATGCCCTCTAAATGGGCTTTCTGCAGAGTGTTACATATTAAACATTTCAACCACACCCTACATCGTATTGGTAAAGCCGCTCCTGTAGCAGAATCATCACCTGTTCAACTAACCAAGTGGAAGCTCACTTCGAAATCCAGGTATCCATACGTCCTCGATAGGATTGAAGTCGGACTCCGCATCAGCTATAGTTCATCAATAATTCGTTTTTGTTTTTGTTTTTTTTTGGGGGGGGGGGGCCGAAAGAATCCTATTAAAACAGTAAACTTTGTTTCGCTGCCTGTCAATGTACAAATTTAATGTAATCAAATTAAATATCACTCAAACGGTTCATTTCGTTTTGTAATTTAAGTATATTGCAAAGTCATTATAAATATTCTGATCGATTCTTCAACAATCCGCAACAAGAAATTAGTTAGGGACAGCAATTAGTAAACCAATCACAATGCTTCGCAATGGCTTCTGATTTGTAATTCATGTTGAATTATTTCTTTAATTTCCTTATTATTATAAATTTGATTGCTGCGAATGAAAAAGGCGCAATTGTTGCGATCATTGTGATTGTTGCTGAACTGCATTATACTTTGTGATTGTTGCGAATGCAAAAGGCGTAATTGTTGTGATTGTTGTGCTTAATAATAAATTAATGTGATTTTAATGATACTCGACCACAGACGGATGGACAAACCGGGAATATAAGCCGTCTGATACTTGTATAAGAAGCCTAAAAAATCAATAAATAATATAATTTAATATCGTTCAAACTTCCAACAGTACTGTTAATTAAATGTTTGATTAAAATTTTATTATCGTTAAACAATGTATTGAAATTATTGAAATATTTCAATGCTTCTGATGAAAACAATATGCTTGAATTTTAACTGAAATATCCTTTTGGAAATGGACAAAAATTTCGTTAAGTTCTACAGTATAATAAAGCTTAAAAATGCAGTAATTTTTTTTACGTGTTTTTCTTTGAAACAGCCTACATTTAAAAAACAACAACTTGTAAATACTTTACTTCTGCATGATAATAGCTAAATTTCTATATATTTTGTATTTCCTTCTTGATTTTTCTGTTTGTTTATTTGATATTCGAATAAAAGGAGTGTTTTTTTTTTTTTTTTTTTTTTTTTTTGGGCACATCTTCGCCACAAAAATAACTGAATACAGAAAATATTGACTGAAAAACGCTACTAACTTTATTTTAAATAAAACGACAATTCCGTTGCTTTGTTTGGTGCCCTCTGGTGTCAGAAAACTGTACTTCGCCTTTTCTCCGTGACCAACAAATGTTCCGTAGAAGCTAAAATAGCCAAGAGTTTTTCTTTTTGCTAAGTCTTTAGCTACTGTCTGAATTAAGTTAGCAAATCACGTGCACAAAACTATCACGCAACTTTTGACGTTGATTGACACCCACATTCTTCTAAAAAGGCGAAAATATCAGAAGTCACAAAGGCTTTATTTTAATAAAACTTATTCCTTCCCAACGTTTGGTATTTGCATGCTTTACCAAGTTCAAATCGATGAAATATTTGCATAACAACAGAGACATGTCCTTTTCTGACAGCTCCGTAATCAATACATCTTCCCAACTATTTCTGTATTTTAGTGTTGATGCAGATAGAGTAGATCTCCCTTTGTCCGATCAATGAGTCTAGACTTCGGTAAGTCATGTCCTTATTTTCAAGAGAAAACATCAGTGAAGTTGGAAGGAATTTAACTTAAAATAAATGACAACATATGTTACAGAAATAATACATTTCTTATCAACAATCCGGAGCTGTAAACGCATAAAAGCAACAAATACATTCAATATTATACTGCGTTTTGTAAATGACCAACTTACGATATATTGTAATTTTATTTAAATTATTGTGCTCCTCTCCTGTGCGTCAGAATATCATGAAATTTCGAATGTTACTTGCTTTATTTAATCATTTCAGTGGATTTTATTCTTGAAACAATACTTGGAGCTCAGTGGCTGCTTTACTTGCTCCCGAAAACTTGCCTCAAACCTGCAACTGGCGCGAAAAACTGCCACTTGCTCGAAAAATCTGCCAATTGCTCTACAAAATACAAACGGTTCTAAATTCAGGCAAATATTAGAAGCAAATCGACGGTTCTTCGCGCCGAGAAAATTTATTTAAAACCTACGACAGTGCTAACTTCACGCTGAAATCTGGATATTCTTTGCTCCTAGTTTCAATCCATGGCTTCCTTCACCAGATTCTCTTCCTTCGGGTTATTGTTTACCTTTTCCTTTGTCTCTGCTGTGAAATGAGTTGAGAATTAATAACAAACCAAAGCTGCAAAATTATTTTGTTTGTCACTTCGGCAAACGCAGTTGTAATCGCGATCTCAACGAGAACAAAACGAGTCTTGAACAATCTTCCCTTGTAACGCGAAGCGGCCAGCGGCAACTGGCAAGTATTTGAGCTCGTTTGAGGCAAGTTTTCGGGAGCATGTAAAGCAGCCATACGAGAGGAACAATTTGCCTATTCAGCTATAAATTAAAACAGTAGAATTATTATAAGGAATGGAAGCTCTAACTCCAAAACTATTTACCCTGAGACATTGAAATTTTAAAAAGTTTAAAACTGTAAATTCCTGATCAATTTGGGTTAGCAGTTGAGCCAATAACAAATGATCCCGCACTACTGTGACAGCGGAAAAAATAAATTTAGATGAAGCCCTTTTTTTATGTATGTATGTGTATTCGGAAATTGAGACCCAATTAGGGTTCTTTGTTTTTGGTAAACAGGCAATCCTGTTAGAGCAATCTGCAGAACAATTTCAATACTGTAGATAGGAAACAGAGGAGCCCAAATACGCATCCTATGTAACTAACTCATTGCTCATAATCCTATTAACACTGTCGCAATGATTTTTCCAGTAAACCCAATTTCTATCAAAACGGGAACTTGCAAATGAACAATCAAATTAAGCAGCTCAAAAGCAGGTCTAATCGCATTCTGCTCTACCGGAAAGCGACTTCTGTTCCGAAATTCCGAAGCTCAATGATTAACTCGCCAGATAATAAAGGCAAGACTTACAGCGCCATCAACGGCGAACTGAGAAATCAATATGAAACAAATCGGCAACACAGCAGTTTGTATCAAAGTCTTCCCTGGCTTAATTAAACGCTGTAATTCATTAATGCAATGTGACAGGTCTAGGTTCATAATCTAGGCCCCGCTGTCCGAGCAGCCCAACGACATCAGTGCAACTGCCTAGCGCTAGTGTAGCTTATTGGTGTAATTACATTAATGGTATCAACAATTCCCCAAAGTAATGTATTCTTAAAACTACCTAATAATTGTTATTTGAAATTTCAATGGTTTCCAACAACCGTAGTCATTGAGAAAAGCTCAGGATGATGGAATGAGTCCAAATCACCAAACACCGCAGACTTCAGCACAACCAGAGCAGAACTGAGGTTGAGAATGATTCAATTTTAGTGAAAATGAATGCATTCAAGAATCTGATGGTTTCATATCAGAAGCTTAAGTTTCATATAAACCTAGGCAATATTTCTTAATAAGGATTTAGAGTAAAGTATCGAATCAAAGAAGAAGAAAACTGAAAATAATGTACAATGGAAGTATCTCCTAAGATTAATGATAACTCATGAAACTATTTATCCTATGGAGTCTGGATTGCAACAGCAGGTTTATAGAATATGAATATTTGTTACAAGATGGACTCACAGATAAGAAGAATGAGCTGAAAAATCAACATTACAGCATACGCGCGTATTACAGCTCTTTGCTAATAATTCGGAAATTATTTTTATTTGGAAGCTGACCTATTAATAATAGATTTACAAAATCGAATTCAAACGGGCAATCAATATCAATATTGCATCTCCGATAGGTCAACACTAAATACCACAGAAAATTGTAGGACTAGGCTATCCATATAAGCTTCTTTGTTATCTGGTCATAAAGTTATCGAAGTCCAGAAATAAGGGATAAAAATGAAAAGAATACATTGCATGAATACTTTTTCTAATGATTTTGAAAGTTGACAGCCAACCAGTTTCTGAATTTTTCGATTT
Source organism: Thereuonema tuberculata (assembly GCA_023159025.1). Lineage (NCBI taxonomy): Eukaryota > Metazoa > Arthropoda > Chilopoda > Scutigeromorpha > Scutigeridae > Thereuonema > Thereuonema tuberculata. Next base: position 52,464,729 of record JAFIDM010008419.1, on the reverse strand, counting down.
TTTTTTTTTTTTCATTTTATTTTAGTATTTTACTTTTTTGTAAAAAAAAAGAAAAAAAACTGTTAAAAAAAGTGTTTATTAAAATAACAAAAACTAAAAGCAAACCAATAATGCCGACAAAGGGATAAAATAAAAATGGAGAACGAATATTTTCAAATAAATAACGGTAAGCGATTAAAATGAATAAAATACAGATAGGTAAATAATTTCTATAAAAATACAAATAAATGACTTCTAAAAATATTTATATTCAAAATATTACAATTTAGTTTCTACTATTAAACAACCTTAAGAAGGTTGACAAAATGCGGGCCTACTAAAATATTTAAATACGATTTCGTATTTATGTTGTAGAAGAGGTTTTTTTTTTTTATTCAAAAAGTGCATCTTCGTAGTACAATAGCTTCCTTAAAACAAGTTATGTATTAATATTTAGAATTGAATTGCAATCTTCTTAATATGAAAGAAAACTCAGCACAGGTGAGATTCATGTTTATTGGAAAGAAAAAGTCAGAAAATTAGGAATACATTTTGAAAAGGTGTAACATTCTTGTCCAACGTAGCTATAAGACACAGGACTTATATTTGGAACCACTTTTTTCGTATTTTCGAGTAGGAAAAAGTGTTTCGCCTTCTGACCAGGCGCATTGGGGGTTATCTGGATCAAGGAGATCAAAAAAACCAGGAGAAGATCCCATCTAGATACCCCTCCTGTGCCTGAGGGAAGAAAGAGAGAAGGAAGAAACATACACGTCTTAGCTCCTATTCAATGTCGGACATCAGGAAACGAAGCGATTGACCTTTCCAATACACCGAATATATACGTATATATAATTTACACATCCGCAGAATTCCTCTTCCAGTTCCCTATTTCCAGGATTATTACAGAAACATTGCTTAAAATATTAAAGACACGATTAAATACTCATCTGCTTCATGGCTGAGCTTTGCTGGATTTATTAATTTTTCTCCGTTGCAAATCCTAATCCTCTGCAGATGGCTGTTTACAAAAAGGATTTCACCATTAAATGCACCCTCGAAGAAGTGCAGAAACATTCTCTGAATTGGGTCTCTCTTAATTGAAAATACCATTTAAAACCATCGTGGAATCGCTTAAGAGACGCTTGCATTATGAATATTAATTAAGATTTAAGGGGGGAAAAAAATATGCAAACTTACAAGCACTTAAGGCCAGGTGGCTAACAGGTGCTAATGGCCTTAAATACCAACTCAACACTTCTTAACGCATCTTGAAAACGGGCCAATTTGGAATAAAACGCACCGAGAATAACAGTCAGATTTCAAAATTATGGTGAATTAGACAGAAGAAGTGAGTGGCTCAAAGAATAACTGATGAGGGACGTAAAGATCGCTTTGAATATCATTAACGACTATATGTTACTGAAATTGTGAGCTACTGAGTTTATTTGGCCTTTCCTGGGTAAGTCTTTCCGAGTAAATTCTAAGGAGCATCAGGGAAACTATCTTCGAGTTTTTTATTAAGAAGACCACATCTGTTATCTTCACGCTAAGAGAAAGTTCATGCAGCTCTGAGTGAAGGTAACTCCTATCCATTTATCTGTTATTGAATAACGCAAAATTTACTTATTCTAGGAAGCTGATAACCTGCGTTATACAAACATAAAAGCATAAAGAAATGACACAGAAATAATAAATATCTGAGCTTTCATCGATGAGAGTTTGGGACGGCCGTTTCGTCCTTTTTGTAGATTCGTCAGCCAAATCCACTCACCAGATGAAATGCTCAGATAGTGCAAAAGTGATAAGGAAAACCTGCGAAACCGTCAGGCTCAAAGGACCGTCAGGCTCAAAGGAATTTGAATATAAAGAACCAATGTGTTTTCTTTTGGAGGGAGGGCCACAGCCGGGAGTTGTTTCCTTTATCACTTTTACATTATTTGAGCATTTCATCTGGTGAGTGCGTTTTGCTGATGAGTCCAATTATATTATTTACAATTATTTACAATTTATACCTTTGTATACCTCATAACTGAGACAAATGACACCTACAAATAAAGTGTTTAGGGCAGGGATGGGGAACCTTTCGTCATTGGAAGACCACAACAGGCTACGTAGTGGAGACATGGCCGCAATCAGTAGAACGTTGCAATAAATGCTTCCCGAAAAGCTTATATTTAGTTACAAAGTAGTAAATATCAAATTTTTTAAGAACATAGTCATGGCTAGTTAGGTTACAACCTATGGAAATTCGCTGTTCGCTATTACAGTTAGCGAAAAATAAGTTTCAAGATATATTTTCCAAGAACTTATCTCTGTCGTTAAGTGAGTTACGACTGCGACGGAATAGAAAAATATTTGGACGACTTTATTTCGATCGATTTTGTAATTGTCTGCTCAAGGAGTTTTTCAATTTTCAGCTCTGATTATTGCGGCATTATGAGTTTTCAATTTATCTATAATAAAGTCCTTTATTGCACTTTTTGTAAGTTTCTTACAGTATATATGAACATGCAAAGGCAGTATCACAAAAGGCCGCATGTTTCCCGGGTGGCTAAGGGCTTGAAAAGATCATTAATCGATGATCTAAAACGGTATAACCATCAATCAATAGCTAATTTATTAAACAAAACTAATTATTAGGTTACTAAGTAAACCACAAATAATCTATTAATTTAAAGTAAGCCAAGGCATTCTTTAATAATTTAATTAATTAATTACCAGTCAATTAAAATTATCAGTAATTTAAAAGCTTTCATTTAATAAACTATTAAAAGAAGCATAATTCAACAACAAATTCAAAAAACTAAAAATCAACAGCAACAATTATTGAATAAAATCAACAGCTGTTCTAAAGTTAACGAAATTTATTAAATATTATTAAATAAACCTCTAGCTAAAACTACTTATTTAATTATTAAGCAAGCCATAAATTAATAAATAACGAAAAGAAACGAAATCAACCTAATATCAAATTAGCGTTTGTATAGACTAGTACTTTTAGGCTATCCGCTTTTTCTCCCGCTTTATTTTGGTGCAATTTAATGAAGAAGCCTGCGGTAAAAAAAAAAAAGAAAAAAGCCTTACAATGAACCTCAATGCGGGTATCCCAAAATTGAGACGCTCACCTACAATTCTGCTTCCTGAATACGTTTTGCAAATCAGACAATGGGAAGCAGGTCCCTAAAAACAGTAACAGAATTTTAAATTTTCACTTCAAACACTATTCGTTAAGCCCAGGAAAAAATTAAACGTCTGAAATCATACTTGGCATTATTATATGTTAATGAATCCATTTACATGTATTATTTGACAGAAATCCTTATTGGTTCGAAACCTTTTTATCGACCACAACTCAAAACCTATTTATCCTTGACTGATGAAATTTTAGTGAACCTATCCCGTAAGAAATCAATTTGTTTTGGTTAAGTAAGCTACCTAATTTTTTCTTGATTTAAGTTACTAACCTAATTTTAAAAAAAAATAAATAAATAAAATATAATCACTCAAAAACTATTTAATCTAGATATTTGAAATTTTAAAGTCATTATTTAAGAGGACCTCATCGTTTTTTACAAATGGGACTCCTCTATAACAGCCTCGACCATTAAGAATCCTACCCTTTAATTTGTTATCAAAAGCATGTATTTGACGAAAGACCTAGTTAAAAACTATCTTCGGAGGCTGAAATTTTGTATACTTGTAAGCATTCACTGCGAACTCTTAACTGTATTTCTTGGACCATAGATAAGGAATGTTTGAAAAATGCATCATTACACTAGCTTTCCTCCTGTTTAGCGACAATCGCAGGAGCCTATACCTTCTCCGCTACCCATTTCTAGTTAGAAGGTACCGTTATGGTTAAACCTGATGTTTTAATCTGAAGTGATTAACGAAACTGTTTACACTGCGGGGCTAAAATTTAATTTAACAGTTAAGGAAAGTAATGAAAACAAACTAAATTTCGTGTAAAAATTTAATTTTCGTTTCATGTAGAAGGGACAGGTCAACACAATACGTCCCGTCCTGTCTCTCTTTTCTGCATCGTTTACTTGTGTTACGGTGCACTTCTTTGACTGTGTTGGAGAGCGTCCATAGTTACTAACGCCGTACGTGTCGCCACAATAATCTCTGGCAAAGCGTTGCTCATTTGTCAGCGATGTCGATACAGCCAAAAGCTGCGTCTAACAACTCCCCCTTTCAGAGCGAACCGAGTCCATTCTTTTCGTGGCGGGGATTTGCTATTCGAAGGCATCGCCGCCATTTTAAAACGGGTCTGATTCCGTAAAAGAAGCCTTTTGGGATGCAGCGCACCGCGACGCTGCTAAAGAATAGCTACAATGGTCGGAGCTATTCGACTGGAGCTACGGCGCTCCTCCGTTTCCAATTAAGCTGCGAAAAAACGCGACGCTTTTGTGCCGCGAGAATCCTGAATTGAAATGAATTAGCTTTGCCGTTTGCCGTTCCTTCCCCTTCTTTTTTTCTTAGCTAACTTTGACACAAAATAAGCTATGTTAATTTTTTTTTTCTCTCCCGGGCTTCTGAAATACCTTAAAGATGCTCCTGCAGAGGTCGCTAAAAAAATTAAACGGAAGATAAAGGCCAGCCTTTTCAACCTTTGTTTGACAGCAGAATATTAGGAGGAAAGTAAGAAATTTGGGCTGATCGTTAGGCATCATCACTTGCATGATTACATGTTAGAAGATATGACTTTTTTGCTTTTTTCCATCATTTAATAAAGCCAGCAAAAGCTTTGTAAAAATTGTAAGAATAAATGGAATTTCAACGTAGTGCATTTGAGCATTTAAAGTATATACCAACGCACAAAATTTAAAAATTAAAACGTTTTAACACATTAAAAGTACAGATGGACCCGTTTCGCCTTTGCTACCAGGCTTCTAAAAAAAAAAAAAGCCTGATAGCAAAGACGAAACCGGTCCACCTCTATTTTTAATGTGCTAAAACTTTTTAATTTTTAAATTTGTGTGTCGGTATGTACTTTATGAATAGTTGCACACAAAATTATAAATAAAGAACTCCTCAGAGAACTTGAATCCAACTGTAAGCCTGTAAAAAAAAAAGATTCTTTTTTTAGCTTGTTTTTTAAAGTTCTGTAAACAAAAAGATTTGATTGTTGCCAGGTAGCTCTCAATCGAGAACGAATAAATATATAAATGTAGGAACGACGGATAAAGATTCGCTGAATTGACAATATTTCGGATTTTTATAATTATGTCGAATGCAAATAATATTTTCAAATTTCCACTTACGAAAAGTAATTAAATACGCAAATTTAAGTCATGAATTGGTCAGCTCATGAATTACGTCTGAAGAGGCACAGGCCATTCTAATGCACATTTAAATTGTAAGCGTGACTGGCGAATTTTCCTACACAGTTAATACTATTCCATATTTCGGCATTGGTTGGTTGGTTGGTTGGTTATTTGATTTTAATGGTACAAAAGCATCTGTACTAAGCTGCGCCAAGAAAGGTAAAAAGTGAGCTCAAAAATATAAGACATTAAATAATAAATATGAAATCGATAAAACCAAGAACGTTCTACTGCACAATATATGTAAACAAGTAAACGAATAAACGGCCACTAAAACAAGAGGAATAAGAATAAGTAGGGCTAAAAGCAAGATAAAAGTCAAAAAGTTATAAAAGAGCATACAAAAATCATGAGTAAAAATCCGAGAATTATCAAAGAAAAAGTGGAAAGGCCAACATATATTTTAACACAGAAGAAACTGGTAAAAGATCATTGTCATTTAAAAGCAATGTTATGGAACTTTAAAAAGGGGATAAAAGAAAATGACGGCGATGTCGAACAAAAGCACAAGGATTCGACTAAAATCTGATGAATTGCGAAAATAACGTTGCACGTGGCGCATCTGGGAGTCTGTCTTTAAGCAGTCGACAATGGTGTCCGATTCGGATATGATGTTAAAAGATCATCATCTCGTCGAGTATTGCATATTCTGTTTTTAGGATAAGATAAAATAGAACTAGATCAGATTAGAATGAGTGAATGTGGGCGGCAGGAAGCCAAGCACCGCGCCCAGTAGATCTATTGTGCTAAACCCACGGAAATGAGGACAGATAGAGAGAAAGACTGAGAAAGTATGGTGCTAGGCTCGCAGGGGAAATGGGAGAACCCCGAGAAAACCTGCCCAGCGAGGATCGTCCACCAGCACAAAACCCACATGAGAACCGAACCCGGGTAAAATAGGACTAAAAAGATGAAGTTTACTACTACGATTGATTGTTGCCAGGTAGCTCTCAATCGAGAACGAATAACTATATAAATGTCGGAAAAACGGATAAAGATTCGCTGTAAGACAATATTTGGCTTCTTCTTGATCCTGAATAAGGAATTTGAAAAGTAGGCCTACATTAATCAATCACTGCAGTTATTGAATCCGTAGTCAGTAGTTCTGGTCTATTCGTTTAGATATTGCGACAAACTCTCCATAAACTCTACTTTTCGTGAGCTGGTAGGAGTTTATTGAAAGAGATGATTGGTCAATTGATGGTTTAGCAAAAAATATGTAATTTAATTGACCGGAAATTGTATTTTCTTTTACATCTGTTCAAAACTTACATAGTTGATTTATAATCTTTCTTATATTAAGTTAATAGAAAACAGACCTTTGTTCAAACAATAATAAAAATAACCAATAATTTAAATAACGACTGAAGTCTTGTACTTCCTTACAGAGATAGAAGTACATTTCTAGTTATTCTGATTAAAATGTTACATTTTTTTTTTTTTTTTTTTACTAATATCAAAAGCACATTTATGACCTTTTTGATTGATAAGAGTATTCTTATGGACTAGAGAATTTTTTCGTCATACTTAAGAATATTTCCAATTAGTAATAAAGCGGTGTGGGTTCCTGAACGGGGGAAGCGAAATCCTTTTTATTTTAATCCTTTTATCGGCCCTCTGCTTGTAATCGGAATCGCCTTTTCAAGGCATTTTGGGATGTCGCTTGACGTTTATGTAAAGTACTTGCCTGATTAGATTATATATAATAAAAAATTATACTTACAATTATAATAAAAAAAATTGTACTGAATATATATAATGCTGACCTCAGCAAAAAAAATTATCTTCGCCTGACGAAACTGGATGGCCTCACCCAGAGAAACCGGTAGCGATTTTCTTCTTATTGTAAATATATTTGTTTTTAATTTATATTATGTGTGTTCAAATAGCATTATTTATTCTAAAAATTACTACACACGTTAATTATTAGCATCCTTTTATTTTGGTCGGATGGTGACTATTTGTTAAATGTTTTGTTCTGTTTCGAAATTTACGCTAGATCATGTTTGAATTTTACAAAGCATAAAAACATCAAGACTTAAAGTCATAAAAATCGAGCTATTATGTTTAAAGTTACGTACGGTTCACATGAATTTTCAGTTTTGGCCTCCAAGTATGAGACACTGCCCATTGCTGTTGTAAGATATCTGTTCAATATTCCTGGAATTTTGATTCATTAACGCTGTATTTTATCCAGAGAATTTCTACATTTCCTCAGGCTTCTTTTTGAAAATTACCAAACAAGAAACTTAAAGGACTTCGGTTATTGGGTCCAGGTTATGTTTCCCGAGAGGCAATGATCTGCCCAGTCTGAAATGTGTCGTTTATTAATTTCAGACTGGGCAGATCATTGCCTCTCGGGAAACACAATCTGGACCCAATAACCGAAGTCCTTTATCAGATAAAGGATAGAGAAACACAAACTGATTATAGAGACAGTTATTATAAACAGTTTTCATTGCGTAAATAAGGCAAAAGGTTTGCAAGTGAATAAATATTCAATAGAAAGTTTTAAAAAAAATTAAAAAATAAAGCGAAATTCACATGAAATTGTTATAATTGTTAAAAATTGTTAAATTGTAAAAGAAAAAAGCTTATTTTAAAGTGAAATTGTTATAAATTGTTCAAAACAAAGTAGGCATGAAAATATCTGTACAATGTCTGTAAATTGTTTTAAAACAAAAGTCGCATGGAAATATCTATTACTAATTTTCAAAAAGAAGCCTGAGGAAGTCGAGAAATTCTTTGGATGAAATATAGCATATAATGAATAAAAAAGATTAGATAGTTTAAAGTAAATGAATGAAGATAGCTTGAAGTGATATTGAAGATATTATGATGATTTTTACAGTTGTATTTGTATCGTAGTTTTATTTATTCTATTTTATTGTATTTACTCTTATTTATTTTTAGTGTTCTAATCAACCATCATTTAATCTATTGTATATTACAAATTCTTCTGTTTACCGTCGATTCTGTTTGTTTATTTTTAAATTCTTTCCGTTGGTGTGCT
>JAFIDM010008419.1:52431269-52456004 GCA_023159025.1 Thereuonema tuberculata | reverse complement strand
AGCACACCAACCAATAGCAACCACTGTACATAATGATATTTAAACTCATGATCTCCCAAAAATAAACAGATTCCAGTTCAGATCCAGTTAGACTCAGTCTAACTTCTTTCACGAACCAAAGGCCAAATTAATTCACCACAATATTCTTGGAATCCTTTTTATTATTATTAGTAGTAGTATTATTTGTTTAGGTTCTCCACCTTCTCCCATTGAATTCAGATAATTAGTCCTTTACAGTACAGCTACCCACTCTTACTAAGCTTTACATATTTACGATACAAATGTCGAAGTAATCCTCCCTTCCTCCTCCTGGACCCGCATCTCTAGAAGCTGGTACAGTCCCGTATTTACTGCCTGGTTTGATTGCCATTCCTTGGAATGGTCGTTAATTGTTTTCTTAATGAGGGGACACATCTTGCCCTTGTAAATCTCTGTGACATCGTAGAACGCCTGGAGAAAGGGGGGGAGGGGGAGCATCCCCCTAGTGAAATCCTGCCTCTGGTTTAATTGTTTTCCATTAGGCCTAGCTGCTGTTCTACTGGTCTTAACGGCTCCCGCGAGACTTTTGGAAGTTAATCATAAACTTGAATTGCAAATGTAATTAAGCAATAAAGTCCAAATCCGAACTTGTGCGATCTGCTAATCGTGCGTTTAATTTACGAATGGTGGGGGTGGGCGAGAGGGTTGAGGGAAGAGACCGGGCCCCCATTGTGCTCTTCTTGTTTACAAGCAAGACACAGTTGCAACAGTACCGTTCCCTTAACGATATTAAGGAGCCTTTGCCTTCCGATTATCTTAATAGGCCACGGCATTTAGGAAGCCCCAAATTCAGCAGATGAATTTATGATAAGGGAATGTTTTTATATTTTCAGTGAAGGCGAGCGTCAAAGTCTAACACGGCCGCTCTTCCGCAGATCATTAAAACGTTGTAAATTGACTCAATTTATGAAGCGGCGGGAAGTGTTTCTTGACTCATTAACGGATTCCGGGGTATTTTATTCCCTTGTTTAGGCCTATTTGACGAATCGTTGCTCATTTGTATCTTTGCATCTGGCGTTTTTGTTGCCCCCCTTGTTTACCAAACCCTCGTTAACTTTCTGCCTCCTGCGTAAAGACAGTTGGAAAATATCTGCAAACTGTTAATTCCCATTGAACATGTAATTAAAAAGTCCGTGTTAATCTTAAAGATCTTTTTTAAGCTCAACTGTCGACGTTTATAAAAGGCGGATTAACTAACTAAGAATGTCGGCTTATCTTTTCACGGTAGCTAAGGTTACAAAATTTATATCTTATAAAATACGATCTTGGATTCGATTGTTCAGTATATTGATTTAAAAAAAAAATATCTCTGACAAACAAACCAATACTAAAAGATGTGGTAGAATATTTGGTATAACGTTTATAATTTCTAATATGCGTGAGAAGAGGAATTTAGAACAAGAAGGTTTTAAAGTTTTAAAGTCATCATTATACATGTCCATAAGTCTATCTGTGATCACATTAATTTAAAAACTACACATCCTAGGAAGCTAAAATTTTGAAGGTAGGTGTAGGTTGCTACAAGAAAGATCGCGTTTGATTTATATACAATTCGCGCAAACAGATAAAGGGTTAAAAATGCACCAAAACTTTCTCCTTAAAAAATACCCCATTTACAAAAAAAAAAAAATAAATAAAAAAAAAAAAAACCTGTAACTGCATTGAAATTTTAGATTTAGTTCAACACGAGGTATCAATTAGTTACTCCTACTGATTTGTACAAATCTCGCTAATCTGAATAAGCTAAGGGCCAAAACCGTACGTTCGCTGTCTGTCGTTTTTCAGCTTCCAACCAAAAAAAAGAAAAGTGCTTCCCACCGTTCTGTAACCAGTGCTATAAACAATTTTCCACAAAAACTCTATACAAAAGATGTCTTTAAATATAAAAAAACAGATGCTCTTAATTTGGACAAAATGTACTCCGAAGCTCAAGCAAATAAAATTTTGCATTTACATATTTAAATACATTAGTTAAAAAGCGAGAAATCAAAGGCAGCACCTGAATAAATTGATATGCTTTGATTTATATTTAAATACACATTATATAAAAGCTTAACGTGTGTTAAATTGCATTTAATAGAATAAGAAATCACTAAACACACAAAAATTGTTAAAAAGTCTTTGTAATAAAATGTTTAAAAATACATTACGGAAAACCAAAAACGAGAGCTTTCGGAATCTTGTGAGATTCCGTTGTCAGTCCTTGTATTTTCAAACATTTTTATTATAAAGACTTTTTAACAATTTTTGAGATTGTTAATGATTTCTTATTCTATTTAAATATACAGCATCATTTTTTTAATTAATCAGAATTATTAGAAACGGTTCTTACATCAACTAAATTGGAAACAAAGATCTTGTAATCATACGTCCCAAGAATCTGGGCCCAATCATATATAAATTAATATAAGTCTAAAGCGAAGTCTAAATTTCATATTTTTCATTTCTTACTTACTTCATTATCATTTTAAAAGTATAAATTACAAATCATTTCCAGCTTTCACTTTGTAAACAAAAGTCCTTGGGAGATGTTTTTTAGAGAATTTTAATGAAACTTGAATGACGTTATTTTTACGTTGTTAAAAGTGACGCATCATCAGATATTGGATTTTTTTTATGCTATAGAGAGATAAGTTTATGACGTGAGAGAAGTGTTCTGAAAAGAGGTAAATTCTATTTGTAGAAAGAGTTGGGTGTGATTAAATTACCCTGATCCGCAGATTTTTCGCGCTCTTCAAGACTGGAAATTCCATTTGTAAAGAAATTACCAACTTGGCCTTATTTCTTGATCAGAAGGGAAAAGAAAGGAAAGAAAGAAGAAAAAAAAATACTTTTGAGAAGTGAAACGCGAAATCTAATCAGCGAAAAAGGCGGCAAGATCGTAGTTAAGAAAAGTACTCAGGTGTTTGGAGTTGCTAAATAACTCGGACTGATTTAAGACGACGTTTACTGTTTGGAAAACGTCGGTGTGTTGATACCGGGGGGCCGTAACCGTTCCCCCCGCGGGGCTCAACACTCCATCACTCTCGTCCTGGGCGACGTCGGGGGATCATCTTGGATCAGTGGCGCTGTAACACTCTTCATTCAGTCCCCTCGTGTCGCCTTGCCGCCACTTAAGGGTGTTCCGCTGGCTTCCACGACCTCCTCCACCAACGCCTCTTCCACGTCTCTCCTAATAACAAGCACCGCCTCGCATTCGAAGATCGTAACATGATTCGGTTAGAAATATGTATAAACAAAGTGTAAAAATCTACCTATTTAAAATAATACATGAGCGTAACATAATTTATTCCAGTTCTCAAGAATTCAATGCATCTCATGAGATCACAAGATGTACACAAACATCAAAAAGCAACACACAATGATTTAAACATGCAAATAAATCTACGATTTTCTAACATCATTCCTTGATTAAACCTAAGTACCATACAGACTAAACAAAGCAGAGTTATCCATTATAAAGACTGCGGAAAAATTAAGCCCATCATGGATTAAAGACACTTGAAAATCAGAGGATATTTCTCAACCATTCTTAGAATTCAGATTTAAAATATATATTAAAATGTAAGATTAAAATACAAATGTGCCAAAGCAAATGTTATTTTATAACAATAGTTGCATATGCTTTCTAAACAAACAGAACCATATTTACCATATAGTTTGTTATTTAATATTTACTTAATATTTTACCATATTAAGTTTGTACGACAATAGTGTAAAATATTCAAAATTAATGTTTTTAATTGTAAAAATATAAAGAGACTCATACATATATAGAAATTTTTGCTTAAAAATTTACATTTCTATGGACTTTTTTTTTATATTGAAGCTTCTTATACCTTAAAAATTCGATTCGAATTTTTTTCTTAAAAATTTTGATATTATTGAATCTATATTGTTAAGAATCTCTTATACAGTTTTCCATATCTGTCTGTGTCTAACGCACTTCCTCTGTATGTGGAAAATAATTTAAATTTCCTGTGAAAATAGAAATAAATTCTATAATGAAGCATCCGCCTCAGGAATCGAACCCGCAACCTTCTGATCTGAAGTCAGACGTCTTATCCATTAGGCCACGGGGACTACATTCGAATTACTGTTGTTAAATATCTCTTACCACTACCTCTGTGTGTGTGACACAATGAGAGAAGAGCCAGGAGGAAAAAATAAATAACTCATTAATTTTAGCCTACTAGATTAAAATTTAAATTTCAATGTTCGTTTTTTTTAGTCTACTACAAGCGCAGGCCAGACGACATTAAATACAAAAGTTTGGCCTCAGCGACGAACTGAAGAGTCGTTAGATATTCCTCGACATAATTGAAGAAATTACAAATGACGGGCAAATAATCTATCTCAACTAAAACCCGTAATCTCAACATATTGTTACCTCGTATTGTTGATGAGGGGTGCACGCTAATTAATAATAGTTATTTAATTAATCTTTAGGAGGAGCGCTTAGATTTACTTTACTATTCTCAATCTTTGTTAATGTACCTTTAGTTAATGTACGTAAATTGTTAATATGGTGATTACTCACATCGAAGGCTCAGGATAGGTAACGAACAGTAAATAAATTTATTGTGTTTCGAAAAACATAGCTTTACGATTTGCAAATGTAACCTAAACTACTAACGGAATCTAAATTACTTTACTGCAGTAGTTATTCATCTTAGTTTAATAAGTTAGATCTAAGTTAGATTTCCTCAAGAAATACAAGATACTGGGCTGTATTCCCAAGATACAATCAAGTCTTTTAAACTGCAAATTCTGTTCCAAAATTACTTTTAACTATTAACGATTCATTAATACTAATGGATCGTTACCAACTCGGTTTAATTCCACTAATTATTATCCTTTATTTTTTTCCCTAATTATTTGCTAAAAGTGCCAACAATTTGAAAAAAAATAATCGAAGATTTACGAAAATTAATTGTTGAGTTTTTCACTGATCTTAATGGACGTAGAATCTCCTAATAAATGGAATCGATGTAATAGATTTGTAATACTCCGATTTTTGCACTTACTGTCGAGTATATTTCGAATGAAGAGCATATAGGTTTGTTTTGTTTGTTTTTTCAATTAGACTGTTACTTTTTTTGTTTCTTATTGGACAGAAGTCTTCTAAAAGAATGGTATTTCGAAGATGGGATTTACCAAATCAAGCCATCCTTAACATTCAGATAAACAACGACCCGTGAGGTTTTTACCAGAGACAAGTTGGCGGTGGAGATAATTACCGAGAGCGACATCTGCAGGCAAATGCATAAACAACCAAACAACAAGGTCAGCATTTTAACAAGAGGGATTTTTTTTCCCTCCCGTTAACTTTTTTTTTTCTTTTTTTTTTGCCGCCATTCTGTAGTCAGGCAGTCTAGGGAATAGCAGTTGGGACGGTGCCACTCTCCCGTAGGGGTGGATCGGGGAAAATGGTAGGGGACAAGCAAGACTACAAGCCAAACAGATAACCAGTGCCAAAATGTTTCCAGTAAACAGGGGTCCGGATTTTTGGAAGGGCGCCAATTTCGCGTGAGAAAAGAATGGGACATCGGTGGCAGTAAGGAATAGAGCCTTCCAGAACATTCGCGAATGGAAAAGAAGTGGAATTCCCTGAATGACGACGATCGGTCAAGATTGGAAAGGAGACCTCGGGGACATCTGCTAAGAAAGACAAACAGAATCATTCCTCCCACGCACAGAATCTCAAGGAGATTGGTTTAATTAAAAAGGTTCTATCAACGCACCAATGGACTCGTTGTTGGCATTTAACTATTATAACTATTGCAAAAGAATTCTTTAAAGACATTTCGTTGCACATTTCCGGGTTTATTTGTTTGTTTTTCAGTCTTTTCAGCTTTTATCTTTACGATAATTAGAATGAAAACGGTCCCCTTTGATATAAAACTTTCTTTTCCATTTTAGGAAATAAACCAAAAGGAGTTTCAATTTCAAGAATTTAAGGAATTTATCAATTGTCTTCCATTGCTTCAAAACAATTTCAGAAATGAAGAAACATTACCTTAAATAAAAAACTGAGAGGTTAAAATTGTTGAAAAATGTCTTTAAAATCAGAGCTTCCGACTGGTGTGGGCGAGAAAATTCTGAGTGCATCTATAATCACTACCGAGCTTCCCATTTCTTTAAATAGTGGTATTTCGAAATAAAAATCTAGACGTTATAAACCTGTGCAAACAGAAATTCCAACTATATTCTATTTCGTTCTAACAACTAAGATTAACAAGATATTAAAATCACATTCAAATCGGCTTTGAAAAATATTGCAGATATCTTTAGAAGTTTAAAAATAAGACTGTTACATTCATATTACATTCATTTGTAAAAAGATAATTTATAAAGAATTCTATTATAGCAATAAAAGCAATGAAAAACTTTGGTGAGCCATGGAATTTTAGGAATAAAGTTTGATAAAATCGCAGCGCGATTTCTGTAAATATAAAAGAGTGAGCTGTGAAATGAAAAAGTTGACTCGCACTGCCTTAAATGACTTTGAGAATGACTTTATGTAATACCTTATATAAAAGACAAAGAAATGTGTCTTTTATACATGTAAAATACTTTAAAATTACTTTATAAAAATGTCTTGATATAATATACATTTTTCAAGCAATTGAAGTACAGAAGTTACACAAAAGTTCATAGAAATGATGATGTTACATGAGAAACAAAACAAAAACAAACAAGACTACGAGTTCACTGATCTGCTTTTGGAAATTGTGATACCGGGAATCTAAGAGAGCCATTGTCAGTTGGATCCGCCCAGTATCTTACAGCTGAGTGAACTCAGAAAACATATAAAGGAAGACATAACAACAGCCCTTCATATTAAAAAAACACATCAAAACCTAAATAAGGAAACCTGAAATAGGCTGTCTTGGATTCCCGGTATCACAATTTCCAAAAACATAGTGAACTCTTAGTCTTATGCGTTTTTGTTTTATTTCTCATGTAACTGTTTCCATGCACGTTAAAAATTTTGCAAATGTTGATGTTCTTTTCCAGAAATTTCTGAAACAACATAAAGCCTTCTTTCCTTAAGCTTCAATTTATTTTCTTTGTAAGAAAATGAGCATTTCGTGTGATCTCCATGATTCCCAAAAACAAGCTACATTCAAATGTTCCTTTTGCTAATATTTATTAAATCTTCAAATTCCTATGGTAAGTTGTTCAAATTCAATTTTTTCAATCAAATCTACAACGAACTACTGGACTCAATTCATTGGTTGTCTGTGAGAGAGTGAGTTAGTTATTCCAATTATGTTCAGAACTTTTGGATAAGTTTTACAAATTGGCCTTACGAATTTTATATTTATTTTCTTGCAGAAGTTATTTCAGAGTTAAACTCTGCTATTTGTAGGCAAAGAAAATGGAAAAAGTAGGCAGATCCTACCACTTCATTTAAAATCCTTTCTTTTTCTTTATTTTTTGTCTTTTTCAACTTTTTCCCTCAATTCAGAAACAAAGAGGAAAGTCCTATTAGCAAAAGGCAGAAAACTTCTTGGAAGACTTCAGGGCTTGGAAACACGTATTTGTGGAGCAGAAACATACATTTAAAAGCTTCGAAAATGTCTCGTTCAGTCCT
The DNA here is from genome assembly GCA_023159025.1 of Thereuonema tuberculata. Classification (NCBI taxonomy): domain Eukaryota; kingdom Metazoa; phylum Arthropoda; class Chilopoda; order Scutigeromorpha; family Scutigeridae; genus Thereuonema; species Thereuonema tuberculata. Next base: position 52,448,365 of record JAFIDM010008419.1, on the reverse strand, counting down.
TTCTTGGTTGACTTCCCACCGAACGTTCCAACTTGTTTTGGAGACAAGGAGTTCTGTGTTCAAAGAGCAAAATGAGGCACTTAAATTGGGCCAATCTCGGAGAAACTATAAACCAATGGAGGAGGAAGAAGAACCCTGGGTAATGTGGGGGTGGCGCCATTCACTCCCGGGTCCAATTGACCAAAAAATTGAAGAACGACCACGAACTATAAAAAAGACTCCATACAAGTAGATCGCAGTGGGTCACTGAATTTCAACCTGAAAAGATAGAGGATAAAAAAAAGAATGCCATCCAAGAAATGGCAGCCCTACCTATAAAACACCCGCAACAATTTGTTTTCAATCGTAACTGAAGGCGGATAGCGATACGTTGCCTATAACTGCCTTATCTCCATTTCCTTATGGGTCCAAGAGGAAAACAAAAGCCAAGACTGATGGCATAGTCCACCAGATATCACCAAATAGAAGAAGAAGCTATTTGATACACTTCAAGTGAAATTCAATTTTTATTTAGTCTTACACTTAGGGGAAAAAAAAAAAAGAAATACTACGATGGCTAAGCATCTACCCTAGCTTCAAACAAGACACAGAAATGCCTCAATCCTTCTAGTACTATCGAAATATTAAGCAAATTACATTATGCTATTTACAGAATATTAATTATGAAAAAAACATCATGCAGACCTTTTATTCACGATAGAAATAGAATCAACAGGAACAAACAAACAGACCGGTGAAATTTTTATTTAATTTTTAATAAAATTCCAAACCAATTCTGGATACAAAGACGCGGCTCAGAGATAGATGAATTACGCAAATGACGGTAACTTGTAAAAACGAGAAGTTAAAAGAATTTACTGTTTAATGGAACGAGAATTAGTTAAACTAAACACATGATAACGATAGGACAATGATTACTGAAATATATCTATTATAACATTAATATTATTTGATTCTAAAACTAATGCTGTATTGTTTAACATTAAGGTCCTAATTTAAGCGATTCAGGAGACTGCAAACCTTCTATTTCTTTTATGTATTTCTTTTGCCAATGCACCTAAAATTCTGAAAATTTAAATACAAACTTGTGAAGCATCTGGGATTTCTATTTTCTTGTTTTTAATTTTCAAGATGTTCTGTAATTAATTAAATTAAAATTCAAAAACGTTCAATTTTGGGGTTTTTTCCAGGTATTACTCGGTATTTTCAACTTAAAAAAACCTGACAAAAACCTGAAATGATAAAAAAATTGTAAAATAATGATTTGTATTCAAAACATTTATTATTAGTGCAATAGGTAATTTTTAAAAAAAATAAAAAATTGCTTTTTAAAATCATTTGAGATTAAATTATTTTTATTTTTTACATATTATCAGATAATCATAATAAAAAACGTTTTCATTCAAGGCTTTCTAAATATCACGCAAATTCATTTGATGCTGTTCATTTCTAAAAATAAATTTGTTTTGAAGCATTTTTTTATAGAATTAACAACTTTTATAGTATTTTATAGAATCAAATACTTTTTAATAGAATTAACAATTTTTGAATTTTAATTTAATTAATTAGAGAATATTTAAAAATCAAAAACAAAAAACTGTAAGTATTTAATAAGTATTTCAGTTTTCAGAATTTTAAGTGCATTGGTAAAAGAAATATATAAAAGAAATGTATAAAAGAATTGTATACAAGAAATATATAAAAGAAATATATAAAAGAAATGTATAAAGGAATTGTATACAAGAAATATATAAAAGAAATGTATAAAAGAATTGTATACAAGAAATGTATAAAAGAATTGTATTCTTGTATATAATGTATAATGTATAAAAGAAATGTATAAAGGAATTGTATACAAGAAATATATAAAAGAAATGTATAAAAGAAATGTATAAAGGAATTGTATACAATAAATATATGAAAGAATTGTATACAAGAAATATATAAAAGAAATGTATAAAAGAAATATATAAAAGAAATGTATAAAAGAATTGTATACAAGAAATGTATAAAAGAAATGTATAAAGGAATTGTATACAAGAAATATATAAAAGAAATGTATAAAGGAATTGTATACAATAAATATATGAAAGAATTGTATACAAGAAATATATGAAAGAAATATATAAAAGAATTGTTTATAAGAAATGTATAAAAGTTTTGCATACAAAACTTTTATATAAAACGTTTTGTTTGCATACAAAACGTATACAAGAAATATATAAAAGAAATGTATAAAGGAATTGTATACAATAAATATATGAAAGAATTGTATACAAGAAATATATGAAAGAAATATATAAAAGAATTGTTTATAAGAAATGTATAAAAGTTTTGCAGTCACCTGAATTGCTTGAGTCAGGACTTAAGTGCAAAGTATTATTGCAATGAAAAATTGAAGATTTGAAATTTAAGTAGCAATAGTTCTTATTATTGTTTACGTTATTTAGTACGTTATTTAGTAACTAATCAGAAATTCTCTCGGAGATCTAAAGATATTTCGATTAATTGGTGCTTGCATCATTACAGTTATCACTACAGAATTGTATATAACGACGATATATTTAAATTACAATTTTACGCCGAACACTCAAATTTATAACGACAGTATTAATAGACGAAGTAATAATTATTTTTGTAATGCTTCATATTTCAAAACTTACCCGAGAGCTATTTACAGCAAATTAATACCTTTTATTTGCTTCGCTTTTATTTCATAGTAAAATGAATAAGAATCTATTTTCTCTTTCATTTTTCTAATCGTGAAACTGTTTTCCCTTCCCTCACATAAAAAGGAAATGAAAAAAATAATAATAAATAAAGGGGGGAAAGACTACGTAGAGACATGACTATGGGCCCAACCTCCTATAAACTTCTGAACCAGTGAAAGAATATCATTTAAACTTTATACTTTTGTCTCATGACAAGAAGACAATACTTGTAAATAGAGAAATATAACGTGCAGGAAATTAATATAAAACAGGAAAAATGAAAGATTGCACATAGGCTTGTTCTTTTGTTCTATTAATTTACTATAAATTATTTTTTTCTTTTTATAATTATTTACTTCACAGAAATCTTTTTTTCTCTTTGTAATTAAAAATCTTTTAAGCCTGACGGTTTGCAGGCCAAGGTTGTAGTACTTTGCTTATTACAGACACTTTTTGATTGTTGTTTGCTTGTAGGGGGATCCCACTCCTGGGAGCGGGGGAGGGATCCATAGCCTTTCACGCCATCTCAGCTTGTCATCGAGGAGGGTAAATCTGGCTGATGAGTCCTAAAGAAAATGAAACAGCTGTCCCAGATTCCCTACGCTCAAGGCGTGAAGCACAAGCCCATGTGCAGTCTTACGTTTTCCAGTCTTTAGACAATATTTGTATTTGTGAGTCACCGCTGAAAAGTTTCAGCGTGAAAGTGACAACATTTCCAGTAGAAAAGCAATAATAATAATGACTTTCTATCAATGCCTAACAATCATACTAATCCATTTAATAATCTATTGTCATTTGAGCCTGCTTTGAATTCATTGGATTTTAAACAACTGAAATAAGTAATGGGGAATTTTAATTAATTGTCAGAAAGTGTCTAGATTTGGAAGGTATTATACAGTCGGACCTCTATTTAACGAAGTCGCTAAAACCCGAAAAAAAGTTCGTTATATGGAAAATTCGTTAAATAGAGATTCACCTTTTATTATTCAATATTATTAAAAAAAGTAATAATTTCAATTACGTAAAAGCATACATTATCACATGCGTACTTAAATTTTCCTAATAAAGTCTGTTAATTTTGTCTGAGGTTTTGTTTTTGAAAAAGTGTTTTCGCTTATAGTACGTCTCGCATCTTTGGAATGCATCAAAAACACCTTCAATATTTTCTTCAAATTGTAATCCGCGTCGGATTGTTTCAAATGATTTTAGCATTTCATCATACGAAGGTTTTTTTTTTATTATTATTTCTGCATCATGATCATTTCCATTTTCATCATCTTCATCGCAATTCACAGTTGTATTGTTTTTATTTTCACACTGTCCAAAATATCCGATTCACTTAGTGTTTCCGAGGTCTCAACTTCAATGGATACCACGAAAAAGTTCGCTAAATAGAAAATGCACTTCGCTATTTGGAGATTATTTTTACGAAGAAATTAGCAAAATGTTCTTGGTTCCAAAGAAAAGTTCGCAAAATAGAGAAATTCGCAAAATAGAGGTTCGTTAAATAGAGGTCCGACTGTAATTCTAAATATGCTTGCAAGATTTAAGAAAAAAGCATAGTAAATAGGTTTTTCAGTTGTTTCAGGAACTTATTAAAATGCACTGCAGTCATTTAATAAAAACTTAATAGCATTGACAAAGCCATGTTGTTGCCAGTCATGGAATTTGAAGTTACTGTTGAATTGGAAGCTATCTGCTTCATTTCACTCTTGTAATCTGAATTGCTGAAAATTAAAAATAACGATTTTCATAAACGCAGCCTTTGTTTGTTCGTTATTGAAGCAGAATTAATAGGGGAAAAAATAATTAAATAGAATTCACACAAAGCAGAATTGAAATTAAACAGCTCACCAATAATAATTATCCAAACAAGGACGCGATCTCTGCCTCGATAAACGCTAGGCACAAAAGAAGTGAGACGCCAATAAAAATCCTCTTTTCGGGGTATGGGAGAGGGGGATGAGGGCGTTTGGGGGCATTTATTAAAAGTCCGTCCGCGAGATGTGATGAATGTAGTTTATCTCTCTTCCAAATCAGTTGTTTGAAGAAGAGAGCCTTCGGGGGAAGAGTGGGAAACGGGCCTTCAATTACCTCGCGAACATGACAACCGACCAAATTCCCTTCAAATTTACACGACTGACGGAGACGCCATCAGGCAATTTGGTTCTCCGAATTGAGTCGGCTTCTTTACACGAAAAGACTTCTTTCCCTGCCGCCCACACATCACTGCTCCCTCTCTCCCTCCCGTTTTCATTTCCTCCGAGTGGTAAGAAACCTCTGGAAACTTCCGGCCTTGGCGTTTCTTCAACGTTGCAAAAAATTAGAAAATACGGTCGTTTTGTTTCCGCTTCCTGATGGTGCGATAACTAAATAATCACTTGTCGGTCCTCAAAACAATTGAAAATGGAAAGAAAAAGTAAGTGCTCGTCCTTTTCGTTCAAATCAAAGCAAAGGCATTGTTAGGAACAGCAACTATTCATCTACAGTCTTAGAATAAAACATATTCAAAGCTCTTAAAAACACAAGGCGTAATTATTGTTTTAGTTTCGAAGTTTCCGGTAGATGTCGTCAGTTGTCACAAGTATCGTGATGAGGATATGAAGTTAAATCTCGAAGAAGGAAGAAGGAGTGTTAGAAGTCTGTTTCGTTTTCAAAGCCTAAGTGGTTACACAAGCCTTTTGTGATATGATTAACACAGCAACAGTCCACTAATATCGTTCCTCATTTAAAATCAAATGTAATCACATTCATCACCCTAAATTGACTTTTCGTGTTGCAAAAACGTTCAATTTCATCGTCGTTCAATGGGTAAGTAGCACAAACGTCAATGAAATTGAAGGGTATTGGATTTCTCACGTACTGCAGAATACTGTCGAAAACAGTTCACACTTAGATATAGAAAGTTGTAGAGATTCAACATGGCGGCTGCTGTATGTTTCGCAGTGGACTACTAGCACACTAGTAAATCCTCTCAGATAGCAATAACGATTGTAAAACAAACAAAAAAAAATGGAAAGATCATGAAACAAGAAATGACGCTGAAAACGTAAATATTGCTTTTCTCTTTGAGTTGAGATTATTTTTCTGACAACCAGATGCGCTACCGTCAAACGGCCGTTAAATTAAAATTACTTTGAAAACAAAAATTGTCAATATCAGAACAAATTCTAAAATAGAAAAAAAAAAAATGTTAATTTTCGTGTCACTTACCAATTCTCTAAGAAATTGAATGATTTACAAAAATCAGTTATCCATTTCTCAGAAATTAAACAAAAATTCCCTTTAGCTTTTTTTTTTTACAAATAAGTATTATAACATTTCAGTACAGAAGGCACCAACACTTCTGAAATTTATTCACGTTCAACTACTTTTAATAAGACTTGTTTCCGTTTTTCAATGATGTAGATTGTATCTTCATTGTTTATTTGCAGGCTTCGCGCACAATCAGATTTGTTTTCAAATACCTATATTTTTTATTATACGTAACTGCAAGTCAGCATAAATTGTAAATGGAATACTAAAGATTTGGTCTAATGTCTGCAATGTCATCTTTAGTATTCATTTCAAGGGAAGAAAAGATCACAATAAAAAAAAAGTTTAGAATGAAACTTTGACATAAGTCCGTCCATTTGACTGCTTGTTATTAAAAAAAATTGAAGAATTTTTTACTTTACGAAGGCAAAACTTTAAATACAGTTTCGACTATCAAATGCCTGCTCTGTTTTTTGATAGAAAATTGATTCTTTGATGAAGAGCTAACAAGGGAAGTTATGAAGAAAGAGGGCATTAAAAAGGGTCATTTATGTACATCATTCGATGCCTCCTGTTCTATCCAAAAACACCAGAGACATTTCCTTATTTTGATCGACTTCACGAGGTACAACGAAAAAACCTGAATCGTCTATTTTTCTTTAATAACAGCTCAATTTAGTACAGATTTCTCATTAGGTGACTATCACATGCCACCAACTCCTGTCTGAACTGTGTTTCTATGGCAACGCAGGCAAAAGTTACTGTACGTCAATTTTTAAAGTAAATCTCGTTTGCTCTTACATGTAAATGCTGATGAAACCCAGCAGATAATATCGTCATTTCGGCTCTCTCACATAGAAATTGTCTTCAAAAATCTCCATGCTTTACATAATAATAAAAATTCAAAAAATAATGACAAGAATCCTTAAAGCCACCACACATATAAAAGGTTAAAAATAAAGTTATTTACAATAAAATATCACTACCGGTTTCTCGGGCTTTTGCCCGCTTCGTCAGGTGGTACATTCACATGTATCATGTTCTTTAAATAAGCAAATCTAACATTAAGCATCAATGGAATCAAATCGTAAACCAATCATGTTAGGTTTTGATTATCGTCATCAGGGTTGAACCATAATGAAGTGAGGGTTTTATGAAACAGTTGTGTGGAAGAGGATAAAAAAATAATATGGGATATGTAAAAAAAGACTATTTCCAGTAAGTTGTATTATGCTATATTCAATAAATTAGCGGATTTTAAAAAGTTTAAAAAACTTTTTAAAATCTGCTAATTTATTGAAAAGACTCCTCACTTGCTTATGTAAGGAACCTGATACATGAGAATGTACCACCTGATGAAGCGGGCAAATTTAATGAGCTTGAGAAACCGGTAGTGAATTTTCATATGTGTGGTGGCTTAAAAGGACCCTTGTAACATGAAGAACACACGTTAAAGTATTATACATGTTAAAAAATAATTCTTAATCAGAGCTAAAACTTTTAGACAGTAACTTTATGCTACGTACTGTTGCTCCCAATTTATTTTGATACAATTTGGATTCCCAAACATTGGGTGTCTAAGGACTAAAAGGATGACCGCTTTCCATTCCGAAAATTGGATATTCTTATATTTGACCGATAAAGAATGAAGCTGAATCAGAAACTTGCAAATTGGTCTTGTTAATGTCAACAAATCGTAAATAGCTACCTTTCATTATCGAACTCGATAACTGTCGTTGTTGTAACGTAAATAACGATTTCGAACGAAGCGCTATTGACACTGGCAATGAGCAGATGCACAGCGCAGATACCGACGCAATGACATCTAATGGACTAGAGCGATCTCATCTGCTGTTCATCAATGCCGTAACACCAGCCACGACATCCCCTCCCCCGAAGAACTGTTTGTCCGAATGACGATTGCCGCCGTGTGAATAACTGACCATAAAACTCCGCTACAGACCATGGGAAGCTGGTGCAGCTCAACTTTCGTATTGTCTTTCTCAATCGGAGGAACAATAAAATACAGCGCAGAAGGACGCACAACAGCAAGACGGAAAACACTAGCTTAAAATGATATGGATCTCTGATACTATAGCTTCACTGATATCCCTCAAAAGCTTCTTCCCGCTGCAAACTCTCGCAAATATACCAGGAAGTACAGCAGGAACTACAGCACCGTTATTGGTGTTCCAGATGCTATATTTGCTCTACTTTCAATGCAATAAGCGAAGTGAACCTGCCACTGACAATATTATAATAAACTACTGTACAATGAAGCACCAAAGCTAATCTACTACCAAAATAACAAAACATATAATATGAATCAAAAAAAGCACTTACACATGATAAGATCAAAACCAATCAAAGTTAAAATTAACACGAGTTCAGATGATATCCAGCCTTATCTGGAAGTAATCTTAACTTGCTTTCGAATTAGGAATTTACAGTCTGTGAACAAATGCCTCAACCGCCGGGCCAATAATATTAAAAGTAAAATAATAAAAATTAATCAACGTTTCACACGATGCAAAGACAAATCTAGGTTAACAAGACAATTAACTGAGAAGCGAAGTCATTTGTCTGTCTGTAAGTGTATCATGACTCTAATGAAACACTAGATGTTACATTGGTGCTTTTTTTGATGTGGTGTTTTTTTAACACAAATGTTTAAAAAAAAAGACTAATGTACGTTAAATCTGATTTTTATTGAATTACTTGTTTTTTTGGGTTATTTCCCTCCCACATTAAAACCCTTTGCAGGACAAGGGATTTAAAGCTGTATATTTCACAGTTTATTTTTATTATTATATTTTTATGGTTAGGGAACCACTTTCGGGAGCGGGGATGGAATCCTTTTTCCGCATACTGAGCTTATCATAGAGGGTAAATCTGGCTGACGACGTTTAATAAAGCTGAAACGTCCCAGATCCCCATCGATAATGGCTCAGAGTGTAAGATTTGTTTTGAACGAATCAAAATAAGATTTGTTTTGGTGCACTTTGATTTATGTTTTTTTTAAGTTACTCAAATGCACATTAAACCTTATTTTTATTGAAACACTTGATATTTTGAAATTTTTATGTATCTGATGGTGTCTTGGCGTATAATTTTCACAGTTTAACTCGGCGTTTAATTCAACTTTAACAAAGTGATTAGCTTTAATGAACGAAATCGAACTAAATATGTAAGGATGAGGAGTGTTCACAATAGAGCCAAATCTACCCAACTTGATCTGAAGTTGCTTATATTTTAAAGCTGCATCACACAACAAAGCTTAAAATTTATTCATTTTTTTATAATAATTATTAAGTTTTACTTCAATCAATTTAATTTGGATTTGTCGAATATCTACGAAAAAGTAGAAAATAAAATATTATCAAAATCCAATCATTTTAACTTGAGTCATCCATGACAGGCAGCTGGACATGATGAAGATAAGTAATGCTTTTTTTTTTTTTTTTTTAGCAAACAGCGTTTTCTACTCAATTTCACGTAAATCTAGATTCAATTAAGGCATCGTCACAGAGGCCATTTTTTCTTACGAAACAGATCACCTAATTTCAAGCGTCGTAAACGCTACTATGCTCAGCGCCGTTACTTCCATATCATTCTTCTTTGCTGCACCAGATGGCATCGCACTCTCAGCAACAATCCGCCATCTTTCTTTATATTAATGTCCGTTCCGGGCGATGAAGTACTTAATGAAAAACCTCGGAGAGTAATATCGTTCAGGGCAACGGAGACAGGACGGCTGCTCTAAATGATAAAGTCCTTTGGATCCGTGCTGTTGCATTACAGCAGACAGATTAAGTCGACGGGATATCCCTGGATTAATGTCGACACAGTGTCTCGCTTTTATCCCATCCTTATAAATTCCCAGGAAGGTTTGACAGGCGCACAAATCTTGTCCTTCTATAAGTAACCTTATCTGAAACACTGAAGATAAGCCTTATTTACAATAACCTTATCGGCAAAAGGCTCATTATTATATATTATGGATTTTTGTGCTGTAAGGGGTCCGACGCACCAGAAACTTCTTAGTTTAAAGTCATAAAAACGGAAGAAAGGAATGTTGGCCGGAGGCGGGTCATTAAAAGAGGGGGAAATTCAAGTCTACTGTCTGTAGTTAGCCGCGCTCACTAAAAATTTTGTAATTTCTGAAATTTTTCAGTATTTTGGGAGAAGGGTCCTGCCACAAATTTGGAGGAAAGGAAAAAGTTTGCAGTCCAAAAAGGGAGAACGTGCTACAGGTGCAGCGCGCGCAATGAAAACAGAAATTTAATTTTTTTCAGACCCTCAGGCATAAAGACGGTCATGGAAATAAGGAAGAAAAGACCAAGAAAAGAAATAACTTGAGATATTTCAAATAAATACGATTGTTTTGCTGAAAAGGTTTGCTCAATTCAAAGTTAAATGGATAGTTATGTTAATTTTTTGTTATTTTTTTTTTTCTGAGATACCGTACCGGTAATGTATTTTCTTCGATTTTTTATGTACGACATCTACCAACATAGAGCGGCATTATAAATACCAGTATTTATAGTTAATCAATTTAAATATACTTGTATTGTTAATTGTTTTTACTTCTTTGTTGTATCATATTTAAAAATATTCTAATTTGATTATTACATAAATTACATATGATGCCTTTCTAGATTTTTATTTCGAAAGTTACGTATCTTTGCGAATTTTGAAGCATCTCTTGGACAAAGAGATGATTAAAGAAGTTCATTAAAAAAAAAAAGCATTTCAGTAATTTAAAAAAAAAAATGGGTTAATATTTCCGGCGTATAAAAGAAATATTTTTTTAAAATTCAAAGCAAATCGTAGAATTGCATTTGGAGGCTGGCAGATGGCCTCATCAAAAAACATGAATTTTTATGTCATTGTCCACATTCATGGCGATTGATTGTAATAAAAACGAAACTAAATAAAGTAATTTTAAATATATCTTCTTAAAAACGCCAAAAATTCAATATAAGATGTAGTTTATGTTTGTTTTCAATGAAAGTAATTTTTAATTTACAATCAAATAGCCGTTTCTTTGTTTTACCAGCTGTTAACACATTCCATAGGTGGTCTCTTAATCCGAAGTAACAAATCCGACCGGATTTTTTTTCGAAATTCCAGTGAAATGCCCGCAACATATATAAAACCCCTGCCTACATTTTATGAATCCCACATTCTTAAAACTGCTTCACAACGATAAGTATGACTTCGAACTTATTTACAACACTTATTTACAGAAAACGTATTTCTATAATAATTAGATGTACTTGTGAGATTAAAATCTCTCCCTCAACAAGATACAGACAATAAATAAGTAAAAGTTTACAATACGAAAAGCATCAAGCTATTCCTTTGTTCAGCTATGTGAAGCCTGCCTATGAATTTTGGACTTTTTAGTCCTCAGGGCTTACTTAAGTTGCCGTGATTCTTCTTGCCACTTTTAATTATTGATATATATATTCTAGTATATATTTAAAACATATAATTGTAATACATGATTATAAACATCTCACAATGTATAAAAAAAAGGGTGGATCATCATATATAGTTGTAAAATATCAATTTATATAATATATATTTATGTAAAATATATTATAAAATCTATTAAATACTGTGCGAGTTTCTCGTTTGCTCTCTATATAGATATTTTTTGTATTTAATATAGATATAAATATGGAATTTATGCGAACGCGTGTCCTGAACAGAACGATTTCTTTATCAAATGCGCGCCGAAGCGACACGCGCCTCATTATTACCCATTATTTGGGACGCCAAAAACTTCCCGCGGCTAAAACAACCCTTTTATTACCCCCTTCTTTTTTTATGACTTTAAACTAAGAAGTTTCTGGTGCGACGGACCCCTAAATCAATCTAATTACCAAGTCGAAACTTTCTTTTCAGTTTTACTCAAGGCTTAAAAAAATTAGTTGGAAAATTTCAAAATCTTCTGAAAGTTGAAAACTGCTGTGTTGGCAATTTGCTCGTTTTAAACGACTGTGAGTTAATTCATAAACGATATTTTCTGATTTATACAAAATCAATAACGCAAGTAGGAGATAATTTCCAAGAAATTTTGCATTCTTTGAAAATAAAACAAAAGGAAAGTAAATAAATCTATATAAATAAAAATGTAAATGTTCGTTTGTTCAAAATCTTAAATCTCCGAAAGTTCTTCACCGATTGCTTTGAAACTTTGACACAACATTGCATTCGAATACGCGCGTGTTTTTATATACATATTATATAGATGTCACACCTGTGACAGGTAAAAACATGTTTTTTTTTTTTTACAACCCCAGGTGTTTGGCGCCAACCCGCGATACACCTGAGTTAAGCGGAGAAGGCTATAACGGGCTAGGAAGTCATATATTCTCCGATCTCGATATTAATTTGCTAAATAAATAAAGTTTTTGTTTTAATGCTATATATGCAAGGGTTCCGGAGCGAAATGACGATACCGGCTAGTAAATAAATAATAATAAAATAAGTAAAACAACACGAAAATTTATACTGTTCAACTTTTATAAAAATTAGTCGTTCACTACTTATTTTTAAATATGTATCCTAAAAAATGCACAGTTCTTAATAACGTCCTGAGTTTCGACGTCCTTTCAATGATATTTAAGTACAATGTAAAAAGTTCTTAAGATACAGTACAACACTTTGTTGAAGTAGTATATTACACTTCATTACACAAAGTTTTCGATAGTACTAATGTTTTCGTTTGTTTGTTTGATTGCTTTTTTAAATATAAAACATTTACCTATCTCGATCAGTAAATTCTACAAAATATTTCTTTCTCCATTGTTTATCCTTCAGTCAACGACGCATTAACTTTACATTTGTTCAACTTCCAATAACATGTAAAAAATGAATATGAACTACATTTGGGGTATTACCCAAATATTCATAGATTTTACATCCACATTTATATGCCACTAACTCAAAGAAATCAAGAGATTTCACATCAAAATACTTATTAATAAATCATATAATCATTGCAGTCTTCGTGATATATTCTACTGTTACAAGTTAGCAATGTTACTTTGGGAGCACCGGAAGAACGATGAACAAAAGACTATCAGAACACATTAGAGCTTAGAAAAATAAAGAGAGAAAAATTTGTGATTGGGCAGACCAATGCATGGTTAAAGGACATAATCCAGACCCTTTTGTTAAAATTGAGTGTAAAGTTGCTAATGAAAAGGAAAGGTTAATGATTGAAACGTGCTTTATTAACTCTAACGATAGTATTAGCAACGAAAAAATCTTTAAAATGAGCAATATTTCATTCGGGTATATAAAAGATATAATGTCTAAACGAATGTTTTCGTAATATTGATGAAATAATAACTGAAACAATTAATCAATATGTATTATATTGTTTTAAGTATTATATATGATTTTACTTATTGTTAATAAGTTTGTTTCTTTTATATATTGGTTCGTTTTGTAATCTTAACGAAAAATTAGAGGAAGAGAACGAATTTCCTTTTCTCACATTGACACTTGAAGAAGTCTTTCGGATAGAAATGTTGTGAGGATTATATTGAAATATATATGAAGAAACTAAAACATTTTTAATCTTTCTGATTCATCTTTATTTACTGTTAACTCTTTATTTATCGTATTGTAGGCTAATCATTACTATACAGTGATTGCCTACATTGCATTCTCATGGCAAATATGGCTTATTTATCCGTCTGTGATTAACATAACTCAAAGACTGCTTATCTCAAATGACTGAAAGTTAGTATTAAGGTTTTCTTTATTGAAATAAAGGGCTCTACTGTTATAGTGTACGTCTATGAGATAAGTCAAAAGATGCCAACTTACGTTGCCATTGAAATTCCAAAATCACAGTAGTAATGTGAACCACTTACAATAGAAATTACATTTCACGATAAATGACTTTTCGTTGTTGGTTTGGCAGAAGCTGGATCCATATTCCAGAAGTTTACATCAAAACGACGACTGGTTACCAATGCTAAACATGCCATTTACTAGCCACAAATTCCGAAATTTCATTGATAAATCACCGTCTATCTGTAGGAACAACAACTCGGGATCTAATCCTTGCAGGTCACATCAACTGCAGGTTTTGTTCTTTCCTTTCCCTGTGGTTCCTTTTCTACTGTTTTGCGGTAAATGGCAATTCAACATTACCTCTCAGAACATTTGAGTTTTAGAAATTTAATTTTGATCCCAGCAGAGAGTGAGAAGAACTATAAAGATTGACGATTCGATCGATATCTAGATAAGTAAATATTTCAATTAATATGCAAGAGTTACCTTAAATTAGAGTTTTCAATTTCACTTAATGCCCGTGATCCCGTTCCACTAAATTGAAAAATGTCTCTGTCTGCTCATCTGGAAGCAGATTCCTTCTTCCCTCCCTTCGTCTTATTCTTCTTTTTTTTTCCCTTTTTCCCTCCTCCTCCTTCCTTCTTTTGTTCTGTTTCCTTCTAAAGGTTCTTGTGTCTCATTTCCAACAATTATTATTAATGGAAATTAAACAGATACTGAAAACCTTTTCGTAGAAAGAATCAAGTGATCCCCATTTTCCATTAGGATATCACAGTTAATAACGCAATAAAAAATGGCTCGTGAATAAAGACATTTGCTTAAGAAATTTACTAAAGAAAGGAAGAAGTGTTTTTTTTTTTTTCTTGTATGTATATATATCAGTGATTCTCAATTTCTTTTGCTTCACGGCACACCTATGTATTTGGAAAAATCCGACAGTAGACTACATATTGTTCCTAACATTGCACGGCACTCCAAACTTTTTCATTGGTAATAGAAACATGGGGAAAAATCACTAGCAAAATATAGTTTGGTTCTGAAGGAGGAGTGGGACATGTTACTGTATAGGTCCCTTTTTTTTTTTAAAGGGATTTTTTCCCACTCCGGGATGAGATATTTTCTCGATATTTCGGCCCGGTGCCTCGGGCCTTCTTCGGGAAACATATACATATCAATTACATCAAGGTGGGCGCAAATCTAACAACTTCCGTTGTTAATTTCTCGGATAAGTTTCTCTTGCTGTTCATTCCGAGCCATTGGAATGAAAATATCTCACCCCAAAGTGGAAAAAATCCCTCAAAAAAAAGAAAAAAAGGACCTAGCAAAATTTACACAGGAACAACAATCCCCTGTTTTAATTATTTCTTTCAAATATTTTAAATATTTTTTTTTCAAACTATTTGGCAGCACTGCGCTTTACACCTTCCAAAATCGAATAGGCTAATTCCTTTTGAACGCTCCCGGATCCTAGTGGAAGGTATATTGACTAGTATTCGACACCGTATTAAACAATTGTATAAAAGTAAACAAGGCCATATTTTATACTGAATTATAAAAATGATGTAGTCATTTACTCATTAATGTTAACCATACAGTTTCTATTACTTAAAATTTAATTGTTTCTCTTGTGTTAATAACTTTGTTGAAAGTATATAATATCTACTTTATATTTCCTCTTATTTTGTCGAAATTGATATTTTCGTAATATTATTAGAAAAGAAATAGTTTTATAAAATGCTTTGATTTTTATTTCGTAAGTGTAGGTTTTTCAGCAATGATGTCACTGTTACTGATGGCATCGATTTTCGGCATAATTGTGATTCTTATTACCAAAATATCGATTTTAAACATTGAGTTTTCGCTGAAGAAAAATATCTGGCTTCAGCCTTGCTGTCAATATTAGTGAAGACATATCGATTTTCGGCATTTTTGCGAAAATACCGATTTTCAATATTGTTGTGTATAATATCATTTATACAAAGACAATTCAGCAATGAAGAATTATCGATTTTTAGCATCGTGGTGATTCTTATCAACAAGTATTTGTTTTTAACAATCTTTCGGTTTTTGATGTAAAAAAAAATAAATAAATAAATAAAAGATATCGGCTTTTAGTATTGTTGATACCTAATTTTTCACCACAATTTTGTAACAATATCATGCTTTCATTATTCTTGATTTGCTGTGATTGAACCAAAAAAAAAACTGGTTTTTCACTGAAGAATTATCGATTTTCGGCACTTTTAACGTATTTTTCAACATTTTTGACACTATTAATTGCTTTTTCAGTATTTTTTGATGAAAAAAAAAAAAAAACCTCTACAAAAACCTTTATTATCAGAATTTTTCACAGTAATTCTTCTGATTCTTACTGAAAAATCTCGTAAGTTAAACTACGTAAATCATGGTTTGATTTTTACGGACACTTTTTCATTGCCATAACTCGTATTATTGCTGTAAACTAAACTTAAAAAGTTGTTATTTCACATTTTAATTTACTAATTTACAGTAAGTTTTACAAGCAAAAGGCCAAAAAGTTGTTGCATATGTTAAGAATTGTGATTCCGAAAAAGTTGCATCAAGTTAAATGTGAAGATTGGTTCTTCTGTAGTTACATTAATGTAACTAAACTTAGTGCATTAATGTACAATATTTCTGATTTATCAAATTTTTAAACCAGTATCATTATTTTCCTTTTCTTGATTGAACGAATGCTGTGATTGAATTGAAACAATACTGATTTTCAGTTTCTAAAGAATTATCGATTTTCCGCATTTTAACACAAAAATTTTCGACAATGAGGAATAAGTTATTTTCAGTACTTTGGAGACCATAGCGCAAAAACAAACACATTTAAAGCAATTGAACCTCCGCCCCAGCTCAAATTTTCTACTTTTAAGCTAATTGGTTGTTATGCTGAAATGTTTCACTAAAAAATGTTACTCTGGTCCATGATTTACTGTTTCCGATTAGTTGTTCATCATATAAATAATCTGAATGTGTAATTACAGAAGTTAAAAATAATTTCCTAAAATTAATTATTTTAATAATACTTAATATTTCAGTAGTAATAGCCTTCAGTAGCAATAATTTAATTGTAGGTCTAATTATATTGAGCTTTCTATTGAATGTTCGATTATCCGAACTGTTTAATTAATTGAGCAAACTTTTGTCCCAATTTCTTCAGATAATCGATATTATACTGTATTTCTTTATCTCTTGAAAATAAAAAGAAATTTAACGTGGCTAAATAATTCAAGAAATGATAACAAAAGTAAGGCAGAGAGCTAAGTAAACGATTTCGCACCCTGA